>VZSR01003794.1:4050931-4127782 GCA_013398615.1 Brachypodius melanocephalos | reverse complement strand
AAAATCCCAATCCGACACAGAGCCAGGCTGGGTTTGATGCTCCTTGTCTGGAGAGGATCTCAGCTGTGCTGCCTGTGCTTGGCACAAGAGTGAGCTTAGATCAAGGCAACCATGAAGAGACCTTCAAAGTGTGCAGAGAAACACAGATTACACTGCTGGTAGCAAGAAGGTGAATTTTAAATAAAGCCCCAGTGCAGAGGATTGGAGAATGGAAAAATGCTGAGCTGATTATATTTAAAGATGTTGGACACGAAAAATGGTGGAATGCAGTACATAAATAAAATATTTAAAGGATGTAAAAAAAATGAACAAAGGTGTCTAGAGAAATGGAGCACAGGTAATCAATAAGTGCTTCTTTAAATATGCACTGTATAAAGTAAACAAAAAGGAAAGAAAATATTGATCAGCCTGTGTTGAAGGCTGGTGACAGGGATTAATTTGACTTCACAAAAGACTTAAATCTTCACATAGTTGTTTCAGCAAGATAATATTGTCTGGCCTCTGAATTGCTTTTATCTGGTAAGGATTATTCTAAAGCATTTTTAACAAGGCAGTGATCGCTATTCAGGACTGACAAAAGAGCATAGCTGCACTAAACTCAGCATTTCTCAAAAAGAAATAGCAAGAGGAAAAATAAAGTATTTAATGAGGACTTCTGTTGAAAGAAAATCAAAATTAAGCCTATTTGCACACATGACTTAAAACAGTTTATTTTCATTATCAGATTTTTAAATTGTTCTTTACATGGTTTGAGTGAAACTGCAGCTCATAACTATGTATGGTTTGGTTGTGGCTTAGGCAGTAGCTGGTGACTCCAGTATTCAGGCAGAACAGGTTAACACCTGCTGAAATGAAGAGTTTTTGAATGAATTTCAGTGTAATTACATCAATGTAAAAATTCAAATTTGTTAGATTTGTGTGTTACTGTCAAAATGGAAGGTGGTCAACTGTGTTAGCACAACTGCTTTTAATAGCAAAAAAATGAATAAAACAAAACAAAAGTCATTAAACCCCAAACATTTAGTTCAGTGCCAGTAAGGATTTACTGTCTAGATCCAGATTTTGTACCTCCCAGTGAGGAACAGGCCTAAAGCTGTACTGGAATCAGTTTTAGTGCAATGCAGACAGGATTTCCTCTTGAATTCCAGTTTTCCCAGTTATATTTTAGACAGGTGAAAAGTCTATTTGCTTCCTTTTATTCTTAAGATAGTGTTCTAGAAGTACAAATTTTAGAATTTCGGATTTAAATGATGGGGAAATGTCAGTGGAAGCTGAGGACATTTTGTGTCTTAGGAATCACACAAAAGTTCTGTATCACTGTGGTGTTGTTTGAGAGAGCAAGTAGACAAGCAATTAAAAAATCAAGATTTGATAGTGTAATTTTATTTTTTAATAGCTTGCAGAAAAAGAACTGGGACTTACAAGGCTTGTGTTTAAGATTCCAAATGTTTAGTAACAGCACTGTGACATTCATTCTTGAAAAATTAATAATTAGTACTGATTAGGATACCATACATAGCCTTTAGCAGTTTGCCTGGATTTACCTTGGTGTTTTCATACAATATTTGTTGTGAACCTGGGAGTTACAAACTTGGAGCTGCTGCCACCTGCTTGAGATGTGTGCCTGGTGTTCACATCGATGGGTGGCGTGCACTGAGGAGCTCCAGCCTAGGAGGGAAATTTGTAGATTTGTCAGCACACAGTGCTTGCACTGTGCTTTGATAATCCTGAACCTTGGCTTTCCACCTGGAATGTGTGGATGGAAATACTGGTTTGTATGTTTGGAGAAACCAGTCATAAAAAATAGTTTGGCATGTTAGCACTTAGAACTAGTAAAGTGGTTGAAAGAATAAACATAAAATGTAACACTTAAGGAACTGTTGAATTAAATGTGTGAATCTCCAGTTGTTTATCAGCTCCTGTCTGCTGTCATGAATGACTGTTTTCTTTTATTTGCTTAGCTTTTTTCTTTATTTTTACTTTCATTCGGTTTCTGTTTTTTAAGTTATTTAGAATATTACAGGTTTTATAAAGAAAACTTTTTTTAAAAAAAATAAAATGCACGTATCAAAGCAATATCTCGTGCTTCATAGCAGAATAGTCATTGGGTTCCAGGCAAGTTCATTGAGTTAATTTTTACTCTGGCATATTTTGCATAAACTTCAGGACATGGGACTAAGCCATTGTAATCACCACTCAAATAAAAAAACTTTACATTTTTGGGCTATCTAAAGAACTCCTCTGGCTCTTGTGGGACATCACATGAGCCCTGACGGTTCTTTCCTTAAGCCAAAAAAACTCTGTGGTTGTAGGGCTCTTTATGCTATCAATGGTAAAATCTTTGTAAAGAAAAGCTGAAAAACAGCATGTAAGGCGGAGAAAAGATTAAACTGCCCTGATTGTCATTATTATGTGTCTGTCAGGGTGCCCTGGGGCCATTTCCTAAAACTTCCAAGGAGGCCACACCTGCATGAATCTCGTCTAGAGGAGAGGTTCAGAGCAGCATCCAATCTGGGGAGGAATTGGCCAGCCCAGACCTCTAAGTCCCCTGTATCTGTGCATCATTCGTTAACCCCTGAGGTGCTGAGATCCCCTTTGGCTGTGTCCTGTGCTTTGCTGACTGTGCCTTTGCTGTCCACAGAGAGCGAGGAGGTGTACCAGCGCCAGGTGCTGTCCATCGCCTGCATCGTCTTCGGCATCGTCGTGGTGGGCATGCTTTGTGCAGCTTTCTACTTCAAAACAAAGTAAGAGCCTTCCTCTGCTCTCTTTGGGTTCTAGCTGCTGGCCTTTTTACAGCCTTGGAGTTCTTCAGCTTCTCCCTTCCTTTTGAAATTGCTGCTCTCTCTGGTCTGGCTTCAGCAGTTCCCCATGACTGCACTGAGTTCTCCCCAAAACATAAACAGGAGCAATATGTGTTCTTCTGTCTATTTTCTGGTATCAGGAAAGAGTAGATTCTGTCATTTCTGGTTTGGTTTTTGTTGTTGTTGTTGTTGTTGTTTGGGGTTTTTTGACAGTAATAATTTTGTGTCTTTTACAGTAATAATTTTGTGTCTTTTACTATCAGTGCAATAATCACTTTGCTCTTCTGCAAATGACAGTTTAAACATACCATCTCCTTTTTGCATTTCATTTCACATCCCTGAATGTCCATTGCTGTATGCTGAGAACAAAAGTAACGTTAGAAATGCAGAAACAAGTCCTCTGCAGATATCTGTAACCTGTAGCTAATACAGCAGCCTGTTTGTGAAGATGCATGTGAGTGTCTGTAACACAGAAGCATTTTGACCTATCCAAGTATAGTGAAATCATCTGGACTAAACTATTTTCATGCTAAATACTGTCCACACTATCCTTTTATCTTCCCATCTGAATATTACTTTATAATATTTACTGTTATGTGTGTAATCTGAGTTGCAAAAACCTCATAGCAGTTACATGGCATGGTTGTCAGTGCCCCTGTATTAAATAAATATGTTCTGTATGGTGATCATCCTTCATTCCTGCTCCAGCTGGAGTTAATGAGAGAACAAAAATCAATATAAAAAGGTACCTGCATGAGGCTAGTCAGGGTGGCTGAGCATCAAAAATGTGAAGGTTGACATGATTTAAAAGTTTGGATGTCAATCTGAATTCCCCTTTCTAGAATTTATTTTAACGCCTAGGAAATCTAATGAGGATTGGGTTTATTTTAAAAAAAATTAAATTGACATTTCTATCTGGGGGGGAAAAAAAAAGTCCCCAGGTCTTTTTCACCCCTTTTTCTTCACCTCAAACTTCAGGGGTAGGTCATGAGTGAAGATTTGAGTTGGTTCACATTTTTTCTAAATTATTCTAATGTCCTGAGAGATTTAGTTTAATAGTTCTCTGGACATCCAGTGTGACAGTGATGCCAGCTGGGAAGGACAGACTGGCAGGGAAGCTCCTCCCTGCCAGCTCCTTCACTGTGGTGAAAATTGTGAGCAGAGACAGCCACTTTGGCACTGCCATTAGAAATGTCATTGTGCATTTCAGATCTGCAGATCTTAGAAGAAAGAGTGAGAGAGAATCTTCCTGGAAAGGCTTGAGGGTTTTGCTGATGAAGAGAGATTCAGAAAAGGCAGGATTGGTTTATCAGGAGAAGAGCATGCAGTCAATGAGTGAGCACACTGTGAATAAAAAGCTGCTCTGTTATTCACAGTGCCCCCTTGGTCTTGCCCTGCTGTAGGAACTGGTGAGAGCTGGGCTGGAACAGCCTGCAAAACACCCTGGCTTTGATGAGGTGGTGAGGAGAGCTAGATCTGAAAATAATGAGTGGAAATAACACCTGAAAGAGGAACTTCCAGGACAATAGTGCATCATGAGTCAGGAGCAGGTGGGGGTGTTGGGTTTGGGGCTCTGTCTGCGTTATAGATATGAGAGTTACTGGGAAGAGTTGAAGTGGGCTGATGCCAGGCTCTGGGAACTGAAGTTAGGAGAGTTATGAGAAAATGAGCCTCTCTGGTTCAGGCAGGAGGCCTCAGACAATGTACAGGTTGGGTGATGGAAGGGGATGATGGGTCCCTGACACCCTGGCTGGGGCTCCATCTGGTGCTGTCCAAAAAGGAAATAAAAGTGTCTGGACTGGGTCTCATGCAGGCCAGGTAAAATTGTAAACCTAACATTGGCCAGTGTCTTAAGGGTGTATAACCCAACAAATTTGACGTGCCTCAACACTTCCCATATGTTAGCTTTTAGTCAGCAGGGTTTGGGGAGCTTCTTTTTAAGGCATGTGTGCCCTGACTGTGCTTAAGAATTATCAAAGCATTCCTCCTGCATGGGGGTTATCTGGGGGGTTCATTTGACGTACAAAAAATTTCGAATATTGCTAACAGATATAGAACCTCTGAACAGTGCATCCATTAAGAGAAAAGTTTCCGTGAAAATCCTGACCCTCGCTTACTTAGTCTGACAATTCCATAATACCAGCTGCTAGAAACAGGCATTTCCCTATATGCCATTGAATTAAAAGTCCTTTTTTAAAATAGATTCAATCTGAGAAAATTTAGGACTATAATTAAATTCTATGCCCTTCCAATTACTCCTTTTAAGTTAATCAAGAAAGTGCTGGAAGAACTGTTAGCAACAGATGAAGCCACAGCTTCTGAATACAGTAATGGGCTGCCCTTTACAGCTTAGACTTTTACAAATGACTGGTGACTTTATTTCTTGCTGAAGTAAGAACACTTCATTGCCAAATAACTCTAAAGTAGAATACATAAGGCCCATTTGTTTTGAAAGCAAAAATTATAAAATAAATTTATTAATCAGCAAGTAACTTTGAATTATTAATAGTTTCTAGTTTTATAGCTGTGCATCCTATAGTTTGGCAAAATGAATATGCATAAACCTGATATTAATGTTAGGTTGCATGAACATAAAAGGAAAATAATGATTGGATTGTTTTTCTCAGCAAATTACCTTCAGGAATTTCAATTGTAATGTTAAAGACTGCAGTAGTGAAGCTGAATTTTTGCAGTTTGCTTACACGTGTTTATAAATATAGAAATAACTCTATTTATTTTTCTGAAGAAATCCGAAAACTGGTTTGTTATTTTCCTGATTAAATTGTCATTTTTTATGTATATGAGAGGTTCCCAAAGTCTGGTGCTGTGATCGTGGTTCACTGTCATTGTTCAACACTTAGATGAAATTGTGCAAAAAATACCTGAGTATTCCATGACATTCTGGAGACCAACATGGAAGAGGCTGGTTTTCCAGTAGGATATAGGAATAGATGTGCTAATTTCCTCAGTGTATGTAATTTAGCTGGTCAGAAAATAGTTGTTCTTCAAGACGCTGAAGTTGCTTTTGTGAATCTCCCCTGGAATTTTATGAGAAGCTGAAGAGCTCATTTAGACTTCTTACAAATTAAATTGTTCAGTTTCATTGGATTCAAAAATGAGTGGATATTAAAGACATTTTTAAAAGAGATGCTTCAGACTCAATTGACTAATTTAATTTAACACTGTATTCCATCAGATTATATATCTTCTCAGATTATTCCAGTATTAACTCTACAAGTTTTGGCTAAAGAAAACTTTGAGTTTTTTGTACTTGAGAAATAATTTCCTCACCCATCTCTATTCATAAATTTTACTAATTATGAGCTCCTAGCAATACTCAAAGCACGCCAGTCATATTTGTGACATGCTTACAATATAAATTCATTCTTCAACATGCTTACAACATTAATTCATTCTCGTTTGCATCAAAATAGGATGCAAGTGGAAATCCTAAGAGTACTTAGAGTCCTGGATTTGTTTTGGCTTATGACCTGTACTCGGGAAACGAGTTGTAACAAATACCTCTGAGCAGGTACTTGCAATTTGTTGAATTTAAGCAAATCCTTACATTGTGTCATACTGAACCTAAACTAAAGGACTCAAAAACTATTGAAAACTATTCTATCAAAATTGAATATCTGAACTGTGATATTTCTCACTGCTTACTTTCATATTGGGGGAACTTGTCCTCCCTCACAGGCCCCTCCACTGAACACATAACTCATTTTCCTCTGCTTTCTTATACCTTCCAGCAGTAGACAGATTCCACTGTGAATAACAAATTAAAATTAATTTTATACTTCATTCAGTGTCAAATTCACTGCCTGGCTCAAGATCCTATCAAGTTTAATGAAGTCATAAGGCTTTCCACAATCAAATCACCAGAAACGTTTCAAAATGCTGCTGAAACTGCTTTGCTAAAATGTAAATTCCAGTACAGAAAGGCCATATTTTGTTTATCTCTTATCAATACTTGCCAGAGATCACTTCCTTTGGATATTTGGGTCGGCACCAATTGCTGTCCAAAACCTGCTGGTGGGATAATGAAATGCTGCTGCTGCTGAGTGCTTGACATTACTGTGTTGTTTCCAAGGCCATTGTAGGTTCACTGCTGGAGATTCACCTCTGGGGAGAGAAGGGAAGCAGGGAAGGAAGGAAGGAAAAATTTAAACTTGTATCGTGGAGCTTTTGCTCACAATTGTTTAAAACTGATAGTCCCAGACAATGTAGCTTATTACAAAAAAAAAAAAGAAAAAAAAAAAAAAAGGAAACTGATAAAAGACCTTAAATGTATTTTGCTAACAGATTTTGCCCAGCTGAGATAACTATTTGCAGAAGATAAAAGTAATATTTAAAGTTTGCTGTCTCATATCCTCTATCCTGTACATAACTTAAAAACTGTTTGTCACTCCCACTCAATACAGTGTGGCAGAAACAGAAAGTCTTTGTTAACAGTATAGTTATCTCCTGAATAATGCAAGGATTCACCTCGTGGTATTCCTAGCTCTGACAGGGTGGATTATAGTATAATAAGTCAAAAACACAGCCTCAGAGGCCATACTGATGTTTTTTCCAGGTTTAAGCATATAAGCAGAAGCTGCTCTATACAAGACGTGTTATAGGTCAAGTCTCATCAGCCAGCAGAAATCTTTGATTCTTCATCAATTTTTATAGCCAGCGGGGGCTAATGCCTGTTCTATTTGCCAAAACCTTTTTTCCAAATCAGAGCAAAATGCTTTTTTGTTATTCAGACTGACTTGCAAGCTATTGTTAAACGTGCAATAGATGATCTTACAGAACTGCACTAGCACAACGAGCACACCATTATAGTAATCTGAGAATAGAAGGTATTTTAAAACAGAAGAGAGGGGGGTTTTTTTCCCCTTTGTTAAGCCTTGCCAGGAAACAACCGCTGCATTGGAATATCAGACATCAGTGAATTAGCTCAGCTGGCTCATCTGATGCAGTGAAGTTGTGAACAAAGGGAGCTGTGGCTATAAAAGTATCATGGCTGTAGCAGGAGAGCCGCTTCTTACGTGAATTTTATTTCTCTCTGCAGGAAACAAACAAAGCAAATTCACGAACAGCTGAAAGAAACGCAGAATAGGAAAACCTACAGCCTGAATGCTTCCAGCATGATGGCAAAGTCGGAGTGCGTGGCACAAAGCCAAGTCCAGCTGCAAAATGTAAGTAATCCTGCCAGCTACAGCACTTAATAGCCTGGCTGAGTTCCTGCTGCTGATGGCAGCACATCGTCATGCTGCTATTAACATCTGAGCAATGGCAACCACAATTCTCACCTCTTTCATAAAATGGTTTCTATCTGGACTCTTAATGGAAAGCAGGGATATTTTTTTTTTTTCCTGAAGTTGTTTCAATGGATCCTGGTGCATTTTGTTCATGTAGCCGGCTTTGCAGAGCCCCCCAGCTCTGCATTCAGCAGTGGGAATTACTGTTATAATTTCCAGCAATGCCTGAGGTCATGCATGTCTGTATGTGTAGTGGGGGTCCTTGAACTTCAGGGATGTCATGCCTTCCAATAATTTATGAACCTGCATGAAAAAAAAAATAGAGATTTGTCACAGTTAATTCAGAGTAAATTCAAAATCTAGAACTAAATTTATGCATGTAAACAAATGCCCAAGGGAAGACCATGCAGATGGTCTCATTTTTATGGGTCTTTAGTTAAAGGTACTTTAGTTTACAGAGAGAAACTAGTCTGTTCAAACTAAATTCAAAATATATTTAATCATTTTCTGAACATAATTATATGTAAGTCATTACAGCCTCACAATCATGAAATGTGTAAAGCATGTTTGAAATAAGGAACTTGAAGACAACCAATTTATTTAGGTCTGGTATGTTTTTTAGGAAGGTATTTTGCAGTATATGTCATTCTCTTGCCCCTGGTCACGCACAGTCAGTGCTGTCTCACTTGGAACAAAGCCTTTGGAAGAAGGATCCTGGCAGCAATAGAATAGGAAAATATAAAAGTTGTATTAAAACCTTTCTAAATTATTAACTCCCTTTTAAAAAAAAAAGGTATCTTAATGTTGCTTAAAGGAATGCCTACCTTATTTGCCAGATCCCATCAAAATAGTGGGAGTTTAGCAAAAGTGAGCACTCATGCCCACATAACCAAGGATTTCTCATCTCCTAGTTTACATCCAATTAATTTAGAGATAAATGTAAGCTCTTTTAACCAATTTGGAGCAAGCAGAGCCTCCCTGCTAAGACAGAGGGGCTGTCAGAGCATTGCTTGTATTTACTAAAAGTTCTGTTTTGTAGGAATACCGTTGGGGTGCTCCTATATGTGCTCATGATATGCTTTGTGATTCAGGAAAAATGTACTCTTTCAAGAATGAAGATAGCTCCCCTAAATCAACAAAATCACAGTTTGGGGAACCTTGTGCAATTTTTTCTTCTTGCTTTCAGTTCCTTCAGCCTTATATTATTTCTAGCCCCTAAAAGAAAAGCTGTTGGGAGTGTTGTTGGTTGTAATGATGGCAACAAAAGGTAAAGTTCATCATCCTTTTGTTCTATCTTACAAAATAAACCTTGGTAAATGCTAAGAATATGCTCTTTGCCATTTTCTCACTGTAATTCAGTGCTATACTTGGTCATTTTCTTTTGCCATAACCATAGCTGTAATGGCTGAAATAGCAGTTCATAGGTTCTGGACACAGAGATTGAACACCATCATTATATTTACCATTTTAATCCAAATTTGCTTTTCCATTTTTAATGCTGTTCAGCCTGACATTGTGAGTGCTGGTAATTAACACACCATTTTCTTGTTCTTGTGGCTGTTTGCAAGCAACTGTTTTGTCCTTGCCATTAATGCATTGTCCCTTTGGGAAGATAGGAAGGAGGAAAACCAGAATGACCTTGTGCAGGATGGAGTGTAACAGTGTAATAGCAGTTGCTATTGTTAGGAAGATTTTAGGGCAGGAATGCATGCAAGAAGCTCATGAAATATTTACAAAACTTGCCAGATTGGAGGGCGGGGGGAAAAGGCAGGGATTTGGTGAGGCAGCAGAAAAGAGACTTTGGAAAGGTATTTTGTAGGAATGGCTGAGGGACTCCCTGTCAGAGACAAGACACCTGCCTGGGGTACATCTGCTGGGAGGAAAGGGGATCAGGCAGCCTGGATGTGATCCCTCTCCCATTCCCATCTGCAGCTGCCACTGCCTGGGCCTGGGGAGGAATCCTAGTCCTCTTCACTTCCAGGAGCTAGTAAATAAACCTAAATAAATGAGGGCAGTTATTTTCTGGAGACCACTCCTCCAGTCTGGTGTTTTGGTTTATGTAATCCTGGAAGTTGTTTCTTTTCCCACTCCACGTGCTCCCCCTGCAAGCAAGAGAGTTTTCCCATTTATATCACCTTTCTGTCTTTCCCTGGGAGATTCTCCTGGATTTTTCCCTTGTCTCTTTTGAATAGACCTGGTGATGCTTTCAGGCTTTTCACACAGCTCTTTCTTCTTCCTTGGAGGAGAATGCTTTTGTGGACACCTGAGCAAAGTTGCATAAGGTTCCTTATTCCTGATGGCTATTCTGAAAGAACCATCACCTTTTGACTGAGAGGTTGCTATATTTAGTAAAGGGTCCATCTATCTTTCCAAATGTGATGCTTTAGAAGGAGGTTTAACTGATTTCCCAAGGCCTAGGGCATAGCAGAGGGGGTTTCAAGTGGTTTGTGACTATGTGGCTTGACGAATCTCAGTGAAGTAATTTTTCCTCCCACACTCAAATGTATTACATCTCCTCCACACCCTGCCTCTGCTGCATTGTGATTCTGAAAAGTGAAATAAAGGGTTGCATTTTGGCAGGACAGCTGTGTTCTGTCTGAAGTCTTGCTGCTCATCACTGGTAATTTTGCTCACCTGTAACAAGTCTTATCTTCAGCAGTGATTTCATTATTTTCTTAGAGGTACAAATTAGATGAAAAATACTGTGTACTGTAAGAAGGATTCCTAAATATCTGTTTGAACACAGCTCCTAAGATTTCCTGAATCTTCTCCAAGTCCACAACTTTTCCCAAGCATTCTGGCAGCAACACACTTAAGATGTTTCTTCCTAGGGTTTCTAGCCTCTTGGATTTAAAGACTATTGCACTGGTAATCTTGCCATAATTCTTCAGCCAGGAAGAGATAGATGTGCCAGCTTTTAATTCAGGATCTTTGAGGTACACAGGAGATTCAGACTAATTTCACCTAATGCATAAAACCTAGGGGTTCCCAAGTATTATGTATCTCTTCCCAAAGAGGTCACCATCCTCCTTTCAAGAGCTATTTAAAGGGCTGCAGCAAACAGTTATGTCTCCACATAGTCCAAAGGAAGGGAATTGTCATTCTCCCCATGTAGAAAGAGCAGTGCTTGGTGCACCCTCACACACCATGCAGGTGGCAGGGAGAGGTGGGGTGGCTCCTGGTTCCTACCTGCTTTTTCCACATACAGTAGAGGATTTCTTTTTAAATTCTCACAACTTGGTAAATACATCACAGAAAAAGAAAATGTAAAAGAGTCAGCTGAAAGCTTGACACTCCTTTAGTGATTCTGAGAATTGCCATGGCTTTTTAAAGTGGCCTTTTTCATCCTCGTGGTTTTTAATACCTTCTCCCATGGTACCAAGGGGATCTATTAATTTCCCATCACTTTCCCTCTGAGATGGTTAATATGCTTTTCCTGCTGTACTGTGTGGTTTCAATTTTCACTACACTTGTTTCTAGCTTGCAACCACTAGCTCCAGGTTTCTGAAATTCTTATGAGGGACAAAAACTGCTCCTTTGGCATCTTGTTGCCTTTTGTTCATAGTAGTAGGAAATAAAATCTTTTCAGTTACTGTGACAGAAATGCAATTAATATATGTCAAGCAAGAGATACTTTAAATCTTTTAAAGGATTACTCTGTGGTTTTACCATTTGATTTATCAGCTAGGATCAAGAGCAAATTTCCCATTCCTGTATGACTTGAGTACTTAGGAAGAACTGCCAGAATAGAACAAAGAACAAACCTGAATTTGCTGTCCTCTGCCTAGAGCCAGTGCTGGCAAATGCAGAGCATAGGGGGACACAAGGGTTGTTAAAGGTACCACCTGATGAGCTTTTGTGCAATTTCAGCCCCCCCAGAAAAATCACTGGCTCTTTTCCTCCTTGAGGCAACCTCTCTGAATGTCATTTAAAGCTGCCCCCTCTGCCTTCTCAGTTCTTTCTGAAATGGGATCCCCACATCACCTCTCTTCAAATGCCACATGAATGTCGAGACCTTTTACTATTTTGGGGGAATTGCTGAGGGGGAAGAGCTAAGTAAAGCCTGGGGGAGGGATAGGTGTTCTGGTTTGCATAACACCAGGACAACAGTGTCAAGCTTCTCTGTAGCATTTGAGTGGATTTGTTATCCCTGAGCCCTACATTTCAGAACAGGCAATTCAAGGCGTGGAGCAGAGGAGTTTTGTGCTCACAGAAATGCAGCAGGTCAGTGACAAAGGCTGATTCCTTGTCTCCTGGCTCAGGCTGCCTTCACAGATTCACTCAGCATTGACTAGCAGGGGGTGGAATTTTTATTGTCGGAGAGTTGAGTAATTGCATGTAATAGATTATTTTCTCCATGAAACAATGAAGATTTGAAAATTTGCAAAATGTATTTTTTAAGCTATCATTATTCTTTAATTTATTTAGCCGTATGCAGCAGTGTTTTTCAGTAACTGCTCAAACAAGCACAGATAATTAACCAAGAAGGCAATAAAACCATGAGAAAACCTGCATGCAGATAGGCGTTCAGTGATGCTTTCAACCTACTGGAGCAGGTCTTTGAAAGGGTTTCACAGCTTATTCTCCATCATGGAGAATATTCAGCAGCTCACAAGAGTCAGAGGCTTGCAGGGAGCTCAGCCCAGGTGAGAGCAGCAGGATGAGCCATGGCTGGGGAATTATCCCATGTTGGACCTCTGGAGGCACCAACTGACACTGCTGTAAGCTCTTCACAAAAGTAGGAAGCTATTTTTCTCCAGAGGTGATTTTAGAGAAGGATGTGGCACTTGGAATTAAGCTAAAGGAGAATAAACCCAACTGTGTTTAAATATATTAAAATGTATGAATAACATGGTACATCCAGATATGTTCAATTACATTGTTACAGTTCCCTGTGTATTCACACCTCTATTTGAACTGTAATTCACATTTTCACTGTAATGAATGTTATGACTGTTACAGGAATCGTGTATTAGGCGGCGTATCTGAAAAGGGGAAAAATGTTCAGTTAGGGGGGAAAAAACCCCCTTGTAGGAACCTTCATAGGCTGTGCATGAGCAGTGCTGGATCTTCATTAAAGTTTGCTGCTCAGCATCAGAGCAGCTTCTGATGTACCGCTGCTCCAGCCACATCCACCTGAAACGCAGATGTAGCAGAGGGCACAGCTTTTGTCTCTCTTCTTCATGATCCCCTTCATACTCATGGTCTTACAGGCCATTCAGGCCTTCAGTTTTATATCATGAACAAACTCAAAAAAAGGACAGAAATAGCTTCTTGGCACTAGCAAGCCATCCTTTACATAGCTCAAATTGATTTATTCAGGTCAGAAATCAAAGCAGTTTCATTTCTGCAGCTGGCAGGATAACTATTAAAGTTTAAAACCTTCAGCGACACGAGTACCTTAAAAATCATATTTCTGTCTGAATATTTTATCTACAACATTTACAAGTGACATCTAAGATCATGGTAACTGAAAGAAATGGGAGTGGAGTATGTTTCTTCTTATTATTTCCGTTGTGTTTACTTCTTGCATGCAGCACCATTTTGCATATTGCCACTCACAGCTTTGCCTTCAGAAGCATGAAGGCAATGATTTTGACCCTGTTTAACATGGGTATTTCACTCAACAGAAAGAGGGAGAAGAGCAGTGGAGAAAAATCTGAAGAGTTGGTATTTTATCTATAGAAATTGGTAATAAGAAGTCTGACTGGCTGGACTAAAAGTATATGTAACCTATTTTTAAAAGAGAATATTCTTGTGTGACTTTTCCTTTTTGATCATGTTGAAGTCTACAAGAATGTAGATAAGAATAAGTGACAGTCAGAAAATAATAGTCTGTAGTTTTAAGGAGTTACTGGTCTTTTGTTAGACAAAACTAATAATTATGAAGAACTGTCTTTTGAAAGAATGCTTACTACCTTCTCCAAGAATTTTTATGCTATTGTATCATAACAAGACATTTTTCACCACCATGATTTTTTTTCCAATATTTTAATTTGTATTTTCTTTCTAAAATAGGTAATTGTGTAATCTCTCCCACGATATCAGTCTGTTTTAAAGATAGCATGGATATCTTGGTGTCTAGTGCTAAAATACAAAGCAAAAGGAATACAGACCTATTAGTTTTAGTGCAGATCCTTGTAATGCAAAGTAAAAAGTCTGAAAAGTGCTTTATTTTTCACACTTGAGTGGAAATGTGAGTTAACCTCTCATATCTCAGAGATATTGCCCAATTGACCACTAACAACATGGAATCTTCTTACCAGCCCAAGTGCAGCTTTTTCTATGCTTCAACTTTAGGGCTGCATTCAGGTTGAGAGACTTTTTTTTTTTTTTTTTTTTTTTCCTTTTTGAAATTGCAGTTGAATCACATAGCAAGAGGAACAAATCTGTTCTTCTTCATGTCTAGTGTCTGCTTTGCAGACCTTTGTGTCTCACTCTGTGCCCAGAGACTGCCCTATGCCTACACCTGCCACAAGAAGAATTATGTTTACACTGTTCTTACTAGCACAGATACTCCCAGGTCAAAAGTTTCAGACTGGTTCAGAAAGATATGTGGCTCTGTGGATAGGATTCAAATATTTTTCTTACTTATCTGATGACACAAGTGCTGTTTCAGTTTGATTTTCATAGCTGTACATGCCGATGATGAATGCAGTGTTTGACTGAAATCACCAAAGGAGCCAAGAAGTTGCTGACTGTCCTCTGAGATGTGTTTTGTGATCTGTCTCTGCATGGACAGCCACAAAACCAGGCTTCTAGTCAAAGGGATCATTGTTCCCATCATTATGGGGAGATCAGTCTGTAATTTCGCTGCTAGTGCTGATATGAGAGTTTTGATGTGCAGAACGTAATGGGGATAATGGTTACTAGCCCTTTCTGCTGTGTAAACAATACTGAATGAATGTGTTCCTTGCAATGCCTAATTTTGATTTTAAAATGCACAAGAGCACTTCTTAACCCCGCTCTGATATGAATTCAGAGTGAACAGCGTACTTTGTCTTGCGAGTATTAATTAATTTTATTCTCTCTGCTGCAGTATTCAAAACCGGATAGGCATCCTGGGCCCATTCTGCACAAAGTTATGGAGTCTAGTTTTTCAGGCCCTCAGTCTTTCCCGGAGGCGTTGTCCCCTGACAGAGGAACCCAGCCCATCAAGCACCACAGGTGAGCAAACACCTGTCTGTGACAGGCTGTTGCAGCGCGGGGCCGTTGTGGGGCAGTGGATAATGCATGTGCAGGATTATCCTCTGCTGGGGCTGGCTGGGGGCTGAGTGCCCTGCTGCCAGCAGAGCCTCAGCCAGCTTATTGAGCAGATGTCCAAGCATTTCCTTAGCTGCAGACATAAAAGGTGACTGCGATGCTCGCTGCCTTCCTGTGCGGGTCGTGCCAGGAAGCGTTTGCAGCCACCGCGCAAGCTGCAGGCACAGCCCAGCCACAGCTGGAGGAACCATTCAACACAACCCTTTCCTTATGGTCATGGAGTTAATGACTCATGTGCTGCAGCAAGGCTTAGCTGTAAACTTCCAGCCTTTTTCACCATTTCCTTAAACAAAAGATATGCAGAATGAATAATGACTTACTTACAAAAACCCGGTGGACTTTGAAAACGAGGCTTAAAAAAGTTTGGATGTTTAGTTGTTTCCGAGAGAAAAAAAAAAACAAAAAGAGAAGTGCCACCCATCACTGGATGAAATTCAGATTAGAATTCTGCTTCTAACTTTTTTTTTGGATGAGAAAGATTGCAGGTGCTTCATTACAGGACTAGAAATAAAACTGGAGTCTGGTGCAAGCAATAGTGTTGGTGGAATGACAGCGGTAACATCTGGTCCAGTGCACAGAGAGAGAGAAAAAAGGCTGAGGGAAATGAGTTTGGAATTTTTTCAGCTAGATAATCTGGAGTGGAAGACTTGTTTATTAAAAGGATATTTTTGTTTTATTTACCAAAAAAAAAAAAGTCTGGGATTGCATGAGGTTATGATCTGGCTTCTGTAGTATTTGCTGCATTTTCAGTGCAGTCTCTCAGCCAGCTATGATTTTTTTTTCTCATTTGAATAAGAGATTTGCTTAACCTACAAGGTGCCACATGTAAGCCAGAAAGGGATATTTGGGTCCTATCTACTTTTACCTTACTTAAGCCTTTAATTTGGCATAAAAAAATAATGCCAATTGTCATGTTACATCCATCTCTTAGGTCTTTTTCCTTATTACACAGAAATTTTCAAAAACACACTTAATAATTTTATTAAACATAGATGAGCTATGGGACTGTTGACAAGAATGCTCTGGGAATAATTTTATCACCATTTAGTCACAACATCAAGTTCAGAAAAAAAAAACTCAGTGACTTTCCCTTATCTTTTAATAGTGTGATAGCAATATCCAAGAAATGTATTTTCTTCAGAACTGATGTAAGAAGTGGGATGACTAGTTCATTTATAAAGAATTCTTTTGTAGTTTCAAAGCTTAAGATTTATTATATAAAGCCCTTGTTTTATAAAACATGCAACGGACTTGAAGGTTTAAGACTTAAAAGACTGTCTTTAATTTATGCACCATGTGAGAGCTTCCTAATTTATTTTCTAAATAGTATTCACTGTGGACAAATGGTCAAATGTGGTCAAATGAGGGTTTTATACTAAATATCCCTTAGTTTCATTGCAAATCTCACCAAGCCTGAAAAAATTATATCAGCTCTGCAGGTTCTGTCTTTTATGCTCTAAATTCTATTGTTGTTTTATTTCTGCTTGCTATGGAAATACTTTGCTCTACATCCAGACCTGTTTTCTCTGCTGGTGTTTTCAAGGACACTAATGATGGGTGATTATTTCTTAAAATCAACAGCTGGCTGTTTCCAGGTCCTGAAACTAATAAATTTTGGCCTGGAAGTAAGACCGTGAATGTAGGGAATCATTTGGAGTTGCTGAAATGTGACTGACAGAGACCAGCTAATTATTTCCCTCAGATTAGGAAAATAGCAAATTTTAGGGATAACAGCAATTTTCTGTCTCAACAAACCTCAGCTACACAAAAAGAATTAATGCAGAGATTAAGTTGAAAATTGAAATTCCATCTCAAAAAATATTTAACCTTTGTTATTATTAATCTCCTAAAATATTTTGTCTGCATTGTGCACTGCTGTTACTGTAGAAGAATGCTACATCTTCTGCTTGCATATGTAAAATGACTCTTAGAACTGTCAGAATTCAAAATTAACAAATGTGTTTAATCAGTAAACTTCCCACAACGTGCTCAAAAATTTGCCTTGGATTATCTGTTGATCTTGGTAAGATGGAAACCCATGCTGCCTTATTTTCTAATAGATAGAAGTAAATTAGAGTTTTGTTAATTATGGGTTGAGTTGTGATCCCTTTGAATAGCCATTTTCTTGGTAATTCGTCATCCTGACTTTCATTCATGGATTCAGTCATCCTCGATTTTAGAGGGATTCATTTCAGAGAATGCCATGATAAAAGCCAAATGCAGAGGCTTTCAGCCTGGAGCAGTTGTATTGTCCTACAAAAATGCCAGAATAGGATAAACCTACCCTAAAATTAATAATAATTTGTGTTTTCATTTTTAATGAACTTTTCACACAACAAAAAAAAACCCATGGAAAAGATCTTTTTTTCATTTGGTAAGCATTTTACTCTTTATGCTGCTAATGGAAGTGATTCACTTTTCAGTAGAGGAAAGAGTAAATTAAAGTTATTCTGTAAATAAGGCTATTGAATTTCAAAGAGCAAGTATAGATAAACTAAAGCAACTAAGAATGTAAAGGGAGAGGAAGTCTGACAGGAAGAAGGTGTAAGAAATCTGCTATTTTCCCAAAGAAAAGACTAAACTGATGGTGGGACAGAGATAATAATTGAAGCAGTTAGGGCAATCCTGAATTTATAGATTTCATTTTTTAATGAAAAGTTGGGATGACTATTTGAGGACAAAGGTGGAATATGAACAGAATCTAATGTATGAAAATAGACATTCCTACAGTCAAAGTGGAAGAAAAATGTGGAAATCAAAGCTTTCAAGGTTTGGTTAATCTTGATCAAAAAAAAAAAATTGGAAGAAGAATCAGTTCATGAAATTTCATGCCTGGGAGCAAAATCTATAAAAATTGGAACATGAGATGATGGATTAGCAAGTGTCAAATATTTAAGAAGATGGAGAATTTATCAAAATAATTAGGAACCAATTATGCTGAACTTACTCAAAGTTAAGACTTTAGGACAAATGTGGAAGAAGAAGACTCTTGCAGTACATCTAAAAAAGGCAAAAAATTGTTTACTATCTTACCAACAGCAGGTATGCACTGAGTGAGATCTCTACACAAGCTCAGTCACTGTTGTCATGTGTGTCTAATGCCTTTAAGGGGAGAAAGGTGGGAGAGGCAGAAAAGAAAAACTCTAAAGTGGATGCACAGAGGTGGTTGAAAGGGAGATACTAAGGGCTTGTTTTGGGAAGGTAGGACATTCACCAGTGCAGCACTCAAAGAATTAGCCAGCACTGGGGACAGGCTTTTTTGTGCCAAGGTCATTGAGCAAAGCTGGAACACAGCACAGTGTGAGAATGCACTGCTGTTACCTGGTTAGAATGGCCTCCCAACTGCCATGGACTCAAATTGCATTCCCAAGCTAAGATGGGGAATTATTGGTTCATGTTCCATGGAAAATGTTAGAGGTCTGTCTTCTGTCAGTCTTCAGTTCAGGAGACTGGAAAGGGTGCATGACTGCTGCTTATGAATACGTGAAAGCAAGCACAACGAGAAGTGTAAGCCCTATTTAAAATAGGGGTGTGGTGACAGATATATCAGCTGAATATTCATCAGAAATAATTTCAAACTGAAAAGAAGTCTTGAAGTTTTCAATACAGAACAACTTTCTGTAATAGTAGCCTGGATATCATCATCAGTTTAGGATGGATATCAATGCACCACAGGAAGTATATGATGAGGTTATGGCAGATGATTAAACTCAGTGCAACTGATGTACCTCAAATGCTCTGTTCCCTTTTCCTACTGTTCTATCACCAGGACAGTGACCAGATGACACAGGCAGCATTAAAGGATTTTTGTAGAGTTCCAAACTCCCTAAGTAGTCTCAAAACAGACTATTCCCAAATACAAGAATATTCTGAAGGAATCACTAATGCTCACATTCCAGAAACCAAGAGCAGATTTGTAGCTGCAGGCTGTATCTATCGATACTGAAATCAGTTGGAGGTCTCAGTAGTTGATCCATACAAATGTCAGCAGAAGACTGTCTGACAGCCTAAAAAGGTGGCTCTGAGGGGATATCAGAGGACACTGCCTGACAGCTGGCTCTGTCATTGGGGGGTTGGTAATTAACTCAAAAGTAGTACAGAAGGATTCCAGAATTACTGTCAAAATGCTGCTGGTCTTCTCTTCATGACCATGGGCAACTGCACTTGGGAGTTTTGTATGTGCCCCAAGAAGAGAATACTCCACCTGTAGGATCAGATTTTGTTTTCACTCAGTTGCTCAACCCAAAGATAATTCTCACAGAAAACAACTGGCAAGAATGAATCCCAAGTTCTTAATTAATTTTAGGATGGTTGAACTGCTTTTTTCAAAACATTAATTCATCAGAACTGTATTTCTCCCTAGTTTATGCATCACTTGTGAACCACTTCATGCATATTCTGATTTTTTTATTCTGGAGTAATTGATTGGTAGATTTTAAGGACAAATCTGCTACAGCTTTATGTATTGGTCTATTTTATTGAATGGCTCACATATGTGGGCTGGTTTCTTTTACCCAGTTAGACTAGGGTGCAGAGAGGGAGAATGTTGGCTAAAGGAAAATAAATTCCCTGAAGAAATCTAGAAACCATTGTTTGCCTGAGAGGGAGGAATTTTTTCACATGAGTAATAGAGAAGTCTGAGAGGGACATTACATTTGCAATGCTGATATTCATATCAGTTTTGTGTAAAATGAAAAGCTTTGTGCTGGAGATCCCTTTCCAGAAAACTTCTAACATAAATTCTTAGGGGGTTTTTTGGTGCCTGGAGAAACAACTGTTATCCTGCAGCTTGCAGCTGCACTGTCTGTAAGTATTTCCTGATCTTGAGTGAATTTGTCTTGTCCATGACCTCAAATGATTCTTGTTCATTCTTCCCTCAGTTTTGGTTGGGTTTTTTGTTTTGTTTTTTTTTTCCTGACAGAAATTTTGAAAGTGTAAGAACCTCACATTAGCATCAAATTTCTTAGACTAAGTCAGTGCTGGACGTTCTGTGGTCGCAGGGCTGTGGCAGGTCCCTTTGGTCTCAACATTTCTGCAGTTTATACTCCTTACCCTTGGTATAGCTGTATGTGTTGAAATTATGTCTGTTACAAATAGAGCTTTTGTGAATTTACATATGGAGATCATGTGCTCTCATCCAACAAGGAAGATGCTCAAAGGCATCAAACCAACCAAAAATTAAGCCATAAAAATCTCAAACTTCAAAGATTTGTAATCAATCTGAAGTTTGTTTTTTACTTTTGGATTTCACTGATGACTATGCTCAAGTCAATAAAAATGCCAAAAATTCATTATCCATCACAAATTATTCATTCACCTGCATCTTTTGAGATCCCCTGCTGTATTAATCTCAGGCTCTCCTGAGCAGAAATTGTCAATTATTTTGTGATGTGGTAGTGTTACTTTACAGAATATGAACTGTAGCTTGCAACTCGAACTCAGCCTTCAGAACTGAGAGGACAGTATTTCAGGTTTTTAAAAAGGTTTTTTCACAGCCTCCTTAGTAGCAAAGGAAAAATCTTTTTAAGGAAGCATCAAAAATCCTGGAGGGAATGCTATCGCTATGGGTTGTTGGTCTTTTCAATTAAAAAGCAAAGTAAAAGAAAAGTAAAGGTGTGGAGGAAAACAGAGGTTAGACTGCAGTGGAACAGTGCTAGCCTGAGCAGTAGGATAGAGAGTGTTGAATTTATTTCTTATTTCAACTTTGGGTGAAAAAGGTTGGTTTTAATGGAAATGCAGACTCAAAGAGAATTTGTCCAAGGTACTTGTTCCAAGCAAGAATTGCTTGCTTGTGGCCCTAACTATATTTAATTAACTATAATTGCTAGATGTGGCCCTAACTATAATTAAAGTTCCCACTAGGTAAAAAATGCAGATTACTTTTAAGTCACACTATAACAGGAAAAGAGAAGCAAACTTACCAAAAGTATTTTGCATTGCTGAATTTTGTCTTAAGTTGGAATTATTCACACAACCAAAAATAATGACTTGTAAAAGGCATCTACAAAACCTATGTTAAGTTATCATTAAAGATGTAAGAGAATATGAGGTAACACATGCATTTCTGAGAGCCTGAAGATGCCAAGAGAAATAAGAGTAGCTGAAAAATGAATATTCAGTCACGCCATGCGCTACTGAGACCTGTTAGCAGTAAAAATGGGTTATGCCTTGCCTTAGTTCTCTGGTCCCATATTTTTGCATTAGCAAATTTATCGTTTATATACCAAAACTGTGGATTCTAGGTAGTTTTTCATTCCTGTTTGAAATGAAAACAAACAAACAAACAAAAAATCCATTCTCCTTCCAAAACACCAGACAAACATTTACAAAACCAGTTTTCTGAAATAAGTAGAAAACTATAATTTGTTTTTATCAAGTTTTTATTATATCATATAAAGAAAAAGCACAGTATTTATCAGTAAACAACAAAGCAATCTGTATATAAAACAGGAATAAAATAATATAGAAATCCTGTTCAAGGTGGAGAAAACTTAGCTTAGATGGTTTCTTTAATCTGCAGGTCATAAGCTTCACTTACGTTTTTCACTTACACTTTTTCTCAATTTAATGGTTTTGTATCAGGAAGCAGCACCTTGCAGGCTGATAGATAATATACTGGGCTTTCAATTTAGGATCTAATTTTGAATTCAGCTGTGGCTGTGAGAGAGCTGTATTGTTTGTTTATGCTGTCTGAGGACTCAACTCTCTACAACAGGATTATGATATGCAGCATGGAAAAGAGAAGCATCCTTCATCAAGTGCGAGAAAACATTTCATATAGTGGGCAATTATTTTCATTCCTAGAAAAGAGGTGATGTATAAAATAATGGCATAAACAGCAGCTAATGGTGGACTGTACTATTAAATTTCCATAGAGAATATCTGCTGACATCACAGACTGCCACAGCGTGGTTTATAAGAACAGTAATCCATGCATTATTAATCCTGAAGCTTTACTTTGCAGAATTTTATGCTTTTGGTGTGATAATTTTTGTTGTACTCTTGGTGTTGTTCCTAGAAGTCTCTCTTCATGCTGCAGCCCAGGACAAAAAAGTGGGATGCTCCATAGAAATGCCTTTCGGAGGACTCCTCCCTTGCCTCGGGGTAGGTTCAATGGAATTACAGGACCAGCATATCAGCAGCTCGAAGAGTCCAGGATCACAGACCAGGACACCATACCTTGTCACGGGTGAGTGATGCCACACCCAAAGTGAGCCAGGTGGTGGCTTTTAAAATAGTGGGGTTTAAAATAAAATTATATACATTGCCAAGTGGGTTTTCTACAGATAGCTTCATGCAGGTTTGTCTTCAAAAACTGGCAAAAAATAAACTATTCTTTCCTTTTTAAATTCAGTGTATTAGAACATTGACTGTGAGCTCCAGCTGTACCTAAGGTCTGGGTTTCAGAGGTTCTCTTGAGAACCTACAGTTGCCTTTGAAGTCCTTTGCAATTGCTAAGATATTTTGCATAATATTTACATATCCCTATAGATTTCCAAAGACTTTCCAGAATATTACAAGTATGTTTTATATAAAAATAGGAGTGATATCTGGAATGGAATAAAAACCACACCCAGTTTCACCTGTGAGTCACAGTGAAATTCTTCACTCTGACTTACAGGTGAAACTGGTGGGGTTGGGTGTCTGGTGACTCCTTTTAAACAAGTTCGACTCCCACTTGTGTCATTGTTACTATTTGCTTCCTCTGAGGAAAAACAGTTGTTTATTGCCTCTTGCAGTAAATATATTATTGTTCATTTGTGTGATATGTGCATAAAATTTCTGGTGGAAATTCCCTACTGGAGTTACCCCCCTTGCAGAAAGGAGCAGGCTGGCAGCCTCCCCTCTCCAGAGGCAGCATCCCATGATGCAGGCTCTGGGCAGTGGCACAGGCTCCTCCCAGGCTGAGGAGCAAGGTACAAAACAGCAAAGCTGTGAGTAATTGTGTTTACTCTTGTCCAGTCTGTGACCTTACAAATATCAGCTTCTACTGGCCTGTGTTTTAAATTTGCAGTTCTGCAAAATTTGATATTGGGACCAGACTGTGATCCCTTCTGGCCTCAGTCCACTCAAGCATTTCATCCACATTTTGTGCACTGAGGATGTTTACCCTCTAAATATCTGCTGGTTTCACAGTGTTGGTGATCTCATCAGATTTTCAGCCCAACAAAATTTCCCTTGTCCCCTGCAGAAGTTACACTACTTCCTTCCTTCTCCTTTTTTCACCTCCATCTTTCCCTATGGGGATGCACAAACCCAAGTGGTTTGTCTCCCTAATTCTGTGAGCATTCTGAACTTCTCCCACAGCAGCCTGGCTGAAGGGTGGTCTGGACTGCAGGTAGAAGATGTAGGTGTGTTTATATCAGTGTAAATGCTGGCAGGGCTGGCCCAAAGCCTGGCAGAGCCATTGGAATGATTCCCATCCATCTTCCTGCTCCTTGCTCTCAGGCTTGTACACTGCACACCTTTAGCCACAGGGCTTGCAGCAAAGCTGCTGGGACTATGCTGAGTAAAATCCGTTCCACATTTAAAGTTTCAGTCCCTTCTGTCTCTCTTTGATATCTGTTCTTAAAGCAGGCAGGAAAATTATTGTGCTTCTTTCAGTTGCATTCTTTAATTCAGATTCTTACACACTGTACAACATAATTACTGTTGAATTTTTATAAATGTTTGCTTTTGTGGCTTGGTTTTAGGAAGAGGGTGGAGAGAGAGCTGCACTTTGAAGCACACATGCACATGAATTAATTTATTCAGGCAAAATAATTTTTCAGATAAAAACCCAGATATATTTCTTTGGAGGAACTGTGGTTCTGGGAAAGTTAATTATAGGAAAATGTAATTAAGGTTCTGCAATTCTAGTTCTAAGTCTCAGTCTATTGAAAACAGCAGCAGTCTGGTGTCACACACAGAAGCATGGATCAGTTTGTAATTAACTAAAAGCCAAGTCTCACATGGTTTAGGTGTAATATCCCTTCTAGTTTAATACCTCACCTGTTGCACACAGTGTATGCACTTTAATTCAACCTCAGTTCTCCTTTGAAAGCCCTGTGAGCATGGGGCAGAAACATGTAATTCTGGCGTAAAATTGGTATATCTGTGTTTCAAAAAATATTATGGAAATATGCCAGGCATTTTGTTACATGTCACTGCTGCTGCCAGCTAGTTTTCAAAGTACCAAGAATAATTGAAGTTCTATTGTGGAACTGGCAAATGTTACTGTTTTCTCACCACACCCGTTTTAATTCAGTCTTTTCTTGGTTTTGCTTATATATCATCCATATAATACCTACATTGCATGTGAAATTCATTTAAAACATTCACTCCCTTTGTTTTCAGGGTGCAGCCCAGAATATATTTAGGGCCTGAATTACCAAAAAAGGGACTAATGCAACTGATGAGATCTCTCCAGCTATAGTCGTTTGAACAATTATATATAAGCAAAGGAAACAAGAATGGGCACAACCCAAAGGTCTGCACTGTTTTGTTTTCATTTTTTTTTAAATTGTCCTCCCTCAGGAATAATACCCCTGATCAGTATTTCATTCATCCTGAGTCTCCAGAGCTGGTGTAAAAAGCCCCTCCACGAATGGCTACAGGTGTGTCCAAGGTAGTGAACCAAGGCTGAGTCTCAGATGTGGAACAGCAGCAGCTGTAGAGCACGGACAAGAAGCACACCTCCCAGAAAGCTGCTTGCTCTGTTATTCCCCCGGATGCCACTTCCCAAAGCAGTTTCTCTTCCCCTCAGCAGAGTTTCCAGCATTTCCTCCTTATCCCAGAGCTCCCAGCTGCTCTCCTGGGGGTGCCAGGAGGGTTCTGCTGCGGGGCTGTGCTGAGCTCCACGTGGGCAGGGGATGGTGTGCAGCGCTTGTACAAACTCAGTGCCGCCACACACGAGTTAATGACAGGTCAGTGGCGCTGCTGGAAATGAGCCTAAGGTTGTGTCCTGCTCCCTTCTGTCTGACACCTCACCTCTGGGGCCAGAGGAAGCCTTTACAGTTAGTTGTTTGTGCCACTACTGGGCTACAGCAGCTTTGTGCGATTCAGTTTCTCTTCCTTAACTCCAAAAAGCAGGGGCACATGTGAGTAGAAGGATAGCCCTAGTGAGGTCCAGCAGGCTTAAGGAGCTTTTGGAATAATACCCTTTAAGTCAGAGCACCTGCTTCCACACCAGATCTAAATGTTGCTCTCCTCATCCATGCATAAAACATAGTAGATTCACCATTACCTTGCCTTATTAAATAGTGATAAGCTGATTATAAATAAATTACGTTCTGGTACTGAGGTGATGTCTGTGGTCATTAGCAATCATGACGTTTTATATAGTAACTCCTAGAGCACCATATTTCTAGAAGTACTAATTTAAGATGGGAAACTTTTTTTTTTTCCATTGTTTATTTTATATTTATTAGACTTTCCATTTCTGTGGGTTTTTTAAGTATTTCTTGTAAACAAAACAGTTTGGCTTTGAAACAAAATGGAAATGTTGATAAAGATTTGCAAAGTTGCCTCACAATCAATAAAGTCATGTTATAATATGTGTTAGTCGAGGATAAAGGTTTTTTTTAAATAGTATTACAGTATCAAGAGAACACAGACATTTGCTCAAGTCCTATATATTAGCTCTATTTCCAAGTGAAATCTAATAAAACAAATCAGGCCAGCATTATGAGTACGGGCTATTGAAAAATAATTATTTTCAGAGGTACACTGCACTTAGATGCTCTTAGACATTTGAAGGGGAGTACAGGCAATCATTCCTATGTAAATAAAAACTACACAGCCATGAGTGTTTAATGTTCTTTTTATCAGCACTTTTTAAAAGTATTTTCCAAAAATAACCATTTGACATTGAGAGTTCTGACATTGACAAAAGTATCAATCCATTTCCCCGATCAGAAATGTAGGAATAGCATTCCAAATCTATTTTCAAAGAAAATTAATAATACATTATCACTACTGAAATATTTTAAAAAGAAATTACCATTATTCTCATCTACTGGTGGGTGAAATGAGACTGAGAGAAAAAGCAGTGCTTTGCCCCTGGCAGATTTGAGAATCAGAAGCAGTCTCCAGAGCCCGTTGTTTTCCCCAGGGCCCCACCAGGGCCAAGTGCTCCTCTGTTTCAGGAGAAAATGATGTGCATCTCTTCAGCACAGCTCACTGCAACTCACACAGTGTCCCTGCTGCTGGGTGCATCTGACCACTCGATGTACAGCGAGAACTCTTTGTTTATTCTTTCCAGGTATTCATCCAGTGGTTTAAAAACTCCTCGGAATACTTCAATAAATATGCAACTGCCTTCAAGAGAGACAACGCCGTATTTTAATAACGTGGATCAGAAGGACTTGGTCGGCTATTCCTCTTCAAGGGCCAGCTCTGTTCCCATCATCCCGTCTGTGGGCTTGGACGAAGCCTGCATGCAAATGCAAAATGTTCCTGAAGTAACAGGCATCAAATGGTGCAAAAACTCCTATTCTGCTGAACTTGTCAACGTGAGTCCCCCAGTCAGTAATTGTCTAATAGCAGAACAGCGGGAGGTGAAAATCCTGCTGGAAACTGTGCAGGAGCAGATTCGGATCCTGCGGGACGCGCGGCGGGCGGAGGACTCGGAGCTGGGCAGCGGGGCCAGCGAGAGCACGGCCTTCCTGCCCTTGAGCCCCCTGGCCAAGGCACAGCCACCGTTTGTCCCCAAAAGTGAAACGCAGAGAGACTCGGCATCCACCAAGTGATTCTACCTGGGGGCTGTGGGAGGGCCGGCGAGAGGTCTGCGCGTCTGACGCTGTGCTGAACGGGAAAGGGAGGAGGTTAAATACAAATTATTTATATGCATTAATTTAAGAGCATCTACTTAGAAGAAACCAAATAGTCAATCGCCCTCATATCATAGTGTTTTTTAACAAAATATTTTTTTAAGGGAAAAGTTCCAGGAGGGATGAAGCGTGCTTTCAGATGCTTTCTAGGCAGGGTTACCCAGTTTCAGTTACAGAGGGTTTTACCGTGGTCCTGTTGGGCTGTCCCAAGGCTTAGGCTATGCATCTCTTTTTCAGCAAAGGCCAAGTACCGTTCTTAGATGCGTTTCAGGGCAGCAAGCACTGCAGTGAGCGGCTGGGCAGGGATTCAGACCCTGGGGAATGCATCCCATGAGCCCAACACACATCCAGGCCCCTCTCCTCCACTGCTCTTGATTCCAGGTCCAGGCACATAGACACCTATGTCTGGGTTCTGGTACCTGCTGTGGAACGATGACAACATCCATGAATTGAGCAGATGCTTAACTCAACCTTAATTCAATGTGTCAGTCATTCCAAGAAAGTCAGTGAAATAATTTATGAGCTTTGGGATTGGCCAAGAGTGGGAGCAGGACTGGGGTCTATAGAGATTCTGGGGTCAGGAGCCCACAGCTGCTCCAATTTCTGAGCTTTGCCTATAAGAGCTGCCTTGGTGGAGAGTGAGGAAGAATGAGAGAAAATGTAAAAGTGTGTATTACAACAGGTTTGGTTTTGGTTTCTGGTTTGGGTTTTTTTAAGTGGAAACATAAACTCTGTTGTTCATTAGCACCCCTCAACATTTCTAAACTTTTACACTTTAAAGGCATTTGTAAGCTCTCAAGGAGCACTTCTCAGTGTGTATTTTTTTTAAACTTATTTTTTATTATGGCTCATTCAGAGAAGAGTCAGGGAGATCCAGTATGATCAAAATCCAGCCAATAAGTGTCCATGCTGCCTAATTTGTTCCTGCATTCAATTCTCCAGTCACTTTAATTAATTATGGCTTAGGCTTGTGAACTTTAAAGCTTCAACCCTGCAGCTGGCTCAGTATGGGCAGACCCACAGGCATGCAGAGATCTGACTGTTGGAGCTTCCTAAGAGCAGATGGTTTCCACGAGGTCAGTCCCTGCAGGGGATCAAGACCTTAGAGAGGATGTATCATTCCCTGGTTGCCATATCCCAATCACATTATAAGCCCTTTTTGCATTAGCTTTCTTTGGAGTCCCACTTTCCTCTGTAAATTGTAACAAAATGTGCAAATTTTGCAATGAATTGGGTTCAGTGACACACCTTACTGGGTTTATTAGTGTTAAAATATCTGCTTATTCTCAGTGGAGAAAAAATCAACTACAATAGATAAGTGCTAAATAGCCTTCCCTGGTTAGTGCCAGGAGATTGGTTAAAAAAATCAGAGTATAGACAGAATGTATTAAAATATTCCTTTGAAGCAAAATAATTGTTAGATTTATTAATGTGCCCCAGACTTTCTAGTTCACAAGTCTCAAGACTTTCCCAAAATAGCACAATCAATCACACAGTGCTGTTGTATGTTGAGTCAGAATAAAGCAATATCTTAACGTGTGTCAAGTAAATTTGGAAAAGAAATGCTGAAGGTGTATGTCATTTTTTTTTTTTTTTTTTGTTAAGGCAGTAAAAAAATCATTATTGACAGTCTTCATTCAGCAAGTCTTATTTTGGGTTGCTTTTGTGGTTTTGGGGGTTCTTTTAGAGATAAAGTTGATGAAATTTTGTTGTTTACAGAATTTTCTACGGCTGCAATCTTTGCTGTGTGTTTTCAACAGAAATGTATTTGAGGGCAAACTGTTGTTTTATGTCCCAGGATGGGGCGTGAGTTGTTCAGATTCCCTTCTGCAAAGACACAGAACTTTTGTTGTAGCAGTGAGGTGGGATCCCCGTGGGGTTTGGTCTCACCCTGACATTTTGCTGCCATATGTGGTGGCTGGGCACAATCTCACAGTGTGTGGGTATGGCCCTGAGCCTCAGCTCTGCACCCCTACCCTGACTTTTCTGTCAACACCATTTGCATTCCCCCATCTCAGGACATGAGCAAAGGGAGCTTGCCTCTGCTCATAAGCCCTATGAACATACCTGAATTTTCATATTATATGAAAACTGGGTACTATATAAAGCTCTGGTTCAACAGTTTTCAAATGGTGATCGCAATTAATGAATTGTGACAATTAATTTTATCGAGATGGTACCTCTACAATACAGTGCAGAATCCTGCCCAGACTGGTGCTTAAAAATTAAATTTTTTCATTCAGATGCAAGATCCTCCCTCCCCCAAGCTCTGCAGATTCACCTCTGGGAACATAATGGGAACACACAGCAAGATTTCAGTTGAAGAAAGAACCATGTCATAAGCAATGCCTTTAGGGAGAGAATATGTTCATGCAGCACCCCCAAAAGACCCAGAAAGAGGAGATGGGCAATGTATTTAAGAGAATGAAGTGTTTTACTGAATGATAGCTGAAGGTCTGAAATGGTGAGGATATCTTTGGTTCATGTTAGAGATATGACCTTGTACTCAGCAAAGGATGTGTGACTGTTATATGTTAACTGTTCTATTCAGTTCTCAGCATGTTTGAATAGAGAGATGTTAATATTAACCCATGACAGACTAGTGTATTATTTGTTCAGAGCATCACTTCAGATCTTATTGAGACTGTCGTTGTTTGCAGAGGAAAACAAAAAGGGTTGAAAACATCCAACTAGGTAGCCTTAATGTTGTTTGTGTGGTTTTCTAATGCAGCTGTTTTCCTCTGTAGACCTTCCTGTTTTACAGTGAATGGGGCAACATTTTGTCTGAGGTCTGACAGTTAATTTGTAAAGCATCCATATGAAAGTCATGCTGAAACAGCCGGCTTGGTAGGCTAAATTTTGCTTTACTTCTGGTCCCACAGAACTCGTGGATTGGAAGGGATGGAAGTCATTGAGAGATGCAATTCATTCCTAAAAGTACATCTGTTCCCAGCCTTGGAGACAGTCTGTAATCCCCCTAGAAGAGGCTCTGAACTCAGTCATTACGTGGATCCTAATTAAAAATTTTAGTTGACCTGTGAAGTTCCAGGTGTAGTCTGGTGTGAAAGTTTACACACGTAGCATTGCATTCAAGCAAACTGGGAGAGCAACTGACTAAATAAATTGAACTTTCTCTGAACTGAGCAGAGAGAAAGCCTGTGTCTCCAGCACAACACCATGGAGAACTGTGAGAGGTACATATCCTAATCTTTTTTTTAAATTTATTTCTGTTTTAAATTTCTTCATAAGCAATCCAAAATAACACTAAAATAAATTAAAAAACCAGTAGATAATCCCAGCATTTGAAATAAGAAATGTAGGTAAGTATGGGCACATTTCATAGTGTTCATCATCGGAAAACTCTTCAGTACCCCAAGACCTGGAATGTTGTAATTTTTTCAGGCACATGTTTAGATCAACAAGTGGTTCTGTGGACCAAGAGCTCCTCAGAATGCCTTTGGTGCCCAGCCAGCTGTCAGCTGGTGCAGTCAGTGCAGCAATGACAGTGTTGGTTGATAAAGGATTACATCCCAAATCTATGTGCTCGATGCCACAAAGCTCAGCGGTTTCCCACGTGGTGTGAGCACTGCCACACGGATTTATTTTGCCTTTGGGCATCCCAGCAGAGCACAGTGCGAGGCTCCTTGGCCCAGTGATTGGGTTTTCTGGCCCATCTGGTTCAGGCTGCAGCAGCACTGAACTTGCCACCATGTGGCTGATGCCAGAGCCACTCAGCAGTATTTCATGTTTAAACCGAAAAAAAGAGTGAGTTGATGGCACGTGCTTATGACCAAGCACGTGCTCAACACGCTCCCAAATTGAAATGTTAGCTGTTAATTCACATCTCCTTCTCATGTGAGCAGGGAGAAAATCTGGATTCCTTTTCCCAGTTTATCCCCAGGTTCCTCTAGTCTCCTTTTGGACATTACTTGAACATTTCTTACTCTTATAAGAAATTCTGAAAATGAATACCAAAGAAGAACTCTGAAAGAGTCCTACCTGCAGTAAATAAATTTGAAGCTTGAGGGAGCAGACCTGGAATAAAAACTGGGTTTGAAAGTGGTATTAATATCAATTGCCTTTCAATAAAATGAAATTTCCCTGTAAACTCTTTACCCTTTGGGAGAACAATGAGCTTATAACGTGATTTATTATCTTGCCATGAATTTAAAATGTTTATCTTCAAGGTGATTGGGAAAAAGCAAATATTTAATATAGATTTTTCAGCCTTTGTGATTTAATTTTTTTAAAATTTTATTTCAGCAGCCTAACAGGTCAATGAACCCATTATCTATATTGTCTGACACATAATCATAAAGTCGTCTCTTTTGTGGTACAAAAGCTGCAACATTGGATTTCCTTAAAGAGATCAAGATTTTATCTAAATTTTATTTTTAAATTATCCATGTGATAATATAATGATTTATCTTGCTGAAAATATAAAGTGATGCAATCTTTTTTTTTTTTTTTTTTGGTTTTGTACTGCATTATTGATGAATTCACAGCAAGGTTGTGCTTCCTTTGTTTTGATGTTTGCTTTCAGGAAAACAACTGACACCCAGTTTTCAGGTTTAGACTTGGCACTTCCAAATCATGGTTTCAGGCAGGATTTCTGTATTTTCTATAGCAAAGTTCAAACATGATATAGAAATGAAAAAGCTGCAACAGCAGTAAAAATACTAATAAAGTAGGCTTGTGTTTGTATTTTGGGTTTTTTTCATTTTTATTCCATAGCAGAGGATTATGCCATGGGAATTGGTAGTCTATTGCAAGAAATACAGAATGCATTAGAGACAGTGGAAAGTCGTCACTGTAGCCCAGAACTAGAAAAGCCAGAGTGGAGGAGGAAAATCATCTGCTGTCTGCTGCAGGGGGTGAGAGTGCTTTTATCTTAATAGTAAAAACCAGTAGAGTTGTTTACCTGCTGAAAGGTTTACCTGCTAGCAAAGAAAGGTAAATTAACTGATTCTGTTAAAGACCACAGTGGTAGTGTTTGATTAAAGGAAAAGGGGCAGAAATTTTCAATTTTTTCCTGCTTGCCCTGTCCCTTGAAACAAACATAATTATGTTTTTTGTTCTGTATTATTAAAGCACTGCTTCCAGTGCTTCAGAGACAGAGTGCTCACACCTCACTGACAGCCTGCACTGACTCTTCCTTGCTTGAAAAGGTTTAGCAGTTTCCTCTTTGATCAACACTCCTGTAAACAAGGAGTGATTTTCTAATACCCCACAAGGCTGTTCTTGTGCAAGTTTTCCCAGATAAATAATAAAAATACAGCAAGATCACCTACAATTCTATTTTTTCAACATAAGAAACTATATATAATCTTTTATAGCTATAATGGAGAAGGGTTATTGATGACTGAAGTATATAAATAAACTATAGGATATAATGTATGTCAGCAGCATGGAAATCCTGTATTTGTACCATAGCTTTTAGTAATGGATTCTCTTTGCACCATCGGGAGACCTACATGCAATTTATAATTTTGCTTTCCTTAAGGAAAAGGAAACACATTATCTGTTCCCCATCACTGTAGTGACTGGGCACTGTTGTACCCCTGCCCTTATTTCTTGCATTGCAAGAGCCCCTTCTGTGCTGCCCATGCCTGCTTTGGTTAAACTGAATTCACTGAATTTGTAACGATTCATCTTCTTTATTCACATTTGGTTTTACCTTGCCCTCAGAATCAAGAATATCAGCCTGACATTTGGGACCCTGGAATAAATTTAAGGCCTTAAACAATTTAATGCACTTAACATTTGTCTGCTTTGGTTTGACCTGACAGGAAATCTCTCCCTTGAAGAAGGATTTATGCAGCCTGTGCTGCAAGGCACTTTCCTGCCATTCCTTGGTGTGTGCCACCATCATGTCTAGTCTCTCACTGAGAGTCAGCCACTCTCTTTGAATTCTCCTGCCCAGCACTGGGAAGTCCTGTGGGATTACAGACCAGAGCCTCAGACTTCTTTCAGTGTACCAGAGACCAGAAATCATCTGCAATGTCCTGAGCTCTACCCTCAGATGTGACTTTCTGCCTCTTACTGCCAAAATGTCCCCAAAGGTTAAGGTCTCTAATGTGTGTCACATTAAATTATGTAATGCCAGTAATGCCAGAGTTCATAAAATTAATAGATACATAGCAAATGCTGTTTTTAAATGTATGTTTTGCTTTGAAAGAATAGGGAACAAGAGGTCCCAGTCATGTAAATACTTGGAAACAAAAAAAAAAAAAAAAAAAAAGAAACCAAAACCAAGTAATATTAGAGGAATTTAAAAGAATACTACCAATAATTATTATTCTAAAATAAAGAATAGTTCCTTGCCTTCTCTGAAATACACAGCAACAGTTGAAGGTTATGAAGATGCATCAGGGACATGAAGAAGACTCAGTGAGGCTGGTTTATAAGTCATATGTCTTTTCTCAGGAAATCCAGGCTTGGAATTTCCCTTGCTTACATTAAGATGATTCTTCCATAACATGAAATTCACTCCTATTCATTGCATGCCTCAGCATAAGCAGGACAGAAACACAGTACAGGCTTCACTTTGGCTTTCTGACTCAAGTTAAACTCTTTTGCTTTAGATTATCTCTGATCTCTTACAGGAAAGAATAAATGAATATCCAAAAAGGAAAGAAGAGGGACTTGAATACTTAACGTATTCTTTAAAATCAAAAATTTGACCAATTGCTATTAAGACTGGAGCCATCTGCTGAACTTCAGTGTTCTAGAAATAGCTTAGACTTTCACTGCTCTTGATGGGGCACACAGAAGGTGGTACAAGCATCATCACCCTCACCACCCCAGCAAGACACACTGGGAACAACTGGAGAATAGGGCAGGGAGCTTCTCTTGACTGGGGCAGTTTTTTCTGTGGGTGAGGAGGGATGGATTTTGTGTCAGGCCAGATCAGGCCGTCTGGGAAACTTGACTTTTGTTTCTTTCTCAGATCTTTCTCGTTTCAGTGAAATTGTGTCATCAGCACTAGTTTGTTTTTTACGGATTTCCAAATTCTGCAATGCTTTTGAAGTGTTGAATTTAGGAAGCAGAGACTTCCAAAGAAAAAAAGTAAAATTTCTTCTGCAATTTTTTAAACCATTGAAATACATGTATTAGGTTAACTATTTTTTTTTTAAAAATCAGATGTTGGAAACCTAAATTACGAATATTTGTATTTACATCATGATAACAGGGGATGGCAAAGATCTGTGTATTATATTTCTCTCCTGATCTTGTTGAAGATGTCCCAGCTTGTGCAGGGGTGTTGGACTAGATGACCTTCCAACCTGAATTATGCTAACCATGTTCAAGTTAGTTCTTTCAGATTGCCCACAAAAAGCTGGATATTTCTGTGTGCATCAATAATAACTTTGGGTTGTAAAGGTAAATAAGATATTTGGACTACATAAAACTCCCAGCTCAGACTCTGGTGTTGCACAGGTGGCAGCTGTTTCACTGCAAGCAGAGTTACTGTGAAGGCTCCCAAAGGAGATTATTTGTGGTGGCTCAGCTGTTGAGCTGTCTGAAATCAACCCCAGGTCTCCACCTGTGCAGTGCTCACCTCTGCTTCTTCCCAAAGGTGACCCACAGGGTGTCTGAGCTCCTCCACCAGTGACTGTGCCAAAAGGCAGGTGTCAGCACTGGCTTCTGTGAAGGCTCCTCTCATTAAATCAAAATGAAATAATATGAGCTAAAAATTGATGGGCTGGATTCTCCCAGGGATTACCAGGTTATGTGGAGTGCCAGCAGCAGTGCTGATTTACAATTTCTGAGGCTGTGGCTCCTGGTTTGACCTAGTTCATTAGTTCCCACCACCTGAGCTGTGGCAATTTAAGCAGCAATGTCTCTGCCCATCAGGGTAACTTCAGAGCATCGTTAAAGCAGTTTGATTCCAACTAACCTATTTTGTTGTTGTTGTTTTTTTACTTCATTGTATATTCTCCTTGATTATTGCAGAGGTGAAGCTGCTTCCAAAGTCTTTAAATTGTCATTGCTGATCTGTCTTTGCCAGAGTTGTGGTCACTCAGCTGCAGTTCTGACTCCAGTTCTAAAGACCAGAGCTGGCTCTTGCAGTCCAAAATCATGTATGTACCACAGAGTAGTTTGGTTTGGAAGAGACCTTGAAAGACACCTATTTCCATCTGCCTTGCCATGGTCAAGGGACACTTTAAAATAGATCAGGTTATTCCAACCCCATCCAGCCTGAACTTGAAAACTTCCAGGGATGGGACAGCCTCATCTTCCCCGGGCAGCCTGTGCCAGTGCCTCCCCACCCTCACAGGGAACAAACAGTACAAACAGAACTCTCCATTGCTTCTTCTGCAGCAATTGTGTGCATTCAGATCTTAGCATGATCAGGCTGATAGCTCACATTATCAATTTTGTTTAACAAACCTGTCTCTCATATGTAATTTCCATGCTGCTTCTCTGGATGTTATGTAGAGAAGCATGAAGGCAAATTCAGCTTGTCTACATTTTCACTTCAGATAACAGTGGTATGTTTTTTTCCAAAGCAGGTCAGGACACCACCTCTAAATTTCTGAGCTGCCTGTGGGGTCATTCTGACCAGGATGTGTCCATGTGCTTTCTTATCCAAGTTGTCTTTCTTCCCAAGAAACCCTCTTTTTTCCCAAAAGCTCTTATTCTTGAAAATCTCTAAAACATTAAGCAAAGCTAAGGCAAGAAATGTGCTCTGTCTTCTGTGCAGAAGGGACAGGGGCATAAGTAAGGGCTAATTGCCAAAAACCTTTTCAGATTCCATCAGTTTAGTATTTGCACAGACAGGTGATGCCAAAATGACTCTGTGTTATTTGGTCACACTTACTTGCAGGCTGTGACATATATAAACTGTTTTGTCTGTGGTTTGCAGTATCTTGGGCAGACTTCCAGAGTGCTCAGGACAGCATTTGCCACTCTCCATAACTTCCATCTCGGTTTCATTCGCCTGATGGGTGTTTCTGTGACATTGGCAGCAGTGACACCCCCTTGCCAGAGGCACAGGGGCTGCACCAAGTCCCACATCACCTTCTGGCAAGCAGGACAAACCAGCCCTTCCTGAAGCTTTGCAGGCAGTGTTCTGGGTGGTGAGGAAGCATCCCACAAGCTCAGATCCTTCTTTGGGCAGGAAATAGGGTTTACAGTAGGGGAAACCTCTGATGCTAAAAATGAATCACTCTCCCAAGGTTTGGGCAACTTTGAAAAACACCCTGGAAGTCACAGTCCTTTTGAATAAGGCTCCTGTCAAACCTCATACAGATTGGCAACAAAGTTGTGATTTTCATTTCAATTTCTTTGGTAAGTAGTGGAGTAGCTTTGCATTTCCATTAATTTAAAGCTGTCTCTAGATGGCTTCGGAGAGCAAAGAGAGCTCATCACTGTGGGAACAGCTGTGCTCTGGGGAAGTGCTGTAGCTCGTGGGCAACTTTCCATCCTTGTGGGTAGGATCTGGGCACCAGCACATTGCCTGTCTTCCTTAATTAGCTGAGAGAAGACCAGGCAGAGCCCTGCACTCCTCGCTCACTGGCTGCTGATGAGGCCTGGAGCAAATCCCTACACTAAAAGCACTTAAAAATGGAACAGAGGTGATGGAAACATGGTTTTTCACTGTGAATATCCAGCTGGGACAGTTGGAATAACTGCAAGGGAAGAGTTGCCTTTGCAAATCATGTGCCTGATTTACTGGTTAAATAGTTTTTCAGTCCTCCCTATTTAGTCAACAGAAACATTAAGATGTCCAGAAATAAAAGTGGAATGATTGGTTCCCAGTGCTAATCTTGATGGTCACAAATCCAGTATTTCAGATTTTTTGCTCAGCACTTAGCAAGCAGAGTCAATCAGGCTTCATTTAAATCGATGAACTGTTGTAGAGTTATACCTGATTTCATGCTTTCCTTTATTGGTCCCTAGATCTTTTTTATATCGTATAAAATTATGTTTACCTTAAAACTGATCTGTAGATATGCCTGAAACAGCACCTAATGTGCATAAAGTCAGTGTTCTCAATGCATAGGACAAGTCTTGTGAAAACTTTTTTGCAGCAGAAAGTCTTGAACCATTCACTGAAATAAGACAACTATTTGATTTCAACAAAATGGATTTTGTTGTCAATAAAATCACTGATAAACACTTGAGTTGGATTTGGGACTTCTGAGTATATATATATATATATGTAAAGCTACATACACAAACTTTCTTTTAGATCACAGAAATGAATGCTCCAACTTAAAGTTTATTCATCCAAATAGCTGGAGAAAATATCCACTTAATCACATAGTCTAAACACATTGAAGTAGGGCGGAAAAAGGTGTTCATTTTCACCTGTGTTTATTTTTTCACCAGTAAAAAAAACAAATAAAAAGAGAAGAAAAATAATCATAGTGCCTATGACAAAGATTGTGTTTCAAGGAGTGTGCAATGTGTACCACGATTACTTTAACTGCAAATGGAAGCCGCTTTCAGACTGAGTGTGGTTGAAAGGAAATATCCTTAGAAAAAAACTGTCACGCAGAATCCCAGGAAATGTTTTTGTTCGATATGTTTGGCCTCCATTTTTGTGGAGCTGTACATTCCTGTCCATGGTTCTAAAGGATAAAAAAAAGAACTTATTTCAGAATCAATCTGTATTTTGACTCGTTTTTATGCTCCCCGCACCCAGGCTGGTTTACCATATGCGTAAGTGAAGCTGAGCTGTGTCATTTTCCTATTCAGTGCCACAAATGAATTTTATGGTGTTCCTGAATTCAGTCCCTTTCCCCTGCTCAAGTGGTGTGTTCTGCTGTCTCCAGCTACCTCTCACTCAAAGCAGAGGTTTCATTTGTCCTCAGAGCCACAAAGAGAGTTGACCCCATCTGAAGACATCAGCTCTCTTCATTCAGCCTCACTGGTGGGAGGATCAGCAGGGCTTGGCCTTGGAGACAACAAGTGACAGGCATCTCTGATGTCTCAGCACACAGAGAGGCACCCACCTGGAAATCCCGAGCCTTCTGCTGCTGAAGCCAGTCCTTCCAGTCTTGCCTGCAACCCCAGCAGCTTTGGGGTAAATGAACCAGGTAGAAAGGCTGAACCAGCCAAAATAATACATTCACTGGGAGGATCAGCTGAGAAGAGAGGCAGAGATGGCAACATCTTTCACTCTGGAGCCCCAACCAAAAACAAAACAAAACAAAAAAAGCACAGGTTCTTTGCAACACAGCTCGTTACCTGAACACAGTGGAGGTGTCACAGCAGCAGCCAAGGGAATGGGGCAGAGTTTCAGTGTCACACACCCACAACCAGCCAGGATAAGGTGCCCACCCCTCCTCGCTGCCTCACATGCTACTTTGCATGGATGTCCCTCCCTTGCCCTTGTGCCCAGGGTTATGTTTTTGAGGACATCCCCAGAGGTTTATGCTGAACCACCCCCTGATCAGCTTATTCATCATCCAAACCCCAAGGAGGCTTTGTGCTCGAGTGCTTCCAAAATGTGTCTCTGGTGCTGCCAGGGACCCCTCAGCAATGTCTGTGTGGTCCTGTGGGTCTCTGTGGGTCCCTGACACCATCAGCTCTGCCCACGGTGTGCTGAGCACCCTGAACCCCACAGGGGAAGGAGGGTGTGGGGTTGTGGGTGCTCCCCAGCTCCACTGCAGCTCAGTTCAGCTCCCCCATTGCTCCTGGATGCTGTCTTGCAGATCCCCACATTCCTGCTGCACTTGGGCTTTTTCTGTTGGCTTTTGTTTTTCTGTGTGGTTCAGAATAGATCTCTGGATCTTATACTTGGCTTCTGCTTATGCATGCTTTTTGCTTGCAGTCTGCCTTACTTCAGCAGTGTTAGTCCAAGTGCTTTTGAACACACTGATGGTACAAAACAGCAAAAAAAGAATTGTACTTTCAAAGCTGCTCTTCCAGGCACCTCATACCTTTGGGGCACAGGCACTTGGGTGAGTTTGATGCTGAAGTCCCCTGGTTTATGGAGGTTTTTACTTTTGCCTGGGGCTCTGGGCAGATTTGGGTGGTTGTATAATGGTGCCCCAGATGAGGCTCCCACCCACGGGCAGCCCACACCTGTGTTGGGCTGAGCTGTTCACCTGGTTTGCAGTCACAGCTGTAGCCCTGAGGATACCCTTTGTCTCCCCAGCTTTCAGGTTTCTTCCCCTGATGTGCCTGCACCAGAAGGGTCTTGCCTTGCTGGGAGGAGGCAGCTCTGGAGGTATGGTTGTGGTAGGAGGGGTTTTCCTGAATGTGATTTTTTAACGGTATTTGGTTTGTGCTAAATATTTCCTGGAGTAGGTATTTATTGTATGGTATAGTACCTTAGTTTATCAGACTAGCAGGGATTAAGGTATTTATGCCATTTAGAGCTATGGTTGACTGTTTTGAAAATCCTCATGTTTGGTAAGAGAAAATCTCCTTAGATTTCTCCTAAACACAAAGGTAAGATTTTTGTTTTCTCCTTTCCAGAATGAAAAAATCTGAAGCTCATTTAGAGCATGGTTTATGCCATGATAGGCGCTGCTTACTGTCCAGCCATCCCATAAAACATCCTACGTGCAAAGGAACTCTGGGAACTTTCAAGGGTTCAGCTTCAAATGTAACAAATAAGAATGATGAGAGAAGCTCATAAAGCTCTTGTTAAGTGTCGTGTTTGATACTTACTTGAAATTTCATGTTCCTTTGCCAAAGACACATTAACTTGAGTGCTTTCTGAAGCAAGGCTGCAGCAGGTATCACACAGCATCAGGAATGCCTTTTGGTGATCTGTATCCTAATATCTGAAACCACTTTGCTTAGGCAGTCATCTGCAGAGCAAAAACTTTCCTCAAACCTGTTAAATATTTTTAATTCATACCCTTCACAGATCCACAGCAAGCTGTTAACAATGTTTACAGGTATATCTCAAGCTACAGTTAAAGTTATGCCTATTGCTAATGGGAAGATCTGCAGTTACTTACTAGCTAAATGCTTATAGGAATGCCATTGCTACTATGCAAAACAAGAATAAATCTTTCTGTAAGTATCTTTTTAGCCAGGACTTGCACAAGCAGGTCACAGTGAAGTGCTTGCTTACTTGCAGAATATCTCTGCTCCAGCACAGCTGAAGCAAAGATGATGGTGAAATTAATTTGTTTCAGGCGCTCCCCCCAAAAAAAGTGTTTACTACCAATTTAATACCACTTAAAATAGTGCACTTATGTCTGTAGGTCCTGGATGTTTTTTAACCTTAAGTTAAAGAGCTTGTTTCTCTTTTTCTCCTTCAGTACTGTGAGAGTTGAAATTAGAATTGGGCAGGCAGCAAAAGAGCAACAACTCACAAAATCCTGTGTTTGCCCTCTTTGTGGTTATATCCTTGTTATTTATAAGCATTGTTACAATAAGATTTACTGAGATGCAGAGAAGAAGATGGCATTTTGGGAGGCTCTGGTGGTGGCCAGTAGAGGAGTTGAAGGAAGGCAAGGCCTGAGGAAGGGGTGGGTCTCACTTAAGATGAAGATGTATTTTGGGATATCTGTGTGCCAAGGACTTGGAGAACAGAACCTGTGAACCTGCTCCATATTCAGGTGAGTATAAGCCAGATGGACAGTTCCAGGTCAGTAAAGTGGAGCTGTTTGCAGAACCAGGTGGGAGAATCTACTCTGAGAATAAGACTTCTTGATAATTATCTACCAGAAAAAGATGTGTCTCCAAATATGAATTTTTATTCAGCATAATCACCTGAGAGCAAAATCAGAGAGGAATTATTTGCAGGTGAAGGCTGTGATTAGTGGTGCCTGGGTGTTCTTGACCCACAGCTGTACCTCCTAACTCTTCAGACTGACAGGTGGCTTGGGCTAGGAATGATGGATGAAGTACACTGAATAATCCAATGGAAAGATGATGTTTTCCAGCAGAGCTGATTTATTTTCAAGAATCTCAAAGAAACTAGAGGAGGGAAAAGAAAGGAAAAAAAAAAGAAAAAAAAAAAAGAAAAAGTTGTTTGAGAGATTTGGTTAGTTATTTTACTTGGGTTTTTTTTCTCCTGAAGTTGGGCTGGAGAAGGCTACAGGGACTGAATTCTAGGAACTAACTTGAAACTAGTTCCTGTACCCTGGGGTGGTGCTGGTTCTCCCATCAGACTGGGCACTGCAGGCACACACGTGCCTGTCATGCTGCACTCTGCATCGCTCTCCTGTAAAAGTCTCTTGCCATTACTTCTCTTATTTCAGAACATGTTCAATGCACTGGACCTGGGCTGATGGGAACAGAGAAAATATGGCTTCTCCCTAACAGATAATTCAAATCCCTACAGCAGCAGGATGTCCCCTGCTTTCTCCTTGGTGTCCTACATGAAGCTGCCAGTTGCCCTTCTCAGGGCTTCTCCTATGGCATCTCATGCTCTAGTTCTTTTTCTATGTCATGCTTGATAGGTTGCTGCTGTTTTTCTAAAAAGAGAGCTGCTATTCTAGGTTGGGATTTATACCAGGAATAACAGCTATAACAGCTATGACAGCTATTCAGGTTTTTCCTTTTTTTTTTTTTTTTTTTTTAATAAAAAGATAGTTGTGCATTTGGCCAAGTCTTCAGGAAATCTGGTGCTTTTTGATAGCTTCTCTTACCAGCCTGTATTTTACCACTGGCTGTAACAGTTTCTTGCCCCAAACTCTGTAGGGTATGCCTTGCTCTGGAAATTTTCTTAATTTGACTTGAACAGCGTTTATAAATTGATTGGTAATATTTTTTTCTGTAAATGTCGACCAACAAGGTCTATACATTATAGATACATAACTTTTGGTTTCACACCAAATGAACTTTTTATTCCTATCTAGTTAATTAAGCCAATATAGTTTAAATTCTCTAGCATAGAATTTTTCTCTCCATGAATTAAATGGATTAACCTTTGTTAGAAAACTATCACTAATTATATTACTGTACTGGGCTATTAACTCCTTTCCTCAATAAGTTACTATTTTTATATGGCCACAGTGACCTGGAGCAATTACAACCCCAGTTTTGCTTGAAACCTTTCAGTTTAGTGCTCTTCTGATGAAATATTCTGCTTCTACTAATGTTTTACAAATAGTGGGAAGGAATAACAGTGCACAGAGAGAATTTCAATCAGCACTGCTAGAGCAATAGCTGTGGATACTCTAACAAACAGCACTCATTTTTCCCATAGATTTTCACTGAGGTAATCACATGCATGTTTGAGAAGAGGAAGCAAGTGTTCTCTATTAGCATTTGTTAGATTTCTTTTGTGTGGTGGAAATACTTTATTTTATCTAGTTGAAGATGATGGAAAAATAAGGTTATGATTCACTGTATGTTGAAGTCTGAGACTGGGTAGGGTCCAAAATTCACAGTGCCAATGGCTGAACTTCTCTTTTTTGTGTTTAGAAGCATACAATGTTGGGCTGCTGTTGTGTGCAAGAAGAGGTGTTAGCTGAATACTTGCTGATTGTCTAACATCTGATTTCTTAGGTGGGCAAAGCCTCCTTCAGTCCATTTCTGTGAAATTAAATGGGGAGAACTCAAAGGGGTTTGTCACCAGAGAGGAAATCTTCTCACCTGAGTTTCATGAAAGATGCATCATGAAATGATGCAGGAGTGAAATTCATGATTTATGGATTAAATATCACTTTAATCAAGAAGACATTTTAAGTAGCCAGCTTAATCATTGTCATCAACTTCATCAGGCTGATTGAAACCATCATTACTTTAGCAACTTGTTAGCAAGAGCTGGATGTGGTCTTTCTACTAATGCTGGGGCTGCTCATTAGAAAGGTGTCAGAGGTCCCTGACACCACCTCTGCATGATCTGCCCTGGTGCTTTTGCTGTATTTTGCTGGAGAGTATGAGGATTTTTCCTTAGATTAAACCTTCTGTGTAATTCAAAATAATTACTATTTTGTATTACAAATACATAAATGTTTACATGAAAATCGTTGATAAAAGCAGTGAGTGCAGAAGTCTGGTAGTTGGTGATCAGTTTATTCATGATTATAAAACTTATAAAATTTAAACACAGTTTTAAAAATAAAATCTAAAAGAAAGGATTGGAGGTTTCTGAAGGAAAATAAAAATGCATTTAGACAATGCAAAATCCCAAAGCAATGGATGGTGGAGTGGACAGGTGGTTGATTTGTGCTCTGAAAAAAAGCAATATTGGGCAAGATTACAAAAAATGAGTCAGTTTGGAAGCTAATGTGTAAAGTTCTCTGTCTGGAAGAAGAAGATAATAAGAAACATGATTCATGTGTAGCATACCTCTGAGGTATTTGGGGTAGGTGAAGGGAAAAAAAAATAGAATTTTTCCATTAAGTACTCTAGAACAGGCCATTTAAGATACAAGCAGTGAGGTCTTAAGAAGGCTTCAGGAGCGTAAAAATGAGTCTGAAAAGCAAATAAAATGACCAGAAGCTATCTAGAAAGTTACCTGTAGAGGTGATGAAGCCAGCCAGAGACTCTGGGTGGGGGTGCTTTCTGTCAAACTGAAGATAAATTATGCCTGGTTATGAAAGCAGCCCTCTTGCTGTAGTTTTCAGATTATTTTCTTCTTTCTGCCCCCTCCCCCCAAAAAAGTCTTATTTTTAACTTCACTATGCTAGCAAAGCATTGGGGACTGGATCAAAGACACAGGTACCAGCAGTTTATCATTCTCGATGGAGTTTATACCTAATTATGCAAATAATTCAGGTTTTGCCTTGGATTCTTGATGGGGGTTTGCTGGCCTGAGATTATTATAGCAAAACCTAAATAAACTTTTTCCAAAAAAAATATTTCCAATAATTTAGGTATTTAATACCTAAATAAACTTTTTCCCCTAGCTATGCGCAATTTTTCCCTGTACATGGGGAAAAATTTAGCAGCTCTCAGCTGAATGTGAGTTAGACTTGGAGATTTGTAATCCAAGTATGGTGATTTTTGACGAAGACTAGTGATACACCTCATCTGTATTCAGGTGGAGAATGGGAAAAGGAAGCCAAGGATATTTTTCGTCATTTTGCAATAACCACAGTGGGAAAGGCAATCATTCCCAGCCCCAGCAGTCCCAAAGAAGCAGCAACCACAAGTAACAAGGAGGGCCCTTAGCAATACACAAAACACTGTAGAGGGACACAGAATTTGTATTTAGTTTCGGAATGTATGGAACAACATTACTTTGAAACTGAAGAAAGCCTTTTATTTATCTTTGTCTTACAAACCGAGCTTAATGACAGTCAGGACTGAAAATTATGTGGAAATGAGAGTTTAGTGAATGTGGGAAAAGCAAAGATAAAGGGGTTGGACAGGAGGACAAGAAATGGGTCCCCTATCTCATGTCTCGTACTGAAAATCTTGTTCTTGTCATCTTGAAAGATGTGGGAGACCACCTGAGACCAAGACATGCACTGATTTAACAGCCATAATCCCTTTTCTTTGTGGGGCAGGAACACTTGTGTCAGTCCTGATCATCTTTCTGTGAAAGGCATTTCCCCAGCTGCGATGGCATCTTTCCAGTACCAAACCTTGTGGGACTTTTCTGGCTCTTTGGTGCCATATGTAGTGGTTGCTGAGGTCTTGAGTACTTGTTTTCATTATTAGTGGGATATTTCCCAGAGTATTGGGTTTTTCACATTCACACAAGTGGCTTGCCAGCTGTTAAAATATTCTGTTGCGTTGAGAAGAGCTCCTCCAAATCAAAGTAGTATTCTCTGCCATCACAGGGTACATGGAGGTGATATTTTGGAGTCAGCAGAGGGGATTTCCTGCACTAGCTCAGGTCCCTCTCTGGCGCTCACAGAGCTGTGCTGTGTGCCCCTCTCCCCTCCTGAGTGAGCAGGGCTGGTGAAGGCTCCGCACACACCTTCTGGAGCTGTGCAGTGTCCCTGTGTCCCTGGCTCCTCTCCCGGCCCTGCTGTCACAGCAGCTGCTGCAGCAGAGCTCCCTTTGAATCAGGCTCCTTATTGCTGACGTGTGGAGGAGAGACCAAATCAAGTTTCCGTTTTATTCTTTGGGCTGATACGCTTTAGCATCAAAGGAGTGTCCCTGCTGTGGCTGCTGTTTCAAAAGGCACCCTGGAATTTCACTTCTATTACTCCTTATTACTGACAGTCTATCTCTGTTGCTTACCTTTGTTTCAGAGCCTGCAGGGGGGCTTTAAGCGATGTCCCTCCTTACACTGCCGTGTGCTTAGCAGGAGCATTCGCGGTCATTAAGAGGCTTTTTGTGGTGGCACCATTGTTTTGAGAGAGCGTTTTGGGGTGTCTGTGTGCTCGGCACTCGCTGGAGGAGAGCAGAGAGATGAGCTGCAGAGGCTGGGCCGTGTGGGGATGGCAGCCGGGCCTGGCACACCCCAGTGCCTCGGTTTTGGGGTGTCTGTGTGCTCGGCACTGTCTGGAGCAGCAGCAGCTGTGCCTTTCTGGGCAGAGCAGAGATGAGCTGCAGAGGCTGGGCTGTGTGGGGATGGCAGCCAGGCCTGGCACACCCCGGTGCCTCGGTGTCCCAAAATGAGCAGCCCAGGCTTCTGTGCCCATGCAGGGGGGCAATCAAACCTCCCAAACGTAACAAATAACTCTGGCAGCAGGCTGTAGGAGTACCAAAAGCAGCAGTGAAGCACACCTGATGGGTCCTGGTGCTTTGTCAGCAGTAAATAATCCTGTGTGTGCCTTGAGAGCAGCTCCCAGCTCTGGTGGTGAGGGCTCTGCCTCCAGCCAGGTTCTGTTCAGGAGCTGGGCTCGGGGCTTGCCCTGGACCCTGTGCGTGGGAACCAGTGTCTGTAAAAGTGATGTGGAGGAGTTTCCCAGAGAGCAAGGCAGCTCCTGATCCTGTTTCAATGATTGCACCAGGAGTGCATCACCAAATTAGGTGCTGTGGGCAAGATTGAGAAGGACAAGTACAGGGCAGGTCAGCCAGATTTCTGAGGTACAGCAAAGAGCTTTTTGAGCAAAGGGAGAGCGTGGTTAAGCTGTAGTGTCTGTACCTTAAGAAAAAAGTCACTTGTTGCCATAATGAGAATTGCTGAACTTCTCTGCTTCTCCTTTATTCATACTGTCCTAACATGCTTCCTTCTAGATTTCTTTATCACTACTGCTTTAGGTGATCTAATTTTGTGGTCAAAATGAGCAGATGGAGAGGGTCATGCTATTTCCTGGCATGTTCTACACGACAGCAGCCCAGTGAGTTTAAGCACCAGTGCAAAAAGCCGAAGCAAGAATCATAAACAATTGTTGTTATCAGACACAAATGATGTGTCTCAGCCTCTTAATACAATAGCCATGTATTAACCTCCCACAAACATGGCAGAATTTCAGAAAGTTCCTGCATGTGCTCCCTTGTCAACCTGCTTAAAGAATAAGAGTATTTACTTCTATAGGCTGCTGTGGTGCCCCAGGCGTGGCAGTTTGTGTAATATGGAGAAAATGCACACAAACTCCAGGCAGTGTTGTGGGCAACACAGCACTTGGCTTTTGAACAGATTTTTGATTTAAAGCATGGGGTTTTTGGACTTTAAAGAACAGATGCCCTAAAGAACAATGATACTACATGTGTCTTTTAAAAGCATATTTCCATGGATACCCAACAAAAATGATCCCAAATTAATGTTCTTGGAATTCATATTTTGAATGTTCTTTGTGAGAGTTCCAGTTAGGGAAAAAAGTCTTTAAAATTAAGTTTTAATGTGGCTACTGCTCTTCAGCAGTTCAAGGTGATAGATTTATTAGATATTTTAAGTGTTTAAATACAGTTATTGATTGAACAGAATCCTGAGCAGCCTCTTCCATAGATTTTTGTAATTAACAGAATGGCAAAAGGAAGGTCCAAGGAACAAATTTTTATGTCTTGGGATATCTAACAGGCAGCACATGTTAAAAAAAGACATGGTGGTATTAAGAGTCTTTTCACTACAGTAGCTCTAGGGAAATTTGAAAATAACAATAAAAAACATTCAACTTGTGTGTTTTCTTAGCATTTCTCATGGCTCACCAGTGATGTTGCACACTAGGGATATTCCTATATGGATGCTGTATATACTTGCCTATGGAGGTGGCAAGCTGGGGAGGATGTACTCTTCCTATCAGGACCATAACTAGAATGGATATGAATGATTGCCTCTTCTGCTTCATTCAGTAGGAAATCACTGAGTCACACTGCTGAAGAATAATCTTACCTTTCCAGTTAGTAATCAAATCAAAGAAAAGCCTGAATGCTTCTGAAAACCAGGATGGACTTTAGGTTACTTTTCTGAATGGTTTTCTGTTCAAAGTTTACCTTTCAGTAGTTAATAGAACAAAATTGCTGTGGTGCTAATAAATTGTTCAATCAGAATTTTACAACTCACCACACAGAAAATAGAGCCCCTGCACCCAGGGAGTAGAGCCTCAAAGACTTGGTTGAATTTTTCAAAGCATGTGCATGTTGAAGCCCCAAGGATGAGGTTGAATCAGGTGTGCTTTTGGCATCCTGTTAGTCCACAGTGGGGTTCTATATACACTCACTGATTTCCTCTAAGTAATTTGAGTGGCCAAAGCCCAATGAAAATGTTACTTTTCCCAAGAAGTGATAGCTTTCCAGAAACTCAGATTGGGATGTTTTATTTCATAGGACTGTAAGGAAACTGTAAGTGAAATACTGCAGCTCAGGAATGTGTACAGGTTACATCTCAGACTGCAGAGAAAGGCTGCTGGGATTGCTGAAACTCCTGGAGATCTACAGCTTCAATTTTCACAGCAGAAGTTCCTCCTGCCCCCACCAATCCTCCTGGGAAGCTCTCCAGCCCCAGGATTGCACTTAGTGCCTGCTGGGAAAAATTGCACGAGAGAATCTTAGCAGAGAAAGCAAAATCAGGATATAGAGGCGAGGAACAGGAGAAAAAAAGTAAAGAACATGCACAGAAAAGTTAAAACACAGTAAAATTTGCCTCTACATGTCTCCTCAATATTGAATTTATTCAGCAGTTGGATTATTTCAGCAGTTTGGCAGTTGAGTTGTTTTTCTACAGAAAGTGGTAGCAAAGAGTCATATTAAAAGTGGTGGCAATGCTTTAATTTACTCTTAATTAAATCTTACTGCATTATATTTCACTTTCAAATTTTCCTGTTTATGGGTGATTTGCAATTCATACTTACAATTCATGCTTAAATTGCTGTTCATGCATGTACTTTCAATGGCTGCTAACAAAAATTTAACTCTAATTTGGTAGCACTACTTTTCAGAAAGGCCCAGGAAAAGTGTGCAGTATATTTTTGTTTTGTTTTGTGGTTTACATACAAACAAGAGAAAGCATTAATTTTAAAAGGGGAAAACTCATTTGATGCCACATTTTGAAGATCAGTGTTGTAAGTCAAACACAATGGTGAGAAAAAGTGCAGGGTGGGTTTGGTTGGTTGGTTTTTTTGGTTTTGTTGCTTTGGTTTGGATTTTTGGCTTGGTTTCTTGTTTGGGGTTTGTTTGTTTGTTTTTGGTTTGTTTTTTGGGGTTTTTTGTTTTGTTTTGTTTTTGGCATGTGTTTGTGTGCATTTGCAGTGTTGTTTGGTATATATCAACTAAATGGAGAGGAAAAGTCACCTGGGGAAACCTTGGCAGATTCTGGCTGGAGGCTGATTTCAAACTTTTTATGACTGCAAATTTGTTGCAGAGAATCAAAGAAATGGTAGGCAGAGCATCCAGAATCAGAATAAACTCACCTCTCTCAAATTCTTCAGTACAGCTAGAGAAAGGAAAAGCCATGGAAGTTTTCCTTCTCTTTGAAGCTTTTCTAGAAGGAATCTTTAATGAGGGGTGTCTGCAACCTCTTCCAGATGATACTGAATGTACAACCGCCAGGTTTTTAAGGCAGAGAAGATGGAGCCAAAACAAGAATAAGCTCAGGGTACCCCTTGCACTGACAGTTACCTGTGAAGATTCCCCTGGGATGTGAGCTCCAGTTTGTGTGGATAATGCTAAAGGTAGCATTTCAAACTTGAGGTGAGTTTGTGTGTGTAGTGTTTGTTCTCTGAGCACTGAAATCTGGAGTGACTCCAAAAGTGGAAACACAAAATCCTCCCTTCTGCAGCAAGCAGGGATCAAATGGCACAACAAAGAACAGGCTATGAATACTTGTGCAAATGTAGAGAGAGGCACTTCACTGAAAATATGCAGAAAAAAATAATAGTTGAGTAAAGCTGGGGGGTTTGTCCCCCTTGTAGAAAAAAGTGCTTAGTAATAGGTTCATTTTGACTTCTAAAGGAATTTCTGTCAAATGCAATTATCAGGGAAGACTACATCTGCAAAGGTATCAAAGCTATGTTTGCAGAAATCAGGCTTCAGAGCACTTTGAGATGGAAGATATTTGTCGAATTTCTTTACCTGTCATCTCGTGTTTCTTTTATTTATGAATTTTCCAACTGTAGTATATGCTGTCTAAAGATGAGGATGCTCCAGCAGTTTATTTCTTTAAAAAGTCTTTGGCGGTTGCATTATATTTATTTATTTTGTTTCTTTTCTCTTCATCACTTGAAAAGAAAGGCAGAAAAGTGAAACAAAGCACAGAAATAAAGCAGTCTGTCACACTGAAAACCTCTGAAACATAAATAATAAACTTTATTTAGTAGGTAATTCTCCTTGATACTCTTGTTTATCATATTTTCAACAGCTCTTGCTTAAGACAGTGTTGCCTAAGTACAAGGAAAGTGTCTTGATATTGTTAGACTGAGAGAAACATCACATTTGTATTAACAGACATTTAGGTTTAAAAGCATGTCAAAAATATTTTGAATGCATTTGGGAAAGCAAATGCATTTCTTCCAAGTGTCTGAAGACTAATTTCATTTTATATTCTGGATAAGACCAGGGTGCTATCAAGAAATATGTATTATTTGCTACTTTTACTTTTTCCATGGTATGTATATTCCATGCTGAAGGTATCCTTTCTGTTCATTTGGAGTCAAAAATCAAATTTTTGTAGCCACTCCATACAAGACTCTACTCTTATCTCTGTTTAACTCACCACAACACTAACTCCCAGCTGATGAACTCAGTGTGATTCTAAGCACATTTAAAGGAGAGAGAAAAGAGATTAAATTGATTTCTTTCCTATTTTTTGACTACTCTGTGCCCACAATTCAAACATGCTCTGCATAATCTCGTGAAAATTAAATGTCATCATTTGACTGTAAGCAGAATGACCCACTGAATTCAAATTACAAAGAACTCTGAATTGCTTTCAGCTGTTCTCTCAGTGGGTCTTTTTCTATTGATGAGCCAATTCTTCAGGTGTGTTTGCAGGGAGGGAGCAGAGAAGGTGGGCTGTGTTTGCAGGAAAGCAGGCATTAATAGGGATGCATGGTGTCATACAGCTGCAGTCAGAACGTCTTCATCTCTGCTGTGCCAGGGAAATGCTGTTCAGATTATTTCAGGGGAACCATGTCATGTGTGCTGCAAGGGCTGGAAGCAGGAGCTCTGAGCTGTTCCCATCATGTAAAGTTTTCCCAGTGGAAACAGCAAGTCAGGATGCTGTTTTCCCCCTTTCTCAGCTCTCCTGTCCTCCCCAGTGGCATCAATGTAGAACCCAGTGGGGTTCAGGGCTGAGAATCTGCAGAGGAGGAGGATGAACCCTTCCAGTGCAGGACACTCACCCCATAACCAGAACACTGAGCAGAGGATTTCTCCAGCCATGACTTAATATTGAATTAATTTTGAACAGACCAGGTATAAACCTGATGCTATTTTCAGTAGCTTATGAAATATATTCTTTTTTTCTTGCGGGAGGAGAAGTCTCTAAATGTCCACAAGCATCATCTTGCACAGGCATCAAATTCTTTCCTCCTTTACAATTCCAGTGTGATTTGCTGAGGCTCCAAGCTGCAGCAGGATGGCTTCTCCCTCTACCAGGCAAAACCTCCACAATGTGTCTTGCAGTGCCAGCTCAGTGATATAAGTGAAGAGAATACACGGCAGAGTATGAGGCAGAATCTATGGCTCATACTTCAGGGTGTAAATCAGTCAAAGATAGCTTCAGATGAGAAAGAAATCTCTTCTCTATATTTAATGCCTGGCTATAAATTTGAGGCCTCTGACTCCCTCTCATGCAGAAATACTGGCTAATGTGTTTTTCATATATACAAGTGTGCATTTGTCAGTTTGTTCTGCCCACAGTACAGACATTCACAATTTTGATCATAGATGAGGACTCCCCTCTCCTGAGATTTTTTTTCCAAGGGTAGATTCATTTTAAAAGTCTGCAGAGGATGCTGTGCCTATATTAAGTAGCAGCCAGGTGCCCATGGAGCAGCATTCTTCACAATCTAAGATTTCAAAAGATCATTTTGTAAGAAAAACAAATTCCTGGCATGCATTTTTCTGTCTCCTCACAGGCCAGTAACACCATAAATATGATGAGGACTCTTAATAGCTAAAGCTGAGTTCAGGTCCCTTAATATATTTCCTAGGTAGTGCAGCCATGTGCTTTAAACCACCTTTCCTGATTATTTTTCAGGCTTTGAAAGAACAGTTCTCTGGAGCCCATGTGAGCTTTGTGCAGAAGAATGTGTGCCTCCTGAAAGGAACTGCTCTTTCAGGAGGGTGAGAAGCACTAGAAGCTTCTAATTACAGCAGTGGAAACTGTCAGGTCTTGTGTTACAGGCTGTATTAAAATGTAGTTTCTGTTGATTCACTTTCAAGCCAGGATAACAAACTCACAGGAAACCAGGTTTTTACATCAACTAATTAAAAATTGATATGGCTCCAATGCAGCCTAGATAAGGAGGCACTCACCCATCATACTGCCAAGGCACTCCAAACCTGCCCTGGAAAGCCAAGCAAAGGCCAAGTATCAGTTGTTGCTAATTCCCTGCTGATTCTCCTGCAGGTAACTTGTAAAGAAGATCCAAAGGCTATTTAATTTCACTGTCCCATAACAGCTTTATAATCAGGTATGTGCTTCTGTAATAATTTACTGCTTTAATTATATGACATTCTTCGGGCAAAAAAAAAGATAATAAAAACTCTTACAGGGATATTTCCTTTTAGTACTCAGCCTTTTTAGGGCTGAGGGAACAGGATAGGAGGGACACACCAAAAACCTCCCTAAATTTCACTGGCTTGAACCAGAGCTGTGGGTTGGGTGAACCCAGGCAATCATTAAACACTTGGACACCACACATGGCACTAAAAATAACTTCCCTCATGTGTGAAATTGCTACATTATGAAGCAAACCAGTGGATTGAATAGTGGGTATTATGCTCTGGGAAGCATCTCTGTGATGCCATGGCTGTAGCTTGGCCAGCTGCACCTCACTCCAGTGTGAGTGACACAGTTCCTGTGTCAGTGATGGCAGCAGCACAGCTCCACACCAGGCATTGACACTGGGCTGATTTTTACATGGAAATCTGCCCTCTCACCCCGCTGGTTCAGCAGTGGGTAGGGCTAAAAAGTGGGTACAGCCTGAGCTGATGTGGCTGCTGCTGAAAGTCTCCAGCCCTTCTGGGATGGGACAGCATTCCAGGAACTGCTGTGGCTGTCCTGCTGTGTATGGACACCCCATAAACTGCAGCTGCATGATGGGATGTGTATGGACACCCCAAACACATGTAGCTGCATCCCTAGTGTTGTGTAGCTGCAAGGAGAAGGTTAACAATGGGAGAATTCGCTACTTAGTTCATTAATACTGTAGATGTTATTAAAAAAAAAAATTAAAACCCAGTTGGCGCAGGCTGCAGGATTTACTAATCAACATGCCAGTTAATTTCCAAGTGCATTATACACCTCGAGTTATTTTTGTCCAGCTGCTTCCTGCAGATGCAATTTGAAGAGTCAGAAATAAAAGCAAATTTCAGTGCACCAGCAGTGTGCTGCTGGCACTCTCCTCTGACTTAGGCAGGTACATAGGGGTGGGGAAGAGGGAACAGGCAATGTAGATATGGGGAAATATTCAGTGACTTTTTCCTAAAGCTGAGAAAATCCTTGCCTGTGGGCCACACAGAGCACTGTTTCCTTTATAAACTGATTTAGGAAAAATCTCTAAGACTTGTGCTATTTGTAACTGTCCAGTGAGGGCTCCATAATCTATATTCAGCTATGGTATTCAAAAACTGCTTAGCTCCACAGTTGATAGGACTTCTGCATAAGAAAAGTTAAGCATATTCCTGCATGCTAGAACAGCTTCCCTGGATTGGAGACTCCCCTCTAAGTCCATTTGAGCTCAGGAATTGTTCCCTCTGTGTGTGCCTCAGAGAGGGCATCCCCATGAGATGACCTGCGTTCTGTTTTGTGGCTGGATTAGGAAAAGGTGTGGGTTAATAAATGATAGCAGTGATCAGGATCACAACAAGAAACTTAAATAATGAGTAATTAAAAAGACAGTGAGACTTTTAAGTCTTATTAAGACTTGCTAAAGATACTACCTGTGTTGCTCTAGAGGGAGGCTAAAGGAGCACATTTGTCAGGCAATTTGGATTCAACCACTCCTTGTGCTCTTCTGTTGGCTCTACCCATGCCAGCTGAGCTGGAGAAGGACTGGGCTCCCTGTCCTCCTCACCCCTGTTGTGTTTGTCAGCAAGATTCAGCCCTCCCAGCCACTGCACTCTCTAGGGCACCACACACTGATGAATTCCAAGCAAGAATTCAGGCAAATCACTCCAGAGGTTACCTGCTGGCAGCAGGAAACTCCTGATTGCACTGTTCCTGGGCACACTGCTCAGGTTTCTGTCTGCCTTGCCTCTGGTTTTCTCTGTTAATGCCCATTCACCATGGATATTATTAGGAGCTGCAGCACAAATATGGGAGCCTGTAATAAACCTGAGTTTCCAGGATGTGTTTTTACTAGAGAAGGAACAACAAACGCTTCTTTTCTTTTGAAGTAGCTCATCTGAGCTTTCAGCAATCAGAGGGAGATTTCTCTTGGCAGGCACCACAAGGGCTCTTGCTTTGAATCCCAGGAGGAAGGTGGCTGTGCAGGGGAGGCTGCTGATCACCTGAGCCTTTGGCTGCTTGCCCGCGGACCTGCTTCCCTGGGGGGACTGCTGGAATGCCCCTGTGCTGCTGGCTCCCCTGGCAGGGCTCCCTGACATCCAGGGTATTATTCCCAGCGTGCTTTCCTATGCCTCCTCTCATGCACAGGTACCTCAGCCACCTCCTCTGTGATGGAAATCTGCTCTTTGCACTTTTCTGGAGCTTTCTTTTACCAGTTGTGACCCGAGTGGAGATATTTAGGAGTTTTCTGCCTCGAGAGCAGACTTCCATCGCTGCAGGCTTATCTGGCACAAAGCTCATAACAGCAGAAAGCCAAGGGTCAGTATATTAAAGCAGAATGCAATAACCCGTTCACTCGGAGGCTATCTTGATTTCCATATAAATGCAGAACTTTATATTTTAATGTGCACCTCTCAGGCATATGAAATGCTAATGGTGAAGTAATTTTTGTCACTTTGTTTTGATTTAGTTGTTTGATAAATTGAATTATTTCTGGCATTCTTGCCATCCTGTCTTGCTACACCAATGTTTGAGCAGGGTTAATTTTAATTCGGATTAATGACTACCAGTGGCACTTATGCAGGTCATTGGCTAAATCTTAGGAACTCGAATTCCTAGAATAGTCAGAGATGTTCAAAATGCCCTGTACTGCAAAGTAATAATGACCTACAGTTTGGTCTGTGGTTCTGAGCTAAAAAGAGTGTGCAAGTCTTCTTCCATATATCCTTAGCCTGACCCACAGTGGTACCACTAAACCTGCTTTTAACAGGAGACTTTATTGTTATTAACAAACTTTTAACTTTGTTGTTAACTGTTGTTTAATTGTTTACTTTGTTGTTATTAACAAACTCTGAGAGCTAGATTTTTTTTTTGTTTCAGCTATTTTCCAACCCCTCACATGGCAGAATTTGTCCTAAATTCCTACTCAGAGGTTCCTGACTATTACAGGCACCAATCATCCTGACCCTTTTTTCTAGCAAGTTTTATGATAAAGGTTATACTAAATTTCTGTTTTTCCTTTAAATAATTCTAACATGTCATGTACTATTAACAAGTATGGAGTGACACCCTAGAAGACAGTATTACCATAGTTTTATTCCTTATAAATAAAAAAGGAGCACAGATGACAGGTTACCATGCAGGGATAAATGAGCTGCAGCTCAGAAGGAGAAGTGATGAATTGTAGCATTATCTAGAATGTAAAGCAGCATCACCTCTCCACAGCAGCCACGTTGGCAGGACAGGGCTGACAAGGCAGCTCTCAGCCTCAACAAATGATTCCCCACTAACAGTCCTTATCTTGTATTAGTGGCTTTTTGTTATCCTGTAAGAGTTTCTCCTGGGTAACAGGAGCAAGCTGACTTTCCATAGATAATGCCAGCGTGGGTAAAGCATCTGTGGATGGGAGGGGCCATCCTCTGGACTCTCTGGAGCACAGAAGATGCTGCTTTATTGGGATTCTGCCCTCTGTGTTTGTCACTATGCAGAGCTACTGGCAAAAAGCAAGATTTCTAGCTAGTGGGGAGTGCTCAGAAAACATGTAGGCTTCACCCTGTCCCCAGTTTATGGGGTATCAGTTCTCCCAGATCTTTTCTTCCAGAGTACCAACAAAAACTTTCAACAATATAATATGCTTCTAAGGCTTCTGAGGCACTTCTCTGCTACACCTTCTCAAACTTGTTTTGAATTTCATTGTTCCTGGCTCAGTTTCTAGTGTTTCATGCAAAAGTCACATCAACAGTATAATAAATCTTCTTTTATCTCTAAAATTCTTTTCCTATTGCCTTGTTCTCAGAAGATACTGCTGCTGTTGTGACAACTAAATAGATACAACAGCCTTAGAGTTCAAATATGACTCACGGTATGTTAACTTACTGATACAGTAAGCCTGAAAGGGAAGGAAGGAAGGAAAAAAGATAGTTTGCTTTTTCAATGTATTTTTTGGTTTTAAAGCTAAATAATGCAAATGGAAAAATATCAAATGTGTGTGTTTTTTAATCAGAAACCAACTTGTATAAAGAGAATCTAAACTTTTTAACTAAATTTTTTGTTGTTGTTGACAGGGTCTTGCTATCACCTTGTTTCCCCCTCTGCTAGTATTAGTTACAGACTTCTGTACAGTTAGGAAATCTGTAAGTATATAATAGTTTTGATAGTTTCTCATTTACACAGAAATTCAGCCTGTGTTATGGGTCAAGACTTTCCTTTTGTCAGATTAAAATTATTATTGTTCTTTTGTATAAGAGAATATGAAGGCATTTAATTTTCTTGTAAAGAATGCAAAGGGAGATACAGAATGTCAAAAGGGACACATTGAATTTCCAATGCCCATTGGTAGTGTTGGCACCTGCCTTTATTTCTGCATCATCCCCTGCAGACAATGAAACTCAGACTCGTTTATAAATTGCTACTACACACATTAAAAAATCATACAGTGTGTCTTGTCCCCTGCTCATTACTTGCACTTGATACTTGTCTCTGTTGGGTTTTCTTTTTCTTAGGGATGTTTCCTTTTTGCCATGTATTCCAGGACAGAGCCTACGTTCAGTGCCTTCTCTTTCAACATTTCTAATTCCAGAAGACCCACTGGAAACATATGTGAGAATTATCAGAAAGATCTCCAAGGTCTATTCAGACAGAAGAATGAATCACACAAGGTCTCTTCCAAGTTTTCAACTGCTCTGTCAAGCATCAGCATCCCTCCTTTACTTCTCTAGTTCAGAGAGACAGGCAGACCCAGCGTGCCTGGCTCTGTTCTGCTCCTCTGGCTCATCTTTCCTGATATTTTCTTGAACCATGAACTGAATTGCAAATAATAGGATTGCTTATATGAAAGGCTGCCTCTTTACATGAGTGGGAGCCGTGCATTTGGGCTCTTTGAAAACAACTCTGCAGCATTTCATATACTTTGTTCTCTGGTCAGAAGTTCAGGATGTTCCATTTCTAAATCTGATTTCCAGCTAAAATATAAATGCGTCGCACTGACTGATCATCCTTGGAAGTTTATATGCTTTTAGAGTTAAAGATGTGAATGATTAATGCTTCTGCTCTGCTTGCCTATGAATCATTATATGATGCCCTGATTTCTTTCTAAATCTCTGTAGCTCTAGCAAATAAGGTGTTTAAGGGAGAGAGGGGAGGGAAAAGGGTAGAATATGACCTTCTCGTTAGTCACACTTCAGATAAAATAATATTCTTGCAAGGACATGGTTTTCTTTGAGTTTCTACCTACCCTGTGAACTGTGACAAAACGCAGACTATCACCTGCAGGCTTTTGGAAGTAAATTCAAACATAAAAGTCTTGACAGTTGAAGCAACAGACAAAACTGTCAGGATTTAAGTTTTAATACAATCCTAATTAACTCCAGTATTACTTCCTCTCAAGCTCAATTAGACATTCTCAGGTTATTTGAATGAAGTATTCCTCTGGGAAATGTATTTTTCCCCATCTAGTGACCAATATTCTTTAAAGAACCTCTAAACGTTTCTTGTCTCCCTTGACTGTGGTGCAGGGGGATGATGTTGTTCATCCTGCATGCAAGCAACTCTTTCAAATTAATGATTTGAAAACAACAGGGCACAACTCATCTAAGTACAGCACTTGACACAAAATGCATTTTCTCAAACAGCCAGCCACAGACTCATCCGTGACACTTCATCATCCCAACACTGGAAAGCACCACCTTCCTGTGCTCCCTGAGCCCTTAGCTCAGGTTTCTGGTGCCTGGGAGCCAGTCTGGGAGGGGCAAGGTCCCAGGGGCAGATGCTTCTGCTGCCACTTTAAATTAGAACAAACAGGAGAGCAGAAATTGATTTGAGAAGGGATTAGGGATTCAAAGAGCTGTGCTGGGCCTGCTCTCAGGGGGAAGATGCCATGCATTTGACTGGCAGGCATTACACTGAACACCCTGTGTCATCCTAGAAGGCAAGAGCTAGTGGCTCTCATGACACTCTTAAATTCCCCTTGCCATATTTCTTCAGTGGGGCAAGAAAGATTTACCATTTGTTGACTTCACCTCTTAGGGAAAAAAATGCTTCATCTTATGCTTGTTTTGTCATAAATACTGAGGTAGAGCAGGAAAGTGCATTTCAGTTTAAAAACCCAAACAAAATTTTAGGCAGTCTTTTCCAAGATGAACCGTTTCTTTGCTGAAATGTATGGGATGGAGCTTTCACATGGAAAAATAGTCTGTGAACTCATGGCTGTCCACTGAAGAGGAGATGGCAGCAGTATTTAGGGGCATGAAACCATTCTGTTCTGATTTGATAATGTTTAACTGTATAGCAGTGTCTGTGCTCTTATCAATGGCTGCCACTTGCTTCACCTCATGGCAGATGTCTGCTTCTCCTCAGACGGATAGAGGACTCAAAAGAAGACAGGAAAATAACTTCAAATTCCTTGCTCTGTCTTCTACCTGCAGTCCTTTTCCCTTCCCTTTGCAAAGTGATTGCTTTTTGTAGCCAACCTCTTTTAGAGAGCTATTTTCTCTCAGGCACTCATAATGTTTCCACAGCTCAGATCACCAGGGAATGCAGTCTCACGCTACTTGGGGACTAATTGCACAGAATAATTACTGAGTCCTCAGCCCTCACAACGATTGTTTTATAAATAATTCCTGCTTTAAATGTTGATTACACATATGCTACCCAAAAGAATTGTGCAAAGGAAATAATTCTCTGAAGCTGTCACTGTTCCTGTCATGTGGCACAGAAAGAAAAGGTTGCAGGGTAGGAGTGACAGGGGGCAGCAGGACAGGTGAGCAGGGTCCCTGTCCCTTCACCTGGAGGGCCATAGCCCCACCAAGGGACTGTCTCTGAATATTAGGTTGGTTTGATGAGCAAAACACTCAGGTTTTCAAAGCAGGAATGGCAGAGCTCTGTTGCTTAGCAAAACCTGTGTTTAAAGGCTGCTGGAGAGAGAGGGGTGAAGCTGGGTTTCCAATAAAAGGGAAAGGTGTTTATTGGGGGGGGGGGGGGTGTGGCTCCACTAAAATCCTTGCCTCAGGCTTTTTCTGCCTGCTTCAGAAATTCAAATGGATATGGCAATCTGTGTGCTGTGAGAGGGACCATGGAGTTAACCGTATAAATGTGATGGAATGAGAATTTAAAATAGTGAATGTGTAGTGGTTGTGTGAATGACAGACTACAGATGGGGCTTTGCTAAATGTATTAGCATGATTGGTGGAGCAGGCTGACAGTATTGTTAAAACCAACACTAGAGCACTCGTACAGAGCAATCAATATCCCTTCTGGCCACAGTTCCCTATGTCAGGTGAAGAAAATGTTTTAATGGAAATTCAGTTTATATGTCTGAAGTGGAGGAGGGTTTTTTTGTATTTCTTACAGTAACAAATGTGCTTTTCTCTGTCAAAGTATGTGTCAGGTCAATCTTTTCTTTTTTGTAGAAATTGGAGAGCCTATTGTAATAACCAAAAAAACCACAAGTGGCAGTAGGGCACTGGCAGGTGAATCAAACATCAGCCCCAGCTGATAAGGTAAGGCAGGGGCTGTCTCTGGAAAACTGCTTGCAGACTGAAAATGAACATGTGTGTAAGTGTGCCTTCTGAAATAGAAGTGAGTTGTACTGAATAGTAAAACATAATATTTATAAACCTACCCAATATTTATACCCACTTCCTACTACAGAGGGCAGAACTATAGCTTTGAAAAGCTTGAAAATATTGTTTGCAAATGCATGTTCTAGTAAAGTTCTACTTTTTAACTGCTTACAGGATCTATGTTATCTGCAGAAAACCAGTTTTTAATATAGAGTTGGATTTTTCCAGAATTTTTTACTGCTTTAGATACTGGTACCTGTGTGAATTCCATGGCAGGTCTACAGTGTAAAGAGGGCACAGCTTGGGTTTCTGGTTTGGGTTTGCATTTTAACAGTGGAGGTTGGAAAATGATTCTTTCCCATAGTGCTCAGGAGGATAACTCCTGTTACAGCGATACAGGAATGTGCTGACAGCTTGCCATTGGCACAAATAACCTTTATCTGGGTGTTGTCATCAGTGAGGTGTTTGATAGCTTGAGTTCAGATACCTGAGTTCATTGCTCAGCCACTTTTGAAGGCTGTCGTGGTCGTTTCATGGTATTTGCATGAGTTGTTTTTTGAGTGATACAGCTCCCTGAATCTACTGTGGCACTGCTGATGCATGGAGGCCTTCCCAATACTGTTTATTCCTGTTAGACATGACATGGGAGAAGTGTTAATGGGTTTCCTTTAGATTTTGATAATTATCAGAAGTTACTGTTTATTTTGCATGAATAAGAAGTGGCTTAGAGTTCAAGTTTAACAGTGATGATGGTCTAACCACAAAGAACAAAGAATCTTTTCTCAATCCCAAAACCTAACAGAACTTTTTTTTTTTTTTCCTTTTAAGATTCTTCTGTGTTTGCTTTGCTTTCACCTAAAAAAAATCCTTTCAAAAGCAATCTAAAAGGCCAGATTAACTACAGAATTTTTAAATGTGCTTCTATTGTCTGTGGCTGTGAAGGAATAGCGTGGCTCTGCTTGCAGACTGAGCTTTATGGCACAGCTAGACAGAGAGAGAGCACTGCCCCTGGCCAGACCCTGCATGGGACACAGCCCAGCCTCCAGAGATCTCTCCAGGAAAAGGGCAAGAGTCAAGGCTCTTGCTTGAAGTTGCATTGATCCAACCCCTACAGGAACATGAGACATTATGGCAAATTCCTTCCCCAGACAGAACAATGCCATTTTCTACAAGATGTGATCTTTAGGAATCAATCAATTTTGTAGTTTTCAGTAAATTCAGGGAGCTCCAAATTAAATTGGAAAAACTGTTTGTATGGAAGTAATTTTTTTAAGTAAATTTCTGCCTATATCCCAACAATAATGTCAATGTAGATTTCATTAATATGTTTCATTAACGGATTTCCATTAGGAATTACTTTCAAAATTGCCTAATATGTCAGACTCTGAGGACACCCATAATTACATCTATAGCCTTTCTAGATCTATACCATTTTCCCTCCTCTCTTTCTCTGCCTGTACTAATAAGCATTTCTAAACTGCCTGTTAGAATAAGAGTCTGGCAAGTTTTACAAATTACAAAAAGTTTTATTTTGTTTACATTTGTTCAGATCCCTAATCTTCTCATTACTTTTAAACATATTATCCTTCTGCTTTTTTTAATAAAAAAGTGAAGATGAAGACAGTATCAAATCTAGATATTGGACTCTGGCCATGCCATTCCTCAAGGTTTTTAAGCACATCTTCAGAAAAAATCTTGTGCTCCAAGGAGTGAACATGCCCAGACACTCACACCGAAAGGACTCCCCACTTTCTGAAAAGACAACTTTCAGCCAGGGCTCAGGGACCTTTAATGTGGTTGGTGGACAGCCTTCTCTATTTAAGAGAAGGATCCCTTTCTCTAAGGATCTGTCATCATAAGAGAAGGGTCCCACTGGTGGTGGGTGCTGTCCACATCATAATCCAGTGTGCAAGAAATCATGGCCTCATACTGCCTTGAGTCTCTGCTGGAGCCCTGTTGAACATTGTGTACTTGTGTTTATCAGCCTAAGAGCTACTTTTACAATATTACCACTTTCCAAGGTTAAAGCTGATAGAAAAGCAGTATACAAGTAAGTAGTCTACAAAGAAGAACTGAGAAGTATTGCTTTTGCTTAGCTTTGGTTCTTTAGAAAGGAGCTCTGTTTCCCTTCTCATGTGTTAAGCTTTTCTTTGGGTAAGATTTAGCAACAATAATGCATTCCAGTGCTACAATAGGTTGAAATTGAATGTTTACCTACACTTTAATTACACAAGACCATTATAATTAAATGTATCTGAAACAGCATGCACACAATGAAATAAATTCCTCCATATAGTAACATTTAATAAATAGGCAATATTGCTTTCTTTTCTCGAGACCAGATAACAATGGTCCAATTATTCTTTACTGTTTTTCAAGAGGGCTTCCCATTGTACAGAGGGGCTTAACATCTGGATCAATGCTTGCATGATTCTTAATGCAGTCCTTTAGCTCTTAGAAATCATTGAAAAAACATCTCCTGTGGAAAACTAAGATTAGTTTAGCTGGATGCCATGCTGAGCAACGGATGCTTTTCTTGGCTGGCAAACCACAAAACTGCTTCTATTATCTGCACCAAGGAAAGATCTCCAGGCTTTAGTCCAGCAAACAAACATTTTCCTGTCATTCAGTGCACTATGAAGCTTCTTGGTTTTCTTTAAGGGTGAATTAACTGGGCCAAACTCTGGTTGTTGCCATTGCATCTTTGCCTTGCACTGTACTCATAGAGGAGACTCAAAGGGCCCCCTGGAATAATCCATATATGTGATGTAGCCCTAACTGAGAAATCCTATGTGTCTGTCCTGTAAATCCACATGTTAAGGTTTGCTAGAATAAGGATTAAGCTGTGTGAAAGGGCTGCTGGCAAAGTGCAGGACGCACATGCCAAAGTGCAAGGTACAGCAGCGAGAGACTACGCTGAGGTACCAGTTTTACAAATCACTGCCAGGTATACACTTAAAGGAAAACCAGTTTAAATGGTTAGCGATGATTTTGGTGTGGTTTTTGCCTGTTTGTTTCCCCTCTGCTGCACTGTAGATGAAGGGCAGTCTCTGTGAGGAGCAGCAGGGCTTGCCCTGACAGCCCAGAGCCCGTGAGTGCCGTGGGAGGCTCCGCGATCCGCGTGTGCTGTGACCATCAGACACTCGCAGGTTGTGATCCTGGGGCTGCTCTCACACAAAAGGCATGGCTGCAAACAACCCTGTCAGATCAAGTCACGCATGCACCTGGAAGAGCAGAGGTTTTTTTTCCTCATGTGAGTAGCCTGATAAGAGTGTGAGCTGATCCCTTCCTTGCAGGCCAGGTTTTATTCAGAAATCACTTCAGCAGTTTTCTCTAACTCTTTGGCACGCCAGGCCAGTTCTCTGGGTTTCCATCTAACACTGTGGTCTCTAACTACTGAAGGGTTCTCTGTAATGCTAGTGCTTGCTCCAGCAGAGGTGAATAACTCTGATTTTCAGTTGAAGAGATAAATGATGTGAGAGAAGCAATCATGGCAAAGAATTGTTCTGGTAAAGGGAATCAATTCATGCTTTAAAATGTCCCATTCTAGGACCTGTGTTCCATGGGATGACCAGAGGATGCTGCAAGAGCTAAGCAATGAAATCTTTGCTTTCTCCCTGAACATGAGGAAGAGTTCTACATAGAAATGATTAGTTTAATACTTTCTTTTTAAATTAAAACATGCAAGGAGAGAGACATTGAAAAAGGGACTTTGGCTAGAGGCTTCGCAGCAGTTATACCCACGCTGATGAACAGCATGGCTCTGTGCTCTCCAGCAGAGGGACTGCAGAAGTGAAATTACATCTGACAGCTTTATTTCTACATTACCTCAATTTTGGCTAAAGGCAAAATTGATTAAAAAGAGAAAATACTTAGGATGTTAGGATTTGTGGCTGTGTTTCTATGCTGAAGTCCCAGCATTAATCTAGACTTGGCTGCACTGGTTACAGGGAGAGAAAAGGTGATTCTGTAGCAATTTCAAACTGTGTTGATAAATAAAGTACTGATGTAATCATAGAACTTTTTTAATGCATGAGTTTTAAGAGTTCAAATGTCAAGAGAAGCACAGCTGAGAACTGATGAGAAAACTGCATTTAGTAAGAAACACATGAGAATGCTGTGTTTAGGAGGGTAAATAGTTGGAATAAAAAGAGCTACTCTGGAGAAAAATTATTGTACTAGTAAAATCTTAAAGTGTGATTATTACCTATAGAAATGGAAACACTTTTTCTAGATCAGTATGTATAGAGACAGATGTGTAAGCAAGGACAAAAGCAGTCACCTTGTACAAAGGAGCAAATTCAGAAGTCCTGGGGAAAAAAACACAGAGGTAATAAGTGACAGATTCTGCATTACCTTTTGTGTCAATCCTGTTCATCTGTTTTCTTCAGTAGTTTACAAAAATAGTGGTGAGGTTATGACACGGCTTTGGTTTTTGTTAATTATCTAAATTCACAAAGGATATTGACCAGTTAAGGCAGCAGCTAGGATTTGTTGTGTGAATTCAGCTTGCATTACTTATCTTGTGACACTAAAAGGGAGGGGATTCTGTCTGTTCATGTTCAGGGTGTAAATAAACTCAATACAAAACTCTCCTCATAAGGAATTCTGAAAACAAGTTAAAGGATTCTGTGAAGAAATGAATTATTAGCATTTTGAAAAAGGATGAAGCAGAAACAGCAAGATGAAAAATCTGTCAGAACTAATAATCCAGATGTTTGTGTCTCTCACCCTGTGAGGCCAGTCAATCTTTGAAATTACCTTTTTTATTATTTTTTGAAGCTTAAGTCCTATAGCAACTACCTAAATGAAACTTTTTAATATTTCATGGATTGCACATCTTCTAATCTGTTCTTTATTTAATTTTTATGAAAATTACCCTTCAAATTCATTTTATTCATTCCTGAAAGACCCATATCTTATGCATTATAATTTTTTAATTATCTTGATTTGTGTACAGCTATGACTAGAGAAAATTACAGCTTGAATTTCCAAAATAACTGGTGTGACATTCATGGCATCTAAATGATATTCCATATCCCTCACCAAAGAGTATTTTGGATGGTCTTTTGAAATGTTTTCCCTGAGCAAATTAAAGAGCGTGATTTCAGTTTTGTGTTTCATTCCCCAAATTAGCTTAACCCCGTAGTAATATTAGTAGCAAACAGTTCAGATATTAATTGCCGTGGCTTCCCCAGCCCTCAGTCTTTCCTAGTATCTTCCTTAGGAGATGGCATTCTCAGGAAAACAATTGAAAAGGTTTCCTTTCACAGGAAAACTCTGAAAAATGAAATATCCATCTCTGATGTGCGGTGGGAAGTGACAGAGACTGATGCCATGACTAAAGATGTTTAATTAGTTGTTATTGCTGCAAGTTTTATCCTTGACACCCACCGACGTGCCTGGGCCAGGAGGGCCAGCTCAAGGCAGCCCAGAGTTGCCAGGATTTTCTTACCACTTGTGTTAACTCTTTTTTTCAATGATAGGGGTCAGAAGGAAATAAAGCTTCTCCAATATTTTACTGTCACAGCTGCTGTGATAAGGGAACTGGGGGGATAGCCATGATGACTGAGATGCTCTGCTGGAGTGAGAAACCAGGCAAACCTCCAGACTCCATGCAGGCACTCGTTTGTCAAGTAGCTCATGACAATCTAAATGATAACAACTGAAAAAGCAAGCACTTATCAAACAAATTAGTCAAGTGACCATATCAAGATTCCAATGCTGTACTTTGGTCTCCAATGGCTTCAGTCTTTGATGTTTCCTAATCTCCAAAGTCAAAACTACTGGGCTCAAGACTTCTTTGATGAGAAAGGCAAGGAGCAAGGTGGGGGTCTTTGCTCCTCCCCAAGCTGTGGTATCACTGGTGTGTATACATCCTTTCTTTGTTAGAGAAAAACTAAGCTGGTCCAAGGCCTCACAGCCTCTTCCCACAGGTCCTGGCTCTTCCAAGCTGTCCAGATGGGTAGTGCCCCTGGTGCAGGTCCACCCTGGTGTGACCTGGATGACCATCAGGTGTTGGTCATGTAACTCCTTCTAATAGCTACCAATCTGAATAGCCAGCAGGATTAAATAACCTCATGACTTTAATGCAGCTATGCCAAATGAGTGCACATTATGCAACACTTCACTTTCTACCTTGAATACCTGTGTGGTATGTCTGGTGTAAGTAAGGTGCTTTCCACAGGGAGCTACAGTGATAATCCAGCCACTCTCTTGGCCAGAACTCTCGAAGCAGCCTCCTGTTTCTAGTCCTGATTTAAGTCTATCAAACAAAAATTTACTGTGGGCAGAGTTTTCAAACTCCATTATCCAGAGTAAGTGTGAGCCCTGGTATAGACCTGAGGACAGCTAAGGTGACAGTCAGGGTCTGGCCCCCAAAGAGGGAGAAGCAAAAGCAGAAGCCAGCACAGGGAGGTGCAGTGGGCACCTGAGGAGCACAGGCTGACACACACACTCATTCACCAGCAGCACTGGCTGGAGCTGCTTTCAGCAGCTTTTGTCACGTTTCACACTGCATCTTTGATCCAAACATATTTTACTTTGGCAGAAAGCTGCCTCCCCTAGCATATCTGCAGTATTATTCTTTTCTCCAGATGATTTAGACAATGCTTTCCCCAGCTGCTCTCGCTGCTGCTGGTTCACATAGATGCTTCATCTCCCACACACATTCTCCAAATTATTTGTATTTTTTGAGTGTGCCCCAGAAAACTTGCTAAATCTGTCTTTCAGATCAGGCATTCAGTTCCACCCAGAAGCTGAATATATTTGACAACTTTCAGTGTTTTTTCCTTCTCTCTGGAACTTAAAAATACAGAACCCTGTGAAAATGAATGAGAAGCCCTGCTTATGTAAACCTGGTAGAGCTTTGCTGCACATTCAGATTGTATTTGAGGCAAAGCTTAACATGCAGATGAGGTTTTATAGCTCTTCATCCCTCCTGCTCTTCTTTGTTTCCCTGTAATGGATTTTGATTTATTTGATGATGGGATCAGACTTCTCTCCTCTGTATCATCAGGAACCTTCACAAGTTTTCTGCTAAAGGAAGGGATAGTAAGATTTACATTATATTTTTTCGTTATTTTCCTTCCACTGCAACTGAGATTTCCAAAACCCTGGTAAGGCAATTTTTTTTTTCTAGATACAGATCTATAAGACAATAAAAAATATAAATATGTATATGTGCACTGATAAGAATTATAGAATATATTATATCAGTAGCTGAAGGTAAAGAAAATTATTTTCTACCTAAGGCTATAAATGTGTTAGGCAAATTTTCTCAGCTTAGAAAGTTTCTTCTGTGTATTTTTATCATTGGGTATTCTTGTCAGAGAAAAATTGCTAAAAATTTTAATGTATCCTGGATTCATTAGTAGTTGGTAATGAATCTCTGATTCTACAAAATGCTTGTGAAACAACCACAGTCTCTTCATAGGTTTTTCTGTGTTAATAGTCTTCCTACAGCTATCCTAGGTAACATATGTATTCATCAAACATCTGTCTTTACTTGCTGGCAAACTGAGCTAATAATGTATGCAATAGCCTGCACTCTACCAGAGTTGAGATGTGTGCAAGCTTGTACATGTGTTTCCCAGCAAAAAGGGAAAAACACTTAAGCTTACAATAGATGCCTTCTATTTAGCTTACTCATTTTTATTCTGCATGTATTTCATTATTATTAGTAACAACTTTTTATCAATGTTACCATAGAAATGGAGAATGCTAATTCCTAGAATCATGCCAAAACTCATTTTCCATCCTGTTTACTGAGTTGCTCTATTGCAAACAATGCTTGCTAGATAGCTGTGAATAATTCAGAGCAGCTACATTATTTGGCCAGTTTATTTTTGTGTGCAATATCCTTCCATTTCAGCAATGCATTTTGCATGTTGTTCTGGAAATGAGTCTTATGAAACTACGCTGAATTTTAAAGGAAAAACCATCCATGAATTTCTGGGGGGAGGAGGGGAAAACCCTAACAAGAATCCATAAGCTTGAAGAAAAGGAAGGACAAGGCTGTAACTTATGTACTGAGTAGTTCTTTTCTCTTTGAAAGCCATTTCCTACTAATTGATGTGTTTCTTCAAACCAGTACATACATGTTTCAAAGGGACTCAATGATCATTAGGCATAAACCATGTACTGAGCTGCTTTTTAATGTTTTTCCTGAGATCTCAGACTGTCAGTACAATTAAGGCACTCAGCTGTATCACCTACAGCCATCTAGAACCTGAGTCATTTAACCATAACATCACAATTTATTTAATTTTGAAATACTAATTAATTGCTGGGGGAGGGGCAAGAGATTCTAGAACTATCCAATAACCACACTTGTAATGCAGCAATTAGTTAGAAAATTAACTCTCTTAAAATAACTTCTTGGAGTTCCATAATTAATACAGTTAGAGCACTCCACTATGAATCCTAAGAGTTTGGAAATAATAATTTCAAAATATTCCTACTCTAACAACTGAATCCAGTTTAAAAATCAAACATATTCTTTCTGCTTCATGCATCATCATCAGCTACAGCAAACTGCAAATGTCTTAGAATCAAAACTTAGCAAGCAAATTTGTTAATGTAGCAGAAGGTGGAAAAGAATACAATTTAGTCTTTCACAGCAATATTGACTCTGTTGTGCTGACAACCCTGCTCATGCTTCATGGTACTGCACAATCGGAAAGAGACAAATCAGAGATTTACAGCACCTTTTACACAGAACAGTATTTTTTACATAGCCACCCTCTTGATTATTCTCCCCCCCAGCACGTACATTATGGCCATGAATAAAAAGAGAGAAGAGGAAGAAAGGGAGACATTGTTACCTAAGTGTAGGCTCCTGAATCTGTCTGCTGGCATTGTGAATGAGAGCATTGATTTTATAATGCACATAAATGCACTTGGTGATTCTTCTGGTCTGTGTTTACAGATTTGCTTGCCTATTTTCTATCATTCTCCTGTTTCCTTACAGCCCGTGCAACTCTGAAGTGAATCTCCTTCTGGTCCTGGATATTCCTTTTTTTTCCTTGCGTGCAGCAGCACCTCAGAGCTGAGCGTCAGCACAACACAGGTAGTAAATAACTGATTCAGCTCTTAAAAAGAACTTCACAACTGACAAGTTTCTGCACAAAATCCTGCATTTCAACACAGTGTAGGACTGCATTTTTAACAGCCACTTCTGGAGACACAGCAGTGTCACAGGCAGTACATGTGCACCCACACGGAGTGTTGGTGCTGTGTGATCCAGCTAAGGGTCTGGAGCAGTTAGCCAGGCTTATGTCCAGCTATTTGCACCGAGACTGTGGGTGCAACACTATCCCTAATGTCATTAATCACCTCTGCCTCAGGTCTGCAGAGGGATCTCTCAGTACATTAGCCTTTTTTCAAGGCTATCCACCTGGGAAGGTCACTGCACTAACAGCCCATCTTTAGACATTACAACTTGGAGTTTCCCCATCCTTTCAGCCTCTCAACCCATATTTGCACTGCAGCATGTGAGTGTCTGTCTGTGTAAGCAAAGCAGCGATGATCACTTCCATCAGCCCTGGTACCAGCACTGCCAGCCCTTTTCCCATTGCACACAGGAGCACATCCCATAAATATGGAGTGACTGCAGCCAGCCATCTGCAAGGGAACCAACATTCAGCTGTGATAAGCAGGTAATGCTTCTGTAGTCAGGATTTTTCAACTGTGGTTTCTCTCTTCACTTGAAAAGGTTTTGATCAAGAATGCCAGCTTAAAAAAAAAATCTCCTACTGTTCAGTACATGTATTGTTATTAAAGCATCATCTTTTCTCTGCTGTCTCTTCATATGTCCTCCTTTAAATTAAAAAATGGGCAACTCAACTCAAAGTTTCAAATGAAAGCTAAATCATTGTTGCTTGTAAAACTGCGGTAAGATTATTTTCATGTATATTACTAATATTTTTGATGTCCTAGCTCTGATTACACCATTCACAAAATGTTTAGAAAAATGCATATCAATAAGGATGGAATGAATTTTAGTGCCTTTATAGTGCTGCTGATAAAATTCTCCCTTGCCAGAACAGAGTGTGCTGTAGTAGCATCACCGTTCAGCAAGAGCACATTTGCACATGGTGCAGCTCGAAGCAGAAATCTGCTTTCCCCTGGCAGGCTCTGTAACATCTGTGAGAGATAACAGCAAAAAGGTGGAAGATTTAGCACCCTTTGCCATGTTTGTCCATGCTGTGATAGCTGGTGTCTGATGCTTGTCTTTGAACTCTGCTTCTAAGAAGAATGAGGTGGGCTAAAGATCTCTGTATCTCTGACTCCTTTAGATTAATCTTATTTCACTGTGCTCATCTCTGTGTCACTGTCACACAGCCACTGCCTGCTGCAGGCAGCCCCATCTCTGGGTTCCTCACTCCTGTGCCATTTGCAGCAAGTGACCTGGCTTCTCCTGCCTCACTCTGTGTACATTTGGTGTTGTTTTCCTCTCCTGCAGCTCCTGCAGTGCAGCAAACTCCCTTACCCAGCCCAGCTCCTGACAGGCTCTGAGTGCCCAGTCTGACTGGTGCCACAGCTCTGCTCTCACAGAATAAACCTCAGCTGGGAGAACACACCCAGGATCCTCCAGGAAACCTCAGGAACACGGGAGAAACGTGATTTGGGGATGGTTAACCCTGGTGCACCTCACAAGGGGGAAAGAGCTGGTGGCTTCGTCTTCAGAAATGCACCACAGGCACTTGAATACCCCAGAATTTTGGATTTTTTTCTGCACCACTGACAATTTTAAAACTGCCTGTGAAATGCTCTCTTGAAAGAGTGTGCACTTACTGGAATAAATCACATTTTCTCTTCCCCTCCGTCAGCTATTAATAGTGGTAAATTTTAATTGCATATGTAAATAAAAACACTGTGTACTCATTAGTTTAAATATGTTTTTCATTAGGCAAATGAAATGCTTATTGTATATGATGCAAAGCTAAAAGGAGAATGTTAACAGCGTTGAGCAGTTTGGGAAGTATTGTGACTTGAATTTTTTAAATTCTCTCTTAGGATAAAAATAAACTCTGTTTTAAAGGATTAATATGGGCAAATTTTGCAGTAGAGGCATCTTGTTTCTGGAAATGGAAGAAACAAAGTTAAGTAACAGAAGTATGGGTATGGTGTCAAGGCCAATGCATTAAAACTTCTACTAAAAGGGAGAGACAGCACACAAACTAGTATTACTATTTATAGCACTGGCTATTTTAGAGATGGTAACTGCAAGGCAGGCAGCATTTCCCAGTTTCTATTTAGAAAAATCCTGACATGTCTCCCATTTTGATATCTTGAAACATATTGCTTCCAAATTACATCACTTCTTCGTCGTTAATTTTCAAACTCTTGGAATGCCACACTCCAAATACACTTTTTGCTATTTTTAGGGGCCATGCAATTATAGTCAAGAAGATACAATTTTTCAGTTCAGTAATCCATACTTTCGAGCTTGGAGTATATTTATCTCTTACAAGGTCATAATTTGTTTCCTTTCTATCAACAAAAATACACAGAATTTCATAACTAATTTACTTCTAAACCTTCTCTTCTATCTCCTTCCACTGTTCTGCTCACTGTGAAATGAGAGAAATCTTATCACAGAGACATTTAGTAAATTAGTATTTTATACAAAGACCTGCCCTCTAAACTCTTCTGTCATAGTGAAAGGATGTTCTGAAGGTATGACTTTCTAAATTATGGCTCAGAAGAGTTTAACATTTCCCAAAATATCCAAACGTGTGTTTCATGATTAATGTGAGAATATATAAAACCTCTCTCCCTCCAAAACCCAGAGCACCAAATACAGGTTCTTCCCAATGGCTTGAGTTAGAGAGCCAAGATTAAAAATATTTTTATTTTATTATGATAAGCTTGAATATCCTTGTCTCATCCATGCTTTCTCAGTTCAAATTCTATCAAATTTTCATACTGGAGCACAGTAAAATATTTATATGCAAGATGTAGTGAACGAAATGCAAGGGCTGGCTAGAGGGCAGTCTCTCATAATTAACACAGAGCAGTCTAGAGAGGACTAATGTGCCAGTCTTCTAGAGTCTTCATTTGGCAAACTAAATTGCAGCTAACAGTACCCATTGCCAAGAGAATAAAGGCAACAGAGATTTCATTTTCTATGAAGAATTATCGCACTAGGTTGAAAACTTATTAATAGTTTTTAAGACCAAAATGAGACTATATGATATCAAACTGGACTTACTGCATAAGAGAGGCCAAAGGGTTTCACCTGTCAGTGCCCTGAAGGAGTTTATGAATTGAGGCTGAATTGGAGCAAAGTTTTGAGGATAATACTCAGCTTGGTCATGGCTGAAAAGCCAAGAACCAAATAAAGTCTTTTGCATCTTTTTGTAGAAAGAGTTTAAAAGCTCTCATAATTTAAAAAAGCAATGCTCTGTATTTGATTTTTTCACTTGTCTGGATCAATCTTCTAGACATTGCATCATATTTTATTTCACCTTACCACTGGGCCATCTCAGGAGAATGGTGATAATAAAGTTGAGGGGAAAAAATGGAGCTTTTGTCAAACAAAACAGTTGTTTGAGTTTTGTTTTAGGAGATTGAAGGAGGCTGTCATTTAATACATGTTATCCCATAATATATAACAGGTCCTGATCCCACTTTTGCCCTTGGCACCCTCAAAATATTTTTTTTTCTAGTCAGCTGTGTAAAAACCTGTAGGCAGTGTAATGTATAAGTAACATTCTCTGGATATTCATGCTTTCATATACTAAGAACAAAAATCCTACTTCAGTTAGGATCCACGCCCCAACAAATCCACAGACTCATTTCCAAAGAATTTGAGCATAAGAGCCCTGTTGTTTACAGGCTGAGGTGAATTCACACCCTGACCTTCATTGTCCTTACTGTTCAGAACACAAATTCTTGTTGATCTATAATGCAAATAGTGTTTCTCTGAAGTTACAAGTATTCACAGAAAGTGGTTATCTTTTACAAATGATTGCACTCATCTCCAGACGATTCCTTTGCTTCTCATCCAGCATCAGATCCTCTGAATGATTTCTCATGAGGTTCCCCTCCCTCTCACCACTGAATTTCTCTAGGCAGGAGAAGAACTTCAGAGATGTATCTAATATTGTACATGGATGTCTTCACACACTGACACAACTCACTGTAGCTTTTAACAACTCCTTCTTCAGGTTCCTCAAGAAGCTTGTGGTAGAGGTGAGAAATCTGAGGCCATGTAACACTTCAAACCATAGTAAGCTCTCAAATATTTAAATTGTAGATACATCTAGACCAAGTGTTTTTAATGGTTAGGTGTAATGATATGTAGGTAGATGAGGAAATGTAATTTCTCTATAAACTAGCTTATCACATTTTATCCACATGTAAATGTCTTATCTAAAACTTGGCTCAGCAGGAAATGGTAACATGTCAAGGATCCAATTAACATTATCTCACTCCCCTGTTTTTTTCTTCAATTTCTCTGCCTTATGGGAGCTGCTTCCAGTTCTGTTGTTACTCACAGTGAAATTGATTGATTTTTTGGCATAGTTCTGATTTGCTGATATCTCAAGTACTACTGGAACCTCTGAATTTGTATGAAATATGAACCTTTCCACAGGGGAAAATCCACTCATGAGTGTGCCATCAGAATTCTGGATGGTTACTTCTTTGTTCTGTCTGGATTACTTTGTGCAAACTGTGAAACCTTTTAAACCCAAACATTATTGAATGGTCCATTTTGTAGACGGTACAACATCAAAAGGAACATGAGTTTGAAGTACACTCAGCTTGCCAAAATCAAATTTAAAAAGAGGAAACTGGAGTGCTCTATAACAGGAAGAGTTAGAAACGTAATTGTAAGCTGTATTTGACACTAAGGAGTATGAATAGGAAGGGTGAGAGAGGTCCATGATGAATATATTTGCACACTAAGATAATTATTGTTTATAAATAAAGGAGCAATTATCAACTGCACTACACTGAACAGCAGAATTTTGCCAGACTTCTTCCAATAGCAACCATAATATCCTTGCAAGGCAACACCAGAAAGGAGTGTCTGTAAAGGGGCTCTCAGCTAAGCAATGCTAAATGTAAACACTACATGATTTTTTAAAATTAATTGCCATTCAGCAGAAACCGTAGCAAGACTCAGCTTTGGATTTTATCTTTTCCAAGATTCCCACTTACAATATAAGGATCTCATGAGTGTGCTGAGCTGGAAATCTTTTTTACCTTTGTTCTAGAAAACTTGCCAACCTCCGTTTCCTCTTCAAGTGATTATCTGCCACACAGCTGCTGGTATAACCTCCAAGTTATGAAGGGTCATTCACCAATATAGAGAACTGTAGGAGGTAGAACAGGAAAAGCGAGAAACTTTCTGTCTCCAAACTGTTCCCTTAATGCAGTCCAAGACAATTAAATTTGCAATGTGATTTAGGATATGTAATTAAAAACAGTATCTTTCCACTATATTTTTTTCTGCTGACTTATATCAGTTTTGACTTGCTCTTTGTTTATATTTAGCAACAGGTGTTTTCCAAGTCCCAATATACTCGATTCACTGGGAAGCATTTATTTACCATCTATGTTTAACTAAGAGAATGAAAATTAGAATACTAAATTAAACTGAAGTTGATAGAATCCACTGTGGAGGTAAGCCTTAAAAAAGAAAATAATCCATCAAGTCTATCATGGATCAGTTTTGATGCTCTTCCTTGAGCTTCTTTTCTGCTTGTAACAGACAGTGGGATTTACCATGCAAAGCAGTGTGGAAAACAGCATTCCCCAGGGAGAGGAGCAGCAGCTTTTTGAGAATTCTGTAATGTCTTGGAAACTTACTGTTTCCTTGGAGGAAGGCTATCCATACCAATCCATAAATCATGTCCTCCCAGGTGAGTCTGGTAATCTATCTAGACCAATATAGACATAGTCACTAGGGATGTGAATAGAAATCTGTCTATGTGAAAATAGGAACAAGAAATTACTAAGCTACTTGTGCAGTGTGCACAGGGATACAATGTCAGCATCTCGGGATTATTTGACCCTGATCTGGGATGAGCTCAGATGTGTGCAAGCCTTGATTCAAAGCACGTGGAAAATGGCATGCAGATCTTTATAATGAATTTTTGAAGAAACGCTCCGGGCTGTGCCTAAGTGGGAGTGACTCCTTCCAATCTAGCTCTGATCATTAACTCATGAGCACAGCATGATAATGTGCTTCAGCTGGGGATGCCTTTGGAAATGCAGGTGAGTGATGGAGATGTGCATGTGAGCAGCACGTTACCTCCATGTCAGTGAGCTGAGCTGCAAGCTCTGAGGTGAAGCGCTGGGCTGCAGTTTGCACAATGGCTCTTCAAATACTGGAATTCCTGAGTGTTAAAAGCAGATTAAGCACCCTTTTAAAATATGCAGTTTTAAGTAACAAGTCAAATACTGAGTCAGCCCGGGAGCTCTATTTAAAAAGTCCATTTCCAAGCAATTTGCTATGAAAACAAACTTCTTCTGTTCTGTTAGCAGCACAATTCCTCACACCCATACTTGGACACAGCAAAGCTCTTAAGCACCTATTAATGCCTATATCCTGCCAGCAATTTTTAAATATTTAAGATGGCTTTGATTCCTGTGAGACCTGTCATTAATGTTAAAAATGTTCTTAAACACTTGGTTACTGAAGTTGTGCTTCAGAAGCTATGGACCTTAGTGGGGCACCTTGTAGATAGTCTGAGGGGTGCAAAACTACAAATACCACAAAAAATGACAGCCAGGCATTTTTATTTTAAGAGTCCTCAGCATGATACTCCCAAAGAATACCTTCTTAGGACAGTGTTTTGATGGGTTTTTGATTCCTTTTGAATTTTATGATCTTGAAGCATATGTCTGAATGAATACATTTTGAACAGGGAGGGGGATATAGCCCAAATCTAAAAAGTGTCCTCCTGAATCTGTGCTCAAAGTTTTCAGGAATCATGGATATGTCTATTCCCACTGTAATACTTCATTTTTTTTTGCAAAATCACATTGAAGAGAAACTTGCTCACAGGGCTCACATATATTGGCCATTCATAATTAAACTTAGAGAGCAAAAATATCTTTGCAGTGTAGATACCAGGCACTTGTTTATAGTATTATCCCATTATGTTGGGGATTTCAGAACTGCAGAAGTAATGACAGTTAGGGGTAAGGAAAAAAGAGAAATAAAGTCCATACTTCAGTGATCCCAACCATCACTTTTGATTTTTGACAACCAGTCATTCATTTACTGCATATCTCATGTCTAGTAAGTATAAATGCTTTCCTTGGTACTATGCAGATGTACTTTCACAAATAGCATAGAAAAATACCTGTGCATTTGTCTAAAACGGACCATTTTCATTGAAGATACCAACTGTTTTTACTGAGCATTTTGCTTTTCAGCACAGGCTCCAGCTGGACTCTAACAGTTGGTTTCTTTTGTAACTGAGGCCAGTTCCTTTTGAAAGCACACTCTGCTTACTGCTCACTATAGAAAAACCTCAGCACATTTCTGCAAGAAATCAAAAGTATAGCTTTTTCTCCTCAGGTTCAGAGTGTAATTCATAGTTTTAAGATGTCTTCTCTCCAGACAGAAGCAACGAATGTGCAAAATTGTTTCATTTCCAGACATACACCTCAGGTTTACAATCCTTCTCTCTTTCTCCTCTATTTCTCTACTACTCATATCACCCAAGAAACAAAGATGTGTGCCAGGCAGACATCATAACTATCTTCACTAACATCTGTTACAGGGCAATTTCAATGCTATTGCTACTTCTCCTCTCATTCTGTATGTATGAGCTGATATTAAGATCTCCAAGGAAAGTAAATACATGAATCAATGTGTCTGAATCAAACAGGCTGAACGAATGGAACATATTGTATTAAAAAGGCATGTGTTCTGTTTGTACATTCAGCTTCTGTGCTGAGCATCACATGTGGCCACATGCAGCTTGTCCAGGAAAGGCAGAAAAGGTTTTTTTTCTTCCTTGAGAAAAGATGTGGGCAGTGTCTGGGGCTGTGATGCTTGTCTGTTCTGCTGCCACACAGGTCTCAGAGGAAAGGACTGGCCCTTACATCGAGTCAGAAGTCTGAGAAGGACGTCTTGGGTGTCCCGCGTGGCACAGGCACGCCTGTGACCAAGCTCATTTGTGAGGGCTGCAGGGCAGCCTGGCACCAAGGCCCAGTGATTTCAGATAGAAGGGCTGTGAGCACAGCTCTCCCAGAGGCCTCCCAGCAGCTCTCTTGCTCTCAGGCGACACAGGGACCACGCAGGAGCCAAGGTTCTTTATTCCT
>VZSR01003794.1:4031958-4050831 GCA_013398615.1 Brachypodius melanocephalos | reverse complement strand
ATCAGGGAAGGGGAAAACCAGGAAGTAACAACTTAACCAATAGAGAGTTGGTGATTAACATAGTGGCAAAGGCTCTTGGGGTTTCTCTAGTTTGTTCTTCCTGATCGCAGTGTGGGCCCCCGAGGGGACTCTCCGGGAGGAGCCCTGTCGTGGTACACTCGGCTCTTCCTCTTGCGGGGTGAGTCTTCCCCTGTGGGAGCTTTCAGGGCTCCCACGCTGGCTGACTGGGTTCAGCTTGTTCAGAGCCACCTCCAGCCCCACATTTTCCTGAGCACTCTCTGAGGGAACAGTGTTTGTGCTCCCCAGCCCTGCCAGCCCAGTTCAACCCCTTGTCCATGAGGCAGCCGGCTGCTGGTCAGTGAGTAATGGCACAGCCACTGCCGCACTGGCACTGTCCCGACCCCGGGGGTCTCCATCTTCCACTCATCCGTCACACCTGGAATTCAACTCAGATGTGGCACAGTCAGTCACCTCCAGCTGCCCTGACCTAGCAGGCTGTTAGAACAATTTTAGCAGAACAATAAGAGCAGATAGAAGCCAGTAGCTGAGTAGAAGGGTGATTTGGCTGGAATGTGTGAGGGTGATAGAGACCTTTTCATAGTGTTTAAATTTGCACCTTTCAAGACCCAGAGTAGCTGTGGCTGGAAACCCCCCTCATTCAGCCAGGCCATGTGATTGTCCTGTCCTGCGCTGATGAGAACAGTGCATGGCCCAGGAACTGCATCTACTCGTGCTATCTAATGTTCTGAAGAGTGGTGTCACTGCTATTTTGCTTTATGTGACAGCAATAGGCATTTTTGCAGGAGAAAAATATGTACAGGAAGCTCTCCAAGGTCAATACAACAGTCTAAACAGCCAGATGCTATTTCCCTGTGAATTACAAGGTTGAGCAGCCAAACATCTCTTAGTCATGTAAATTATGAAAATTCTGAGAACTGCAGTGCAGACAAAAAAAAAAAAAAAAAAAAAAAAAAAACAAAAAACCAAAAAAACCCCTATGGCTGCTGAATCATTTTCTCTGATTCAAAAATGACCGTATCTCACCCTTTTGTTCCAGATTTTATTTGCATTGCATGATTGTGTTTCTTCCTGTCAGATATAGGAATGAAGCTAACATCTTTGCTTTAGGATATTGTTCTTTTATTATCAAAAAGGCGTTCAGCAGACTCGCAGAAATTCTTTTCAGACATGGAGAAAATAATACGAAAGCAGCATTGAGCTATTCCTTTTAAGCTATCTGCAGTTAAAGTGATTATTAAACCCCAGGACAGGTTTCAGGGTAATCCAGATTAATATTGTTTTCATCAAAGCAATAATAAAGTCATCTGCTTTTTTGTTGTTGCCTTAGGACTGACATTAGTAAAGGCATACCAAGTGAGATTGGGAATTATTTTCCTTCACTTCCTTTAAAGTTCAATTTTTATCAGTTACTGCTCATAGTTACCTAATGTAAGAAACACTACTTCCTTTTTGAAAAATGCAATGCATAAGTGTTGTTTTCCCACTTTCACTTGGGAAACATACTGTCTTTATGGTAAAAAAAAAAAATCCCACAGGATGAAAATTAACTCCTTTTCTGGAGCAATAAATAAATAAGGGCTATGCAGGAAACAAGCAGGACTGATTTGAAATATGCGAATGCAGAACAGATATGAGAATAGCAGCATGTTTAATGCTACAGACTTGAACCTCATCAAAGAAATAGGGGGTAAATACTTGTCTTTTGTGGATAAAGTCAAATGACAACAGGCAAATAATAAAGGAAAATATGGGGCACAACATTTCATGAAACAATTTATAATATCGGGATTGCCCATGTCAGGACAATGTGAGTGGAAAATGCACTTAAATTAGAATAATTAGGGTTAATGGGCTCTTTGCATTGTAATGAATAATTATTTAATTCACAGGTCAAAATCAGTCTCTTTGGGTTCCTCTGATATTTTTTATTTAATAGAGTGTAAGAAGATAATAGCTGAAACAAACAGTACTGCATCTGGAGGAGGCTTGATGTCCATATAAATTCAATCATTAGAGTTAATTCTACTTCATTCACTGTTTCCCCAGTTTGATCATCTCAGCTGCTTCCCTAGAGAAACAGCATTCTTTTTTTTTTTCTTTTTTTTTTTTTTTTCTGTTAATTTTCCTTGGTCTTACATGGCTTCTTGCAGTGGTGCTGTCAGCAAGATGATGTCTAGTCCCAATTAGAAATTCAATCAATAGTCACATAATTAGGGTTCTAGCAAAACCATGTCATTTAGTTCAAAGACATGGATATATTACTGTAGCAATTCAGGATTCAAGTAATTTAGGGCACCTCAGCGAAAAAAGATAAAATAAAACTGAAAGGCTTAGAGGTAGTTAATTGTTACTATGGCAACTTCCTAAATAAGCTTTAGATTCTAGTCATTTTTCAGTTTATTTGGAGGCAGAACAGAATCATTAAAATGAAACTTATTTAAAGCTCAGAACAGTTATGGGATCTTATAGTTTTCTGCTGTTCCCTATAGAGTTACCTAAAGTTTGTCCATCTCAACTTTGAACTGTGTAAAAGAGCAAGATGCAGCCTGCATAGATTAAAAAAATGACAGCATGTTATGTAACTTTGGCAATTGTAGTTTTACGGTTTTATGTCCCAGTAGAACGCTTTTTAAAGTACTGTGTGGAAAAGAAATGGTCCTCAGCAAAGAATAAAATGAAGTTATGTCCATAAAATGAAGTGATTAAGATCAGATTTTCAACAGTGGGCACTGAGGGTGAGAGCAGATTTGTCCACCCTTCCTTCCACAAAACCCCCATGTGTGGAATAGCAGGGCTCCGTTTTAGTCTGGCCCTTAGCCAGTGCTGTAACAAATCTGATGATGAGGAGAAAGGCTGCCATATCAAAATCTTGCCATGCTGATTGTGTCCATGGGTGCTCTTAATGTGAATGAACACATTTGGCCTCTGTGGGGCTGCAGCACTGGGTAGATCCAAAGAGCTTTCTACAGGCAGCGATGGAGACAGTGAAGAGGAGAGACATCAGAGTTGAGAGAACTCTCAATCCCTGCACATTAATTAGGTGAAGATCCATGTCAGCCTAAACTTTTTATATCACCTCAGCAGCTGTAACTCCTTTAACCACTCCACAGTGCGTGATAAACCAGCAGAGGCCATGAAACAAAATCGTGTCTCAGTAGGAGACACCCCTGGCTTCTCAAAGAAGTAAATTCATACCTCAGACTGGTTTTCACTCTTCTGTAGGCTGGAAATCTCTGAAGTCACTGAGTCATAAGTGCAAAGTTGTCAGGGAATGATGCCTTAGGTGTGAAGATACTTAGAAGACACCCCTAGAGGTGAAGGTATGAGCAGTGTAGACTAAAGCAATGTGTTCTTTTCAAACAAAAATGCAGGGCAGCTTACCTGGCTGTGAGCTCAGTGCTCCAAGGGTGAGCAGCAGTGTCTTTGTAGGCATCTTTAAACCAGCCTCAAGGAGATCAACTGAGCAGGATGAGGAAACTGAGGTGTGCAGGTTTCACTCCAAAGGAGGTAAATGAGGGCTGGAAGAGTGACAGACTGACTCTTCTGTACATGGCTGAATCAAAATGACATTGTCATAAGGTAATTCCCTTTCTCACCACCTGCAAACCTGTCTCTCTTTCTGTCACGAGTACTGGTCCTGGATATGGAGAGTCACCCAGCCCAGAAAACACCTGCCTGTGTTTGACAGGCTCAGAGTGACTCTAGACTTTCTCCATAATCAGTGTGGGGGAAACAGGCTTTGCCAGACCATGGACCATTCCATCCTAAGGATTAAAGTGCAAAAGAAATCAGGGAAAATTAGCCTGTTTCTCTCCCTATATCTTCAATTAGGGAGAATGAAACAGAGAAGTGTTGTAAAATGTCTCTTCATTCATTTTCCAAATTAAATAGTTCTGTTCACCTAAAAAGAAAAAAAAAAGCCTTTGTTTTGAAATATAAGTTGAACATCAAAGTTCCATGATAAAAACCAGTCATAAGGGTTAGAAGTTCAAATTCAGACTGGTTCCATGTTACTTCATCAGGCTTAATTCTGTTGGTCTTGCTCCCTTCTTTTGTCCTCAGATAACTCCTCCAGACTGTTTTCTAATTTAGAACAATAAGAATACTCTTTCAAATTTCACATGATTAAAAAGAAATGTGCACCCAGCTGCAAGAGAAACTGCTTTTCTCTCCCATCTGAAAAGGCTGTACCATGGGCAGGAATTCTGCACTGCCTATCGCTTGCACCACTCCTTTTCTATGGAAATCCAGTCTCCAGAGTTATAATTCAAGGAAGTATAGTCAGAAGTAACTTAATTTACAAGAAGAGTAAAAAAATACCTGCTGAGGAAGAAACAAAGGAGAACATGGTCTGATCCCAGACAGCCTGAGCATTATTTACTGTATTTTCTTTTCTTTCCTGTTGCACAACCACAGCACCCGGCTGTTTGCTGTGTTGCAAGGGAAGTATTTTCAAGGTTAGCACAGAAGTAATCAACTACTCAATGGTGGCATGAATATTCATGTCAAGGCACATTATGAGAAAGTAGATAGAGGTAAATATGCAATTTAAATATAGACTACAGCAGGAAATGGGACATGAAACAGTAATTAAATAGCAAAAATTACATGTTATTTACATAGGTAAATACACTGCAGGGGTTATGCATGTGAACTTTTCTATTAGCATTTGTTCATTTGTGATTTAACCCTGATTTTAAAAGGCAGGCTTTTAAAGCCTGAAAATGGGAAGAAAGGAACACTTACTTTGAACTAGAAAATCTGCATTGCTTGAAGGATTACCAGTTTGGGCTGTCAGCCAGATTTCGCAGCTAATGTGGATCAGAATAGGCCTCTAGTGCAGAAGGAACTGGTGGCAGTTCTCTAAAGCACGGGCTTTCTCCACAGCCCTGCTCATGCAGTTCCTTCCTATTTGAGCACTGGAAGTGTGTAGGTGATGGGAACAAATGCCTGATCTCTTACTGCCCGGGTATAATGGAAATCAAACAGCACTATTGAATTTTTGGGGGGAAGAACATCTAGAAAGGGACAAATGCATTTGCTTTCCTTCTTCAAGGAACACCTAGTTTTAGACTGTTTCCTGCTTTTCCTTTCAGAAAGGGAAATATGGCTCTGGTATATCTGGATCAGCACAAGCACACTCTGAGCCTCCACAGCCATCATACCAAAGGCAGTAATACTAATTTTTCTTCTACTCTGAGCTACCTCATCTTGCTGGATTCCTTATCTATACCTGTTCTTTTTTCCTGCTCCCTTAGCCAAGAGGAAGGTCAGAGAAAAGGCTTGATGAATGTATCGCCTTTCTTCTCTTCAGCTGCCATGAACACAGAGTTCGTTGATAGTTTGGGATTCCCAGAGAAAATGGCTACTAGGGAATTAATGAGAGGAAGAGGGATGGAAATGAGGGATTTCCCTCTTGAAAAGGCTCGTTTCTTCCTTAGCCTTTCACCTCTGGGTTGTTTTTGCTCGGGTATCTCTTGAGTTGGCAAGCAAGAAAAACAACTTCAGAGTCCACAACATTCATATATTGGTGAATACATATAGTGAGCAGCTGGGACCACTATGCTACACAGGCATACAAATACTCTTTTGATTCTGCGTGAGTCTCTGCTGAACAAGCAATCATAAGTCAAGTGAGGGAAGGGTCTGCCTCTGCTCCTAGGCTGATCTTTGATGCTGCAGATTTGCTGTCTTCCCATTCTTTGCTTTTCTTTCCCTAGGATTTTACAGCTTTTCATGTCAGTGTTTTCCTCTTGAATCCCTGAGCTTTAAGTAACCCCATCTCAGCAAATACTCTCGAGCCTATTGTTTTGCTTTTCTTAGCCTGTGTGGCTTTGGCTCATAGGTTTTCTCACAACTTAACAGCACTTTTCTCTAAAGCTCTGCCATGGTGGCAATCGTGTTGTGTAAAATCAGGCTGGCTGCATGACAACCAAAGTCCTCAGCCACAGGGCACAAAGGATTGTATCTTCAGCCCCACTCACATCAGCCACCCCAATGACATAAGGAACTGCAGAATAAAGCTCAAAGGAGAATCTGTAAGATAAGTACATGGCACTGCAGTGCAGTAGCATTTACAGGAAATTCCTGTGTGGAGGACACTGAGCTGACACTCAGCAAATGCCCAGAACCTGGCCTGAGAGGGCACCTCTCAAATGCCCTCCTGCAGCTCCTGTGCTTCTTAATATCAAGAAATGCAGGTATTTGACAGGGACTGAGTGGTTTCCCAATGGGTGAGTGTCTCAAAATTGGTGTTCTGGGCAAATTCCAAGCTGCAGTCCCACTCAATTTTTGAAGTTCACCTAAAATATGGGTTACTGTATTTTAAAAATCTAATTAAGACTTCAATTTACAAATCATGATAATGCAACCTTTGTTCTTGGTTATCTTTCATTTCCAGTTTTCTTTTCATCAACAGACAAGTGCTTGTGGATAGGAGGAAAAACCCTGAAAAGTCTTCCTATCTTTTGTGCATGCTTCAGTGAACGAGTGCTCTGCGTGAGAGTCTGTATCTCTCCTCTGTAGAGTGCCTGTGTATATTTGATTTGCCACTTCCCCTTGTGGAGGTGGCAGCACATTGGTCCTTATTCTTTATAGAAAGTTTATTACTTTCTGTGAAGTGTCTTGAGACTTTGTAAGCTAAAAGAGTGTGTTGAGATAAAGATTATTTATTATTCATCACTCCAAATACATTTGTTCATACATTCTGAAGCTGGGAACAGTGTGTGATAAGAGACAGCTGCATAGCTAGGACTCTTCCTGAAAGCATGCAAATTATTTTTTCAGATCTGAAAAGAGGTGATGGGCCCAAGCAAACACTTTTCTTTCTCCCAGCTGTGTCAGATGGGTCATTGAAAGCTATTACTTTTCCCCATAAAACAGAGCACAGGGAGATCCCCCAATCTGTTGATAAAATCACATTGTAGCTAACAGAAAAAGCACACAAGGATGGAGAAATGTCTTAAAAATCATCTAGTCTCAGATTTGAATCTTGTGTATGAAGAAGGCATCCTGCAAAGTGAAATATGCCTTAGCCCTGTGTGCCCAGCTTCCCCAAGTAAAATTTTAAGGCAGCAAGAGGCAATTCAGCTCAAGAAATAAAAGCAAACCCAGCCTTCCTGCAGAAACTAGACATTTTATGAAACCAAATGGAGCAGAGTGAAGAGTGGATGTCCGTGACTGAAACAACCATGACAAGACAATCTCTCTGTATGTCAGATGGATAAAATAACAACTGACTCCACTGTGGAAATTCAATTGAAACCCACTCATATCAGGCCTGCAGGCTTTCTCAGAGAATGGAAATTAAGATTGTAGTAACCCTTCTCCAGCCGTTCAAATGTGTCCCAGTTCTCCATTTTTCCTCATTAAGGATACAGGGAGGATTAAACAACTCCTGTTGCTTTTGGATTCAGTTTGAAATTGTTGAGTATTCCACAGGAAACAATTTTTAGGAGGATAATGCGTCTAATTTGGGCTGAAATCATCTGAGCACCTGTGACATTTCAGACTGAAAGAAGGACAGAGTGCCACAGACCAAGCCAGTTTTATTGCAGGCACTGCAGTCACTTCTAGAGACTTTGACACAAAAATATTTTATTCCACCTTATTTTTGGGCAGTTAAGAGGAGCCTCTATGGAAGGGGAAAACCAATTTTTCTTTTTCCTGATAACAGTTTAGTAGTCAGTTCCATTTAGGATGAATTCCAAAGGATTGCTTTCCTCCCTTTAATACTATTCAGGATGGAGAAATGTTACAATGGTCATCTGAAAGGGCTTGTATTTATATTAGGGATAACCACAAATTTCAACAGTTGTTTGTCTCTGAAACCTGCAGAGGACTTTCCAAATTACAGACATAAGATGAAAGAGATCCTGTTCTGTATCTTGCTGTGCTCAGTAGTGCACAGTGCTTTGGTGGTGTCCATTTTCAGTAAATGACTCAGAGAGAAACAAAACCTGAAATGTTTACATGAAGAAGACCCTGATAAATTCCAGATTCTGCTAAACTCAGGGGAAGATGCTGTCACAGGTGTGGAATCCATATGGAATATTCCTCAAATAACAGCACTAAAACCTTTTCAGAGTGAGCAGGCATTAAGTCAAAGTCCAGAGTCAACGAACAGAGCCAATGGAGTCCAATCCACTAAAAATTCAAAATTTGTAAACACCAGGCCACCAGCTTCACCTTCAAGCATCCACATACCTTTCAAAAGATACAATCTTTACTCCTTCTCTGATTCACATCTCCTATCTCTTGCCTTCTGCATTAAACCTAAGAGATTTGTACAGAACAGATCATAGCAGAGGGTCTAATCTCAGGTGAGGAATTTAAGTAGCACTGTACTTAATTATTTCTTATATCACTTTCTTTCACTTAAGATATTCCTCTTTTTTCTTTTCTGCTTTAAGCTCTCGAGAGTGATCAGCTATTTTTTAAGCTATTAACTAGCTTATTTCCAGTTTAGAGTCCCTATGTGCATAGGATTCTGCTCTGCAAGACATTCTTACATAGCAGACATTCTGGCATAAAATCTTAAAATCCTTGGTTTGGGGAAGAGATTTTGCCATTTCTCTACCTGCTGCCCAAGATAGGAGTAGGACTGTCTATGACTCCTGAATGCTCTTTCAAATGATTAATTCATGCCTTACACTCAAGAATACACACAATATCATGATGAACTTTTGCAAACAGGAAAACAATATCTCCGGGTATTTGTGTTCAAGATTTGATTTATACAAATGACATTTTGCATGTAAATATGCAGCCACTCATTTCACTGCCTGCCAAGAGGCATTTCAGCTAAACCCAGTGATGCTCCTCTTAATGCAAAATGTCACGTTCTCATATGCACCTACTGCAAAGGTTATTGCACACATCTGAAAGTAAACAAATTATCTGGCAAATCATTAAGCCTCACCAAATTTTTCTCTTTTCTTCCTGGTTAAAATAACTTCTATCAAAGAATATGAGTCCCCAGACAAACATGCATCAATTCAGAGCACCTGACTTAAGATGATATGAAAATACTAATTGCCTTCCATTCACACCAAACAGAGCTGAGTCCCAGCTCCAGGGGGATTGAACAGATGTGCTCAGAGAATGCCAAGCCCTGGGCTAAAGTCCTGCAGGCAGTTCTGTCTGTAAAGCTTCCTTGGAGTTTTATGAATAACCAAAGGCTCCCTTTCTGTCTTTCCCAAATTCTGGACTTGCACTCAGAGCCCTGCATGAGTAGATCATTTAAAACACAAGATTGGGCTGGCTCAGTGTGTGTTGAGATCGGTGTTTCTTCAGAAAAGCAGGAGTGGCAAACATCACAGAGCATCTCTTATTTTCTCCTTTTGGAGTTCAAAAGGCTTTCAGGCTTCTGATCTACAACTAGAAGATCTGATCTGCTACTTCAATACATATTTACTGAATATTTCTGATGTGTCTTTTGTCTGCTCTACCCCTCCTGCAGCATGGCTTTCCCAGGCCCCAGGATGCTTCCTCAGAGCTGAGGCTGCAGCAGAAGCCCCCCAGGCACTCCAGGTGATACTGCCTATATCTACCTATACATTTGGCTTGTCAGAGATAGTTCTGGGGAGAATATGAGAGCCAGGCTCTGAAAGAGAAATTTGGGTCAGGATGATTACATGAGCCTCACCCTCACGCTGCAGGATGCTGTAGTCACTGCCTCTGTGGCTGGGCAAAATTCATTCCTGTCCTGACATAGAAAAATTCTCCAAATTTCAGTTAGTATTTTCACCTTCCCCCCGCCACAACTATATTCTTTTGCCTCCTGTATTATTTTTAAGTAATCAAAGTGTGAATTATTGATCCCTTCTCTAGCAAAACAACCCTGTGCTCTGCATTTTGTCACAGGTGCAGTTAAGTTGCTGCCATGGAACTGCTCTCCTACAGCGTGACATTGCCTGCAGCTCAGAAGTCACCTTTGTTTCCTCTCCTAGACTGTGGAATGAGAAGCCCCAGTGAGGCCTGCCTCATTTTAGTCTCTCTCAGGTCAGATACAATATGTATACATCTTGTTTTGTAATGTAGAAATTAAAATAAATCATAGCTTTCCAATCATATCCCCAAATCTTCAGTTGAGATGTCTCAGACAGGATTTCTTTTTCCTTTACACAAACACATGCTATGCACAATGAGACAAAGTAAAAAGGACAGGAGCCTGTCTGACAAAATCTAATTTTTTTTTTTCACTTTTAAACCTAGCAGGAAAAAAGGACTAAAATTCAAGTTTTGTTTCTTTTCTTTTCATGCATGTTGAACCTTTTATTAAAAAACAATAACAACAAAAAAGTTCAAAATGAAACATAAAAAGGAAATGTTCTTTCATTTTCAGTCACAACAAAATTGATAGCATTTTTCACTGCAAGAGCTAAATTCCTCCCACTTCAGACTGAAGGAATTTTTTCCCAAAGTCGAATGACACATATATAGGTATCTCCCATAAATTACAGCAGCCTATAGAGGTTGCTATTGTTCAAATGGTGTTACTTTATTTTTCCAGTGAGATGGCTACACACTGGTCTCCTGCTGTCCTTCAGCCCTGTGTGTGAGCTAAGTACCAAGTTTATTTTGCCTCAGATGTTTCTCACCAAGGCAAGCTCCCAGAGCTAGGAGAGGCTAGGTTTGAATAACAACTAAAGGAAAACAGCCTCCAGGTTTTAGCATACAGGAACATAAGCTGTAGTCTAATTGCTTAAAAGGCTGAAGGTTTGCTCTTGAGCGTGGATCCAAGCCTCACACAAACACAGGGTTCACATATATGTCCAGCAAAGTTCCCAGAAGGGTCTGTGATGGTCTGCAATGAGGGATGAGTCAAATGTTAAGGCAGCAGAAGAATCAGCCATTCGCCTAAAGCATAACTCATCCTTAAACCAAAGCTTTGTTTTACATCTGAATTTTCTTTTCTTCCAGTCCTTGCTTCCTTTTTCTGCCATTCCACCTGAGGTGTAAAACTCGGTTTTATCTACAGAAATGAGAAATCTGTAATCATCTCAGCTCTGTGCCTGTACCTGGAGGTTAGTCAGTCTCCAGGCCTGAAACAGAGGTAGAGTTCTAAGTACACGTCCCTGTCCTGTAGTTGTAAGATAAGACTGCCCTTTTCATGGGATGCCAAATTATTGCTCCTTGAGCAAGAGCCAACATCCCAGGAAGAGCTCAACCTGAGCCAAATCACCACTTGTGCTTGTTACTCTGTGGTGATAACCTCTGGCTTAAAACCACATTAGTGGCACTCAACTGTAGAAGAGAGGATGGGCTAAATTGCTTCCTGAGTGGCACTCACAAATAAATATTTGAGCTGATCAAACAAAAAACAAGGCTCTGAAGGAACAGCAAAACCAGCAATTAGTTTAAATTTGTCATTGAAAACGTAAATTTTTTTTTGAGGCTGAAAATAGTTCAGCTACAGCATTTTGCTAAAAGCCAAAAGACACCATATGAGCTGTTTTCCAGGATTCAGCAAAGGGAAGATGATAAAACCGGGGAGGCCACGGAACCAGCACTCATCCACTTCAACCCTGAGTCTGTGGTGTTGCTTTGGTTCCAGATGCCATCAGGACAGTGATAATGCTTCAGCCTCCTGATGGCATGGCAGGAAAGAGCTGGTGAGGAGCTGTGGTGCTACACAGACACCAAAGTCCCACCTGGAGGGACCCCCTCATTATTTTCAGCTCCATACTATGGGTACCCACCCTACCTCGAGAACAGGGAACAGGGAGCAAGACTGAACCTGCAGGACATTTTGATCACCCCCACCAACAGAGCAGGGATGTCTTTTTCTGTAGAAAGAGCTGTGTTCAAAGAAGCACAGAGGTCTGGACAAAGATAAAAACCCCACAAAATGCTCTCTGCTGTATACGGACATCCTCTCTGGAGGTGATTTTATGCCCTAAGCCCACTCATCTTTTAAGCTCCCAGCTGCAATGAGAATTAGAATGAATTTTTTCACAGATGTAATTAAGATCATTCACGTGAAACTGCCATTTCTGTGCTAAAATCCGTGTTTTGTTTTTTGCAGTTTCAGGTGGGTCATGGGCTTATGAGACTGGGCCCCAGACTGGAATTTAAGTGCAGGTTCTTTAAATCAATACCTTGTGCCAAATCTTCCAAGCAAGTTCTTTCCAGTTCTGTTTGTGGATTTATAACTTTCCCAAAAATCTCCAGGGGAGATTCAGATTACCTGTCATTAGGCTGCCTTCTCATTAAGGATCTCTGCATGGCTGTCCACATACCCCAAGAGAATATAAATGCAAACGCACTGCCTGCCAATGCCTTCCAATACCCAAGACCTTGGAATTAAATTTTTGCAATATTCAAGCATATTGCATATGCCCAGAAAACCTTTTCACAGGTGAAACACTCTCAGAATCATTTAGTAAGTCAAGCTACCTTTTATTTTAACAGCACAGTTAGTGTTTTTCACATAATATTTAGATGTGAAATCATTAGCATGAATAATTCAGCTATGTTTTTTTATCTTTTTTTTCCTATTCAGACTCTTCGTTAACAAAGAAAACCTGGTGAGCAGAGTGCTGCAAGAACACTAAATTCATGAGCTGAAAAAATAAAATATATATGCTGAAGCATTTCTAAGAGTGATTTATTATTCCTGAAGTACAATATAACTACAGCATTTTTTGATTTGAACTTTGTTATTATACTTTCTTTGACCTATTTGTCAAAAATTGCCTGCATATAATGTACAATGTACAATGTTTCTTGTACAAAGCAAATCTGCGGAACAGAAAATAGCATTGCTGACATTATTATCATAGTGCAAAGAAAATAATGTAAGATGAATTTACTAAGACTTTAGGGAATATCAAAATTATCACCGCATCCATTTAACTCACCATTGAAATCAATTTGCTTTATTCTTCCACCAGATTCCTGCCTTGTTCCCTGCTCTTGACCTTTCTTCTCATGTCCTACATTCAGTCTGCAGCTATTTAATATATTTTTTTACATCTTTCTCATTCATTGTGTGACCTCAGTGCCTTATTTGCTGCACCACTCTGACTCTCTGTGGATGAAAAATTTACTAAATGCCCTCAGAGTCATTTGTTGATGATTGGTTGGGGTTTTTTGTTTGCTGTTTTTCTTTTTTCGGGTCACAATATTTTAAGTTCACTTGCCAAACTACAGGGATTTAAAATTTTCCAATTAAGCAGGTTTAAATTACTTGTGTTACAGATTAACCTATGGGCTCTCTCCCCAGAATCTTCCCAATAACTGACAGAGGAGCTTTTCCTGGTATATGTAAAGTTTATGCAAAATACAATGTTAAAATATGGCAAAGCCATAATCTACTGATGGTAGGTTCCCATAACTGACAGTGTTAAGAAACTAGCACTGCTGGGTTTGGAGGTCCAATTAAATCAGTAATCTCCAATTAGGAAAAACTGGCCTTGGCATTTGTAATGTCCTATATTTTTTGTAGTATTGACTGTTCCTTTCAACTTCGAAATATATTTTTAAAAAATAACACAATTTGAAGACCAGTTGATTTGATCAAATGGCCCAATCCCTATATTCCCATGAGTCACTGTGCAAGGAAAGTGATCTTTTTTCGATGCATTTTTGTCTTTTGGAAACATTAACACTTAACTATATTTGTGTGAACATTGAAATTAAACCTCTCTCATAATTTCTTGTTGATTTTTAGAAAAGCTACAGCTGGGCTTTCCCTTTCATAACTGATTATCAGCTGATTTTTGGCTCAAAAGTCAGAAAAAAAAATCACCATTATTTATTTAGCTAGTTAAATTGAGTTGCACTGAGCATGCTTTTGAAAAGAGAACTGTGTAGCCAATATTACAGTAACGTTAGTTGTTGGAAATTAATTAATTCTAATTCTTGGGTTAATTAATGGGAGTAACTTTATTAGGGGAAAGGGACTTTCAGGTGTAGATTAAAGAAAAAAAAATTGAAACCCTGATAAAATCAAATGAGATTAAAATCAAATGAGATTAAAATCAAATGAGCCATAGGGTGGCTGAACATGTGGGGGCGTGGCATCAGCTATATTCAGAGCAACCATTTTCATCTTTTAAAGAGGAAAATAAGGAAAGTTGGCAAGCCAACCTTGGTTATAATTTTGTAGGGTTTTATGGTAACTGTTGTCCTTAAAACATTCAAGGCTTGGGGTCCATAAGAGCTGTCACTTATGCTGCTGGCAGGGAGGGCAGGTTGATTACCTTATTCTGTGTTTCAGGGAGGCTTTGCTGAAGCGTACTGGATTCTATTCACCCACGTGAAGAACAAACAAAGGGCTTTAACAGTTGGTTTGTGATTGTGCCGGGAAGGAATACGTCTGGTCTATTTTTAACAGCTTTGTGTCACAGGAAGAGATGTCTTCTTTTCAAGGCTTTTCAAAATAGAGAGACCTTAAAAATGTACTCCATTTTATCAGCTCACAGCGCTCATGCAAACAGAAATGAGACAGGGAAGAACAGGAAGGTCAAACTTGCATAAACACACTGTTGCATATGTTGACTGCCAGGAGAAAGAGCAGCTGAACTGAATGCATTATGCAAAGAAGCAGAAGTTGCTACTCTGGCAAAGTCAAATTTCTCTTTCATGTAAGCTCCCATGGGTTAAAGCTTAGAACTACTGTTTTCTTTTAGTAATATAGGAAGCAGAAACTAAAATGGATTTTTATGAATCTGGCATGATGTTTTTAATGACAAAGGCAAAAGGAGCTTTTGTTTTAAAGTACATCCTATGTATTTTTCTGTTTCCATCAGCAAAATGTTAAATTTCCTAGCACCATCCTTCTAATAAAACTCTATTTCTTTTCAGGAGCCCCACTTGCTGCTGTAGGGAGGCATCTACCAGAAGCTGACCTCCTTATCTTGAATTTCATATGTAATGAGTAGCTAAATATGACACAAAATGATTTTAGGAAGAAAATTCAAAGTCAAGCCATTTCCTTTGAAAAAGCCATTTGAAACCTTTGGGGAAGGTTTCCGGGAACATAATTTAAAAGTTATTTCCCCACACAAGTGATTGGGATTAATTTCAATAAATCCAGTGTTTACTATGCACAGAACATCTCCTCCTCTCTCACCACAAGCCCTGGACACTTCGAACTGCTCTTTCATTTGTTGCTTCCTATAAGAGTGCTCCCTCATTCTGCTTGTGTAATTCAGATTTGGGTTTAGCTGCAAGAAAATGCCTCTTCAGCTATTGAGACCGAGCCTGCTGTAGCTGTGGGAGCAGGGGCTGGCCTGGGCTGTGCTGCAGTGGGCAGCACTGCAGCCCTTCCTGAAGCCATGCCCAGGATGTGCAAGTCCAGCTTTGCTCGTGGGCACCTCCACTGAGTATGCTCAAGGACCAGGGGAGAAGCTGTGCTGTCTGGCATTATCTCTATTGGAAAGCACTGTTTGCATTTGTAATGCAAAGCAGACATGATTTCAGAACCTGATCTCTTTGACAACAAAGGCTGTAGAAGATTAGAAACACTTAGATTTGCAGTTCATTAAAAAATGTATTTCCCTCTGTAAAAGGAATTGGTTTTCTTAACTCATTAGCCTTGCCTCTCTCTAGAGTGTGTATTTCCATTTGTGCCTTTAGTGTATTCTCGTAGTTCTATGAACTGTGTATGTTTTTTTTTCCCACCAATTAGTTCCTCTGGGACTATTTTATTAAAATCTTTTTGGCATTTAAAATATGTAGATGATATCATTAATCCGATTAAAGTGTACGTAAAGTTGATAATACAGAATGTGAAAAAGCAGTGCAAGGTACAATTACTAACATAATTATTTTCATTAGTAATACAATTATATTTTTCAGTTGTTGCTTGCTTAACCTTTTTATTTTTTTCTCCATTTCTTTCATTGGCTCTAATCGACCACTGTGAGAGGCAGATCTCTGCTCCTTCAAGCAGTACGAAGGTACAAGTGGACAGAACTATTAGCAGAGGAATAAAAGCCTTTTAATCTCTCTCTGTCTGGCTGAACTCCATTGAAGTCAAGCCAGCCAGCAGAACTGTTCATTTTTCTAGGGGGATGAGCAATTGGGATCTCAGTTTATTTTCCAGTCCCGAATGGTTGTACTGAAAAATTGTGACAATCTATAGGCTTGTAGGTAATATCAGGAAAAAGAGCCATAAAATACCACTTCATCCCTGGAAGTGTCCCAGGAATTATTTTAAAGGGCCACTCTATTCTGTTTCACTGGCAGGCTACCACCAGTGGCATTTCATCAGTACAATAGAGCAGCTCTGACACCTGGGCATGATGGGCAGGAGAACAAGTCGATGCTGTAAGAACTGCAAAGTGAAAACGGCAAAAATAATGATGAGGAAGTGACGTAAGACAGGAATTCGGAGTGAAGAGGTAGGTTTAATTTTAATGGGAAAGAGAAGAAGCTCATGGGTTGGTTACATAGCCTAATCCTCGTGTGGTAACAGTTCTCTGAGGGAACTAATTTGTTTTGACTTGAAATTGGGCTGTCTGGTGACAATTCCCTTTTTGTCCATTCTAAGGGAGTGATCGTGTAGAGATTGTGAGCTGGTGAAGTCTGAATTGAGGGAAAATGCTGGCTGTGAAGGCCACAAGTACACGAGTTCCCACATCTACACTACAGTTGGGAGTAATCAGTGGGTGATGTTTTTTCCTCTGGGATTGTCATGTTGCTTTCCAGGCAACACTCACTTGAACTAATGCAAGTAGATACTTCCAAACCTAAATCTATATCCCTAAGGGAAGCGACTCGAAGTTGAACTTATTGATGTAAATTAAGGAAGACTTAATTCAAAAGGCTTGTATATGTAAAACAATTCATCCACATCTAACTCTGGGACTTCTTGATTTCTCAATTAAAGGAGCAGGTTAATAAATAGAATTCTGTTCTTACTAAGACTGTGTCAGTACAATGTGTTTTGTGGCGTCATTTTCATCCTGTGTGTTTGCTTTGATCATCTATCAAATGAGTCTGAAATAATAAATTACTTTTTTGGTTTTTATTAGGTTCTACAAAATCCTCTAAAGTTTCCACATATTTGTGTTTGTGTGTGCATGACTCTTTGTCCTGCTTTGGTAAAGTGTCTTGTAACTGCATGAGGCTGCAGTTGGTGAAATGCCTGGGGAGGTGGCCATGTCACTTGAAATTAGGATGAATTGTGTATGAAGCACATATTGTCCTCATAGACATGATCTCAACATCAATGAATAAAAAAATATTTGTGCAGGCTCTCCCAATGGGAAGCAAGTGAAGGAAAAATAAGAGCCACTCTTAATCTGTATGATACCTTAAAAAAGCACACAGGAACCAATTTGGTCTTTGAGACACAACTAAGGGTTTCAGAGCTACCCTAAAAGAAAATCCAGTGTGCAGCTGCCATTCAAAAACTCAGCCCCCAGGCTACCTGAATTAAAGGCTGAGGTACAACACAGCATTAGAGAAGAAATGGAGAAGAAGACAGCAATCAGAGGGGTTTATTCTCTAAATGAGCAGCAAGACCCCATTAAGTATTAAAAAAGATGACCATACAGAAGAGCAGACTAATGCACAGTTCTGAAACATGAGTCCTGATCCAGATTCAGTGCTTAGCATGTGTGCTGGATAAAACCTCAGAGCCTTCTTTTTGCATAGATTATTAAAGATTGTATTAATTCCTCTAATGCCTAGGAAGCAACTGTGACCGAGTTCTCCCACTTATCCTAAAACAGTTGGCAGCATGTAAAGTTGAATCCTGACAAGACTAGAGTAAGAGCACATTGGAAGGTTTTTTAATCCCTTTTTCTGGACAGTTCCTGGCCTCTGCATGGGCCCCTTTGCATGCTGCCAGTGTTGTGCTTCTTGATTCTGCCCTTCTGAGCAAAAGGAGCATTGTCCAAGATCCACACATATTTACTGAGCCTGGGAGCCCCTTCATCTTGTCCCAGGTACTCCAAAAAATGTATGGAATGGCCATGGATAGAACGCATCCAAAGTGAATTATGAGATGCTGTTAAACAACACTTCTGTAACTTGGGAGGTGAAAGGTGTCTAATTAGTAAGAAAAAGAACAGAAGGAAGAATGAAGAGATAACAATAACAAGGCAAGGGAGGGAAAAGATGTTTAGTGATGCCCATGATGAATACAAACATATGAAAGCAACTCAGGAATAGGCAACCTCTAATTGAGCTTTTTTTTGGTGCCACTATGTACACAGCTGAAGGGAAAGCTTTTTGAAAGAAACAAGCAAGGATTACAAGAGAAGAAGAAACAATATTCATGAAGCATTTCATGATCATCAGGCTTCCTGATGCAATCCCTCATCCCAAATATTAGAAATGCTTTGAAGTCTGATGGCTGCTGTCTCTCTTCTTCCTCTCCAAAAATGTGGTCTTCTAAAGATAGCATGTAATCCAAAAGAAGCATGCTTCAAAATTTTTAAATGTTGCCATAGAGAGTTACTTTCAAGTTATGTCAATTAGTTTGCTTTTATAATTCTATTAAAAGAAGTCTATATGTCCAAAGTCAGCTATTAGCAGATTTTGTTGTGGTACATGACATGTAGTCCCTCAAACATGAGAGAGCAAGGAAAACACAAGTTTAAGTGAGATGACACATCAATCATCTCTAGGAATACCAAGGATTCCTATACCAATTACAAGAAAGTAACCTCTGACTAATGTTTGTGCCAGTAAAACAATCTCATGTAATACACTGATGCATTCAGACTGCAGCCCAGTGCTCAGTCCTTATCAGTAAATCTGTAGCAGCTGCATGTCTTTTCTCTGGAGATGGTGACCAAACCTAAGCTCAGTACACTGTAGTTTGAACATGAAATTGCTGGAAGAAGATACTATTTGTTATGGTTTTAAATTTATCAAATTTCGTTCACTAAA
>VZSR01003794.1:4011670-4030162 GCA_013398615.1 Brachypodius melanocephalos | reverse complement strand
ATGGAATCTGCCCAGTTCCATGGAATCTGCCCAGTCGCATGGAATCTGCCCAGTTCCGTGGAATCTGCCCAGCAGACAGCAAAAGCCTCTATGAGCTCTGGCAGGTTCTGAGTATAACCCAGACACAAGGCAGACCTGTGCTGTCAAAGCCGAGTGGCTGAGCACATGCAGCTAGCCAAATTTGAGAGCAATTTCATGCATGGAAACTTAAGTATCGACAAGGTTAGATAACAGAGTTTGTGACTGAGTGACACTTTGATATTGGGAAAAGGCCATAAAAGCAAAGTCCTCTTGCACATGACTCTAGGTCTTGCTGCTTTAATACCTAAAAAATGCCACACGCTTTCATGGTAAGGGGTTTCAAGGGAAATGGTGACAGAAGATCAAAAATGCAAGCGCCAAGGAAACACCACTGTGTCTGTGCCTTCAGTTCTGAGCACAGCTGGTGAAGCTGGAGCAGTCCTGCATTGCCAGTGTTGCCCAGCATGAATTCCAAATAGGAGCTTTTTTTTTGTTTTGTCAGGTGGTGGAGTGGATTTTTCTTTGTGTTCCTTGGTTTGTTTTGTGAACTTTTATCCTAACGTATGGCTACTTCAAACAAAGTCTCCAAATTTTGAATATGAAAGTAACATCTGGTTTGTGCTCAATACTGTTATGAGCAGCAAATGCAAATAGAGTTTTGTATTTTAACAAAGCACTCTTGGATTGTCATTCTAATGAAAGTTTCCTACATCCCAATTATCCTAATGTCAGGCAGGGATTTGCTAGCTCTTGCTTCAGCTGAAAAAGAAACAAACTTGCTAAACATTTCAATGCAAAACTATCCCTTAGGATGACTGTCCATTTTAATAGCATTAACTAATCTGCAACTTGCAGTTTCTTCTACTTACCAGATTTTAAAGTCTCCAGGCAATACATAAAATCTCTTTTTAGGTCTTCTACAATCTGTTGTGCAGATTGTATCAGGCATGGAGTAGTACTAAGCTGACACCCAGCTCTTCACACATACTTGAGACTGCTGCAAGGTAAAGGCATGGAAAGGACACACTGACCTGGAAGTATTAGGAGTATCTCTAGTGTTTTATTGGGGTGTGCATTTGACTTGGGACAGGGCTCTCTTGAGGCCCACCTAGCAAATGATTCCTGTTGGCTTTGCTTCTGGGATTTCATTTGTATTCCTCTCATGGTTTGAGTTATTGCTACAAGTTGTAGCAACTCTTGTTGAGTTTCTTGTAAGTATCTGCTTTTTATTGTGTTGTTTGCCTGATGACTCAAAATAGTTATCCAGCTGTTATGTATCACTGTGATAAACCTGGTTCAATGTAAGAAAGAAAATGATGAATAAAGTGCTGTGGAAGTTTATTTTTACATTGGATAATTATTTTGTTTTATCACAGTGTCTATAACTGTTGTGCAGATTACCTGACAGGGAAACAAAGAAACCTACACCCAAAAACTTCCTTCCTTGTAAGCTTTCCATTGTGTGTAAGTGAAAAAGGATTTGTGTGTAAAAGAAAAAGGATTTGATTGTTCTTAACATAACCAATTTCCCTCTTCCTCTTCCCTCTTTAGTCGTCTGCATTTTGAATTCTCTGAAGGATGGTAAAATAAGAGGTGAAAAGGTGATGGTATTGCCACAAATCAGACTTACTGGACAACTGGTTTTCTGGTGTGTTGTGGCACTGCAGTATTGCTTTAGCAAGATTCAGAGAAGGAAATGTGTTGGAGAACTCGTCAAGTGTTGGAGAACTCAGGGATGATATTTTAGGTGTGAGTCCATCAACTTCTTGTTTCTCTTTAATGGTCACCTACCTGGCATCGTCTTGTTTCTCATTTCATGGGGTGGACATCTTTGCATTTCTATAGCCACATTTATATTTATAAATTAAGATTTGTGTTACAAACTTGTCTTTTCAAATGAATTGTGATTTTTCTGTGGCATCCCTTCACTGTACTTCATTGATGTGACAATCAGTACTGCACTTGCCCTAGTCATGCAGTCCTTGGCTAGAGATCACAGCACTGCAGTGTTAGAGCACAGTTTACTTCAGTCAGGAGAGGACAGAGCTGCAAAGGTCATAGTGCAAAAGGCCTTCCAAAACCTTGAGCATTGCTGCCAGCCTCTCCTGCAAGAGATGAGCTATTTCAGCCAGAGACTCCAAGCAAGGAATACAAGAGGTGTAGCCATAACCTTATGCCTAAGCTCAACAAGCCTTAGAGAGAGTTACCTGTCTTCAGCACAGTTCCCACCCTGGAGTCATCTTGCTCCACACAGCTGGGCTGGGAGTGTCTAACATATGGACAAGAGCAGTTAAAAGCCTGTCCCAGCAGTGTTTGTAACTGCATGAAGAGCAGGGCTTATATCATGCTTTGATAGTTTAGCTGGCACTGGTGCTTTTTAATAATCTGCCAGGTAAGGTAGTAAAAGGTAAATTGATCAGAAAGGTACAGAGCTTGTGGCTGCTTTCTTCTCTAAAAGCCAATCAAACACCACAGCTTATTTGTTTCAAGAGGAATTATGTAGAGAAATGCCTGCCATTGGTAACAGGTGTTTGGAAAAAAATTGTGTCCAGTTTCCTGCCTCCTTTTCTTTATGTTTTCCCTATTGAGCAGGACTAGCCAGAAGCATTTCTCTTAATATTTTAAGGTTATGGGAATACTACAGAGAAAAAGTGTCACTGTAGGACACAAAAGATGAGAGACTCCAAATGTGTCAGAAGGCAAAGAGCATAGAAAAAAGATAGTCCAATTGTTACTACCTTTCATAAGGTGTTCCAATACAGACTGAACATGACTGGTGAATAGGAATGACACCTCTCTCCCATTGGTTTCTCTAGAAACAGCAAAACACCACCTGGAGAAGGATTGTTTTGAGAAAGGGTGGTTGTTTGCCAAGATTGTTTTCAGAAGAAGCTTTTTTGAGAACTTTTCCCTTGGGAAAAAGTTAGCAGCTGCCAGCAGGCTAAAATGTCTCAGACCCAGAAATATCAGGCCCACAGAAAACAAAGCAGTTATGGTCATGGCTGGTAATGAAGATTGCTGGAGTTAGTGGTTATGGAAGCCTGAATATGTGACAGGAGATTCAAGCTCAGAGCCACTGAACTCCTTTGTGGTGACTCGAGAGGCATAAATGGTAGAGCTCAACTTTAAAGCATGTTGTATAATATTGGGATCAAGGCAGGGGGGTTGGGAAGGCAACAAACAAAACCAAATTGTAAACCTTTGTCTTGGTTTGCCTGACTGCTAAGGGTGGGATCCATCTATAAATGGAGCGGGTGGGACACTGGCAGTCCTGAACCAAGAAACTACAGCAAGTCAATCACTCCTGCATGGTGCAGACATGACAAATAGAGCTAATCCCAGCTGCTTGCCTCCTGTACACAGAGGCAAAAAATGAGATTAAACCACGACATCAGTTCTAGTGTGGAAATACTGAAGCCTCTGTCAAATATTTGACACTTATGAAACCAAAATTTGTTCAGTCTGGCACTGCTGGAGGAGCATCTGGTAAAAAAAGAGCAGAACCTGGAACAACTTCAAACAAAGCCTTATTCCTGGAAGGGTATTGCTATGGTAACTAAGTTATCTTAGCCTCGCTCTACCCTTTAAACTAGCCAAAAAGCATCCAAGTGTCCCACAGGTAATACAGATTCACAGAAAAGGTTTATAACTTTTAGTAGTGAAGATATTTTGGTGTTCTTTTTCAGATATCTTTAAAATTCTTATATGCTTAGAAATTAGGCATTCTAATACTAGAATTACTAAGGAGCAAAAATGAAAGCTAAATTCATTGTGGTGGTTTCCATGGAACTTGTCACTTTGGGAGTGAATATTGCAATGAATACTTGGGAAATCATGGTGGTGGTTTGTTTCTGTTGTGTAAAAGGCTGAAATGTAGCCCAAGGTTTCTGTCAGGATTTGAAAGTACAATATACTGAGCTACATTATATGTTAATTTTCTGGTTTATTTTTCTTGCAAATTATACCTCTTTTAGCACAGTTATAAATCTTACCTTGAAAGCTGTGTTGTATTGGCAGAAGATGAAAGCATGAGTATACTGTCATATTCATGCTCTAATCTTACTCCTAAAGGATGTTTCATGGGAGTATCATTTAGCTACAGCTCTCCTGTCTTTTAAATGGAGATAGAATTTACTTGTCACATGAAGTTATTCTGAGAATTAATTGCTTAATGTGGTATGTATGCACTGCTTTGAAAATTAGAGCATGTAGGGGATGAACACCATTACCAGGTAATTATTAATAATATATTGGCTTCTAATTAAAGCAACTATTGGTAGATGAAGAAGGTAGTGTCTGATTGCCCATTTTGATGTCAATAATGCTACAGTCATAAGCCTGATATAATGGGGTGAAGAAGCAGCTGTGTGAATTGCTGCTACTTTTAAGGAAACCCTTTAATCACTGTAACCTAATGGTAAAATGAATGCCCATTTTAGTATTTACCCTGTTAAGGGAGTGATAACTGTAACTACTGCCAGACAGGCAGATTTAGCATAAACAGAAATGAAATAGGGTCCTGCACATCTCTAGACACGAGATTGTTGATCACTGGCAGCATCTTGAGTTGTCTTTTGTGACCCCATAGGTAAATGGTGCTGTGTAGTGTTTTTGCTGCAAGCAAAACACACAATGTATGTGTTTTAAATTAAGGAGTTTATCAAAAAGAAGTATCTTGACAACAGTATGTATGAGTGTAACCAGGTCATTGTGTTAGAATAGGAAAAGCTCTGCTGATCAAATTGTTAGGAGTTTAGTATCCAGGCTGGGGATGAAATCATGAACATAAGACCTAATTTCTGAGATAGATCTAAGGAGTTCTGTGCACTCACTGTCTCAATATTGCAGTATTGGAATTGCACAGGTAAAATTATCTGCTCTAGGCTGGGTTATTATTTAGGAATGTAAAGCAGTGCAATTTCATCTGAGACAATGAATCAACAGTTCCTTCAGTTTTGGTAATGCTGCAGTTGAGAAATAAGTATAGCCAGCAAATAAAGCACCAGAGTCTCTCACCTAGTATGGACCTCCCAACACAAGAGCTTCTAAAGAGAATGTGTTAAATTCACATCTGTGGGGTTTGGGGGGGGGAGATGTAGAAAAATCCTAACTCCACAAGATGGAGAATTTGGGAAGTTGGTTTATTAAGCCTTGTTATTTGCATCCAAAGCCACCTTATAATTGCAGTAATTGTCAGGATACTGGGAGGGAAGCGATTAACTGTTTCTTTAGAGGAAACATTTTAGAGGAACTTGCAACAAAAGGTTCCTATTAAGAAGCAATCTTAGAAGGGCTGAATGTGTGTGGTGTCTTGTGGCTTCAGAAAAGGATGGTAAAATGCTGTCCCATGTCTCAGAGTATCTCTAATTCATCAATGATCATGCATAATGATTTTCATGGTAAATTTCATAGAATCACAGAATATCATAAGTCAGAAGGGACGCACAAGGATCATAAATTTGTTAGATTTGAATTCCTACATCTGAACTTTTTTGTGGGCTCAGTGAAGTAATAAATATTGTTAAACATTGATTTACTACACTAATTCTTGATTGATCTCTTAAGTGATCACACTAACCTAATAAAGTGATTTGGTCTTTTGGTAGGTTTTTATGTTAGCCAGTTTATTTTGATTCATGAAGTTTGATAAAGGAGGTCATTTAAGACAGATGTTATTATATTTAATCATTTGATACCTGCTAGTTTTACTTCAAATAGTAATTCTGTCCATTCATCTTGCACATTTAAGATCAAGAGGCAGAGAAGGGCAATGAAGCTGGGGTAGGGCCTGACGAGGAGCAGCTGAGGGGTCTGGGGTTGTTTAGGGGAAAAGGAGGCTCAGGAAGGACCTTACAGCTCCCTGCAAGGAGGCTGTAGGCAGGTGGGGATCAGTCCCTTCTCCCAGGTAACAAAGACAGCACAAGAGGAACAGGCCCCAAGCTGGAACAGGGGAGGTTTAGATTGGATATTAGGAAAAATTTCTTCACAGAAAGGGTTGTCCATCCTTGGAATAAGCTGCCCAAGGAAGTGGTTGGGCCCCAAATCCTTGAGGTATTTAAAAGATGTGTAGATGTAGCACATAGGGACATGGTTTAGTGGTGGACTCAGTGTCAGGTTAATGGTTGGACTCAGTAAGGTTGCAGGTTTCTTCCATCCTAAATGATTCAATGTGACATTTATGTGAATTTGATTAATATATATTCAAGCTATTTTGGCTGGTTTTCATCTAGATCATTATGAAACAAGTCACTTTTCTGTGCTCATTTGCAAAATTCTTTTTTAATGGAAGCAATTAAAATCAGCTTTAAAAAAAAATTGACATGCTCTGGAATATTTAGCTTTAGACTTGGAGTTTGATTTACTTTTTCTGTCTTCTGGTGTCAGGTATTGATGGAATTATGGTGTCAAGCTTTGTGGAATGGGCTTCATTTTTAGATTCAACTTGTACAATATAACTCTAAAAGCAATCCTTGGTTTTAATGAGATCTCATGGACTTGTTTTCTCTCTATCTGACAATAACATTTGGAATACAGGTATAGTTTAAAAACTCCCTCCTCATTTAGGGATGTTGATGGGGATGGGTGTTTTGCATTTTCTAATGCTAACTGCGGGAGGATGCTTGCAATTTGTCTTGTTACAGTTTATTTTAAAGGCAGTGGAGTTGAGAGCCAGTTTGAATAGCAGTCCTGGGTTAAATTGTTTGCAATCATTGCGTATGAAGGAGGCAGATGCTGAAAAATCTGACAAACCCCCCCGACTTCCAAACTTCTGGTTCTGCTTTGCTAAGCTAAGGCCTAAAGCAGGTTTTGAAATAAATTTAATGGGCTAAGAGAGCTGTTCTTCCTTTGTTTTTTTTTTTACCTTGTTTTCTAGAATCTAGTGTTGTAATGGATTTCAATTAAAAAAGAAAGCCCACAGGGAGACAAAAATGTGTTATCCAGCTTTGACATTTCTCAGCATTTTCATTGCTTACTACTTACTATATTTGGTAATAAGTTTTGGAAGGAGAATATGACTTGGAATTTTACTGATGTTTGAAGTCTTATTTCATATTGACATTCTTGGCAAAGACCTCCACTTTTCTACTCTCTCTGCACATTTCCTTTCTACAGTTGTTTGTATCTTTATTCATTGCTACCTGCTAGCTTCAAAGAAAAAAATAATCTTTAATCTTTTGATTCTACAGCAAGTTGTTTAGGAAAGAATGAAAAATGCTTTGTTACTGGAATAAAAGTTAAATATTTTCTGACAGTAGCTTGTAGAAGTCCCAAACAAGAAATGTCATCTTACTGTGGCAACTTTTATGTAAATAAATAGAATCTGGTGCCTTATGCTCTACTAATGTAAGCAATGCTATAACTGCACATGTAATGGTGAGGACACTTGTCTTGGCTGGTGGGCAGAGTTCCAGCCAGTAGAGGATGAATAACAATAATCAAGTAAAACATCACTTGCTCTTCGCTCTGCCTATTCAAACTGAATCATAGAAGAGACAAAAAGGAAACGTGGAGGAATTCCATTTACCAGAGGCCTTCCAAAAATCCCAAGAGTTGAAAGTGCCACATGGTTTTCTATGGAGAGGTGATTGTGGTAATGCATATTTAATTAGATATGTATGGTGAAATCAGCATTACATGGGTTCAAAAGACCAAGAAAACCCAGACTCAAGGTGGCAAGTGCAGTGTGAGTAAATTATTAGCTGTGAAGATCCTTCATGAACAACAAATTTTGGATTAAGTAGAACAGGATGAGGCACTAGTTTCAGCTTGGAGGGTTTTGACCAAAAGGGAATTCTTCTCTCATGCTATTTTTTGCTGAAAAGAGTTCAAAGTGATGAGGGCAGTGTGAAACATTTAGTTAGAAAAGGAACATGAAATTCGAAGTTGAGCTTTTATGGTTTCTCATATTTTTGATACAAGTCAAGCAATCAGAACTTAATTACTGTTTGAATGGTTTTTTTTGTTGTCTATCAGTGGATCCTGTGTTGAAAACAGATAGAAAAAAATGCCAGTTTGTCTTCAGTTGTGCCAGTCATGTACAAAGTTGACACCTGCAGCAGTGTCAGAGGAGCTGGCATGATGAGAGGACAGATTTAGCATGAATATCATGCAGACTGTGGGACATAAATTGTACTGATTCACTGGTTTTGTTTTCAATGGCAAACTGCCCAAAGCCCAAAATGTAGGAATGGAAAGTTTATCTCTAATTTACTGAAAAATCATCAGCCTGAGGACATGCTGATTTATCCTGTATGCTTCTGCTCCTGGTTAGTTCCAGCTGCCAATAGAGGTCTCCTATCTCTGGAATGCTACTTTTTTAGAACATGTGTGTCTTGCTGGACTTTAAAGCAGATCCACATTTTCTAAAACTGTATTGCAGACCAGGCTTTCAATCAAACAGATTATAAAATTCTTCCTGCTTTTAGCATATGTTTAAATATAAAATTCTTTTAGCTGTTAATGCTATAAAGTTTTAAAGATCCCTCAGAGGGCTATTTTAATCTTAATTATGTAGCTGCTGATGGAAACCTTTAATAAGTAGGAGGTTCATGCTCTTAAACATCTTGTTTTCATCCTAGGTATTTATGTCAATACTAGGTTGTGATCTACCTGAAACTGTCAGAACAGTGTTGGTATCGTTCATGGTTCTGCCATCCAAAAGGGCCTTATTGCAGGGTGTGTGCAAATTCAGAGTGAATCAGATAAATATGAACAGGGTGTTTGTTGGTGCCTTTTCTCACAAACTACCCCTTCTTCAGCTTTCCTTGAACTCTATTCTTAGTCACTGATTAATGTAAATAATGTATAGTTGCCTCAGCTTTTGTGTGGCTCTTAACAGTTTCGATTTTCCAAGGCCCAGGCTTGTTCATTATTTTAGAATTCCTTTTCCATAGTTCCTCATTTAAATGATGTGTTCACTCCATTGTTAATTATCTGGGTTTCTCAGACAGTGGTAGTAGTGGATGTAAATTTTATTGCTCTACTAAGTGGTTATCGGTTAGCAACAATAAAAATTCAAAAGCTAGTTAAAGCCTTGCATGGAATTAGTTTGGTACTCATTTGAATTTGACAAACCTCTTTTTGAATGGAAAAAAAATGAAGATTTTTTTTTTTTCACAGCTCTTTGTAGGATAGTTCCTTTGGGGTTTTCCTGGTTTAATTAGTATTATGCTTGGTATTTCCTTCTGGATTTAATTGACAAGATCTAGAGTATTAGGATTTTGAAAGATAAGGATCTGAGTGCGTTGTTCAAAACCTCATTTGAGAGGGTGTCATGAGTCTCCAAGGGGGTAATTGAGAGCTTTGCTCCATAAGTAGCCAGGCTCTGTCGTGAAGGGGACATCAGCCAGGGAGGCTGGTGAAATTCCCCTCTGTGCTTCCATCAAGTTTGCACCTGAGTTCCTCTGGCCTTTGGTAGAAGTCCCACCTGATTCTTACCTGTGCCATTGCATACAGCTTTGTGTCCATTTTCAGTGACTGCCACCTCTGAGCTACTGCACAGTGCTGAGAGCTTATTTTATAGAGGGAGTGCTCTACACTGGTGTAAAATTGTACAAAATGGGGAATTGCCTGTCCTCACATCTTTCACATTGCATTATTTTTCAGCCTCAGTTGCCAAAGCAGTTTAAAAAGTGCACTGCTTCAAGCTGACATGAAGGTTTAGTTAAGGAAGGATCTGGACAGACAGGGTTACCCTCCTCCCCATAGTCTTTCCTGAAGGACTCTCTCACCATATGCCTCTTGAATTAATAAGAAAGTGGGCTTGGATGCAGCTGGAGGTGGAAGAACCTGCCTGAATCTGCCAGTGGGTTTTGGATATTGGCCAAAAATGTTTAAGGGAAAAGCAGGTGTTCTTTTTTTTTTCTTTTTTCTTCTGCAGTGAGAAGTCATGATTTTCATTTTGAGGAAAGGTGAGGCTAAATGCAATGTGTAAACAGACAGTCGTTGCATCTCTTTTATTATTTGAGAACTATTTATTGTTATGGAAATAAGAATGATATGAGAACATTTGTAAGGGGAAAAGATGTTTTAATTGTGATGAGAGGAGCAGAGATATCCCTCTTCTTGTCCTAAGGTTTTATTTTCAACAGTGTGGAATATAAACTGTGTCAAGATGATAAAATGCAGGCATGTGATTCTTGTGCAGCAGGGACCATACCTTTCGAGATGCTAGATTTGAGAAAGGAAAAAAATTACCTCTATTTACTGACAAAATTTAAAAATGGTGATTCAGCAGAAGGATCATTGTAAGGGCTCTGTAAGGAGTCCGGGGTTCCTCACAGCCTGGTTCAAGTCTTGCATAGTGCAAGATTATGGGGCATGGGTCACTTTTCACAGCTGGTAATACAGCTATTAGTATAACTAAATACTGGGAAAATGTTTCAAAAGCCTTAAATGCTTCAGAAAACCCCAAACATAGATGTTGTAGAAAACCTGAGTTTTCTGAAATATTGTAAAGAAGGTTGTAAATAACTGGGTTTGACCCTTCTGGGTGTAGTGTTGAACACTCGTGGAACTGCTGTGCAGAGCCAGCATGGAATACATTTCTCCTCTGAGGTCTTTTCATGCTTTCATATTACTGGTTTAGAACAAGAGTGTCAGACTGTTGCTGTATGCACTTTTAGTTTGCCTGTGAGGCTGTGTATGTTCATCAGATCTATGTATTTCATAGAGTTCTTATCAGCTAGGTGAATGACACAGTTGTTGTTTTTGCAAGGTTTGTTTGCTGGGCTTGTACTTTAAACTCTCTGTTGGTGGAGGGGCGGGAGTTGCTGAAATTTCAGCTGCTCAGCATGAAACTCCAGAGAGATAAGATTTTCAGTCCTGACCTGAATCCATGCAACCTCTCTGAATACTGGATTGCTGAAGGGCTGTGTGAAATAGCACTGTGCTATCACTATGCCAGCAGCAATAGAGATGTACTGCAGCTGTCTCATGAATGCTAAATTCCCATGCAAAGTTCAGGTGGGAAGTTTCACGTGCATCAGTCATGTTTGCTCTTTTTGTAGCCGTCTCCCGCTTTCATGTGTAAGCATTTAAAAATAAACTTTCAATGGTTAAACTGTATAAAAGAAATTAACACTGGAGATAAAGCTCTTGGCAAAGTTAATGTGACGTTCAGTGCAAACTCCCTCATTGATTGATCCCAAACGACATTGCTTGAGGAGTCAATAATTAAAGACCCACTTAGCTATTTTATTCTAAATTACTCTTGTATTTCTCACTCTCCTGCCCCTGAGTAAACTCCACAGTCATTTAAAATGGCAGCACTGATAGTGAATACAAGTGGCCTTACTGGTTACATCTCTACAGTTAAATTAGATTTGCTTTGGACTGTTTTCAGACAGTGAGGGCAGCTGCCATGGACAAAACCATGTCTGCATTATGGAACAGTTTTACCCTCCAGCATAAGGAACAGGTGGGCAAAATTCAGGCTGACATGTCTTTTTCTGGGGATGATCCTTGTTATCTGCTGTCTCCAGGGAATTGTTTAGTGGGGTGTGATTTGCTACATGCAAAAACCATTTGAAACTTAAAAATACAATGGTTAAAACAAGTTTCAATGCCTCTCAACCCTGGTGGTCTCTGTCCTGGCACTGCTTAATTTTCTAGAGTAAATATGCCTTTAGATAGGGTTCATTTTAAATCTAGGAATCCAATCCAAGGTGTTGGGCTACAGCTGATAGAGAAATGATAAAATAATTCTTCATATCCTAAGTCCTCTGCTTGAATTTCCCACTGAATATATAAGCAGTGCATGAGGCAGACTTGTGCATAAGTAGATGATATCAACCCTCTGAAAGTACCTCTGCTACCTTGGAGGAGATATCTGTACAGGAAGGTTAAATATTAGTTTGAAGAAGAAGGTCAGAAATAGATAATAGGAGTGTGAAATGCAGGTTTTGAAACAGTTGTGAAAATTGTTTGCGTGTAAGATTGATTAGAGAAAAGCACAAGGATAAAGCAAAGTAAGGAGCACGGCTGTGGAGTGTTGGAGAAGGAGATTTTAATGAAACAAATGAAAAGTAAGGCTCTGGCAGATTGTGAGGGAGAATCAGAGATGGAAAAACAAAATAGGGTATTACAGTGGTGTTAAAGGAAGGCCAAAAGAAATGGAAATTGGAGACCAGAGTTTTAAACAAACAGAAAATCTTGAGTAGTCTGAAGACTTGTTTAATAAAATGTAAGCATTTAAAAGAGTGAATCCCTCCAATTTATGAAGAATTTATTTAGAGGACTTTGAAGAAAAATCTGACCTGAGTCTCTACTCTGTAGCAAGTACTTTGTAATTAAATTCTAGTCTGCTGGATTCATATTCTCAAAGATGCAAGATTCCTTGCCTCATTGCAGACAGTAAAATAGAAATGTTCCTTTCTGATAGATATATAAAGCAGTAAGGATATTTTAAAATTCCTGTCAAATCACTCCATGTAAATTACCTAATCAGATACCATAGCTACATAATGTAATGTTAAAACTAGCAGAATTACACCATCACAGGAATCAGCTATCCCTGTTCCAGATTACAGGGTTTTGTAATCGCAGTGTTTCTTCATCAGCCCACCCCACTTCATGCTGTCACATATCTTTGGAATTGCTATGAACATTTATCTCTATATAGGTTTTCATCTTCTTAAAAATTAATGTTTTTCAAATTTGGGGGTTTTTTTTGGAAATCCTTTTTTGGTGAATGCTGATACTGGGTATATGCATTTTGGGTATATGCTAGTTAGTGTAATGGAAAAACAGAAGCTGTGTTTATTCAAGAGTACAGAAACCATAAATTTGATCAAATAGTGGAGAGATTCAACATGCTTAGTGCCAGCTCAGAAGTATAGAATAATTTTTTACACTATTACAGTCCCTTTGTAAAATAAAGTGTGTTTTAATTCATAATTTTCACATCCTTTTTTCTCAAAGACAAGGCTTTGTGCTATTTGCAAGACAAAGAAATCAACTAAACTTCCGCTTGCTCTATGGTGGTCTCACTTAATTTCATTGAATTTCTTCTTTCTGGTTGTGAAAAGAGCAAGAACTTATCTCAGGAAAGGCTGTTCTACAACCAGTGGCCCATTGGTGCAGCAGTGCCCCTAAAACCAAAGGTTACACCAAGCCCTCCTTGCCAAGGTAACTCCAGCTTGCTTTGATAACTGATGCTCATTCTTTACAATATTCCCTGAGCTCACTGATTTTGCCCATCTCCTCTGAGCTGCCTTCCATGAGGAGAGTGCAGTTGCATTCCCTGGCTCAGACCAGGTTGGAATGATTACTGGTGTAATTCAGTGAACTCAGCAAATTGTTCACAGCAGTGACCAGACCTCTCACAGAACCAAAACCTTCAGTCTTTGTCATTTCAGAGTCGACTGGGTAGCCTTCAGAGCCTCTTCTGTGGAAAACACAATGGAGGAAAAGCATGTTTGGCTTAGACAGGAGATGAATCTGTTTACACAATGCAGTGCAGGTTTCCATATCTGAGGATGACCTGGGGAAGAAGATTTGTCTGTGACTTCAGCTGAGTAAGGCTGGCCAGGAAAACTCTCATGAATACTTTTTTTCATAGGAATATGGAAAAGGATAACTCCAGCCATAGTCCATTCTTTCCAAGTGACCAATCTCTGTGCAGTAGAATTTGCTGGCTTGCTGAAATCAGAATGGCTTGCAGAGACATTTTCATTTCAGCAGAGCTGAGGTATGGCTCTGACAGATCCCTGCTGGGTTTGTAGCAGGCTCTCTCCTGCCTCAGCCTTTGGCAAGCTGCCTGGCAGGTTGACAAGCAACAGAACATGACAAACTGGGGGGTTCTGGCACTTGTTCTCATCGCTCCTTGAAAGGTGAAACTCACAGGCAAAATTTTTCAGATTCCTGATTCCAAGGCAACTTGGTAGGTGGACTGCTCTAGACTGAGGACTTGCTTTTCTTTTTAAACTGTGGCATAAGAATATAACTAGCATCAGTGCTGATCACAGATGACAGTTTTTTAAATAGCTTTGCTGAATGATAGGCAAGAAAAAACTAAGTCAAATGTTTTGCTAACATGTGAAGGGAAAACCTTTCTTGATTTGACAAGAAAGTAAACATATGCTATTTTTATTAAATTAAAATATTTATTTGACATTGTTGCTCCTCAATAGCAAAGTCCAAACTTAAAATTGCAATACATTACCACAATAAGACTGTGTAAATGAGATGCTGTATGTTTTTGTCAGTAACTAAATATCACATATTCTCAATCTTGTTACCACATATGAACTGGGAAATTTATATGGGGAGTAGATCAAATGACATGGAGAAGCTTTGTTCTCTGTTGGTTGCCCTGTCCTATAGTTCTTGTTACCAGGCTGTCCTGTTTTGGCTGAATGTGTTGAAGGGAGGTGAAAAGTAACAAATGAAGGCCTGACAAACTACTCAGGTAATGAAATTTTAGTCCAACTTCTGAAATAAAACTGAGGCTTCCTCAAATAACTTGTCAGGTTATAGATCAATGTAGATCTATAGATCTAGAAGTGGCAAGATATTAATTGGGCCCTGCTAATAGGGGTTGTACTGTCTAGGCTGAGGGCTGGCCTTTCTAATATCAGAGTGAGCTCAGAATCAGATTTGATCCTTTTGAGAAAGAATGCATCTCATACTTGAGAAGACGACACCACTCTGCTCTCCTGATCCTACACAACAGTGTTGTTGTGCTGTGTTCTTCTCTGTCTTTGCCATTGGTGTTTCCAGTGTCTCAGGTCCCATCTCCCAATACTGACAGAACAAACTGAATACAGATTTTTTTATTTCCTCAGAGCTAGAAACTCCCTGCAACTCTTCTTTCCTTTCCTGAGGTTACTCTCAGCTTTCTCTATTTCATTTCACTCCTGAGTACTGATTCCACTGAAATGTAAATGTATTTTGAGCATTGTTTTTTTCTGAAAGGGATTTGATTCAGGTGGATCTCTCAATTTTATATATGCCTGAAATATTTGCTTTAAGAGAATGAAATAAATTTGCAGTGCCATGTTGTAAGTATGTCTTCAAACTGTTAGCTTTCACCACATTTTGATCAGCTAACTGCTCTTTTGCTAAGCATGTGATTTTTGCTCATTTTTTAATATCAACAGGCAGTGGCTATGAACATATTCTCAGAATCACAGGAAAAATATTTTCTTTCAATAGCATTCTGCAATCTTTATCCTCTCTGGGACGTACATCATTCAAACCCTTCATGATCACTGTTCTAACTTCTCTTTCCTTTCCCCTACTTTAAATTGCCATGTCTGGCTTCTTATCTTGCCTTGGAGCTCTACTGCAATTTCCCATACTATTCCAACCATGTATCTTTCAATTCAGTACAAATTGGCAGTGCTCCTGCAGTCAGCATGGATATCTTTCCTTTCTTCTGCCATGTGCTGCTCCTCCTTCTGCAATGTATCTCTGCACCCTTTCCTGTCTATAGGAATCCATCCTTTCTGTACATTATACTCTGGAAGTTAAGCAGTTCTGGCAGTTTCCTGATTAGACCACGTCTCACAAGCTGCAATTTACTTCATGCTTCCTCTTAGATTCACATATTTGAATTCCTTCTTTCTTGTTTATTATGTCTTTCTCATTCTCAGAGAAAGAACAGAAGGATCCGGATGCCATGTGTCACTGTCTTTTAAATGTTCATCCCTAAACCCATCTTTTTCACTTGCTAGCCATGGCCTCATTATTTCTTTCTGGTTCAGTAACAGTTATCCATCAGTGGCTTTTTCCCTGAGTAATGTATGTTTGCTTTTTATCCTTTTAAACCCCTTTTATTTTATTTCAGATACAGTGCGTATGGTATCTACAGTGAAGAGCTAATACATGTCCCCTTCCACTATTACAGTAAGTCAGTATTTCAATATAGAAACTTTAAAATAAAAACAAACAAACAAAATACCAAAAAGGTGTTTAAGTTACATTTACCTTAACCTGCATTTGAAATTGTTCTCCTTATTCTTTTAGCCATCTTTTCATCTAACAAAATGGCAGTTTTATAAAAATCTATTTAATTGCCAATTTGTGCCCCCCAGAATATTAGTAGTACTTATACAGTGTTGCTACAGAAAACATTTTAATTTCTGTGTAACTTAAAAAAAAAAAAAAATTACTGGGCTTTGTGTTATTGGATCATTAAAATGGATTGGAAATGAGGCAAGGGTCAAAAGTGAGCTTGGGTCTAGCTTGATCAAAAGCAGAAGCAAAGCAGTAAAATCAGCATATGTGGTCTGGAATAGCAGCTAATGTGTTGCTTATGCTAATTTCAGAGATCCCATGGGAATATTGCATGTTATGGTAACCACAGAAAAAATCTGGAAGGTGTATCTCCAGGAATATGGTGGGAGATTTTAGGTAGGCATGTAGGGCCCTGATTAAAGCAAGAAAGTAAAAGCCTAGTATAGTTTAACTCAATGTACATTTACTCAATGTAATTTAAATTGACTTCTCTTAGCTGACCTGCCAGCCCATAAATGTGCTGTCTTTTCCAGCTTTGACCCACCAGAGGTTTCAACCTTTTCCACCACAGCCAAGACCTCAGCCTGAAGACTAGACTCTAATCCTGGCCTCTGTTGTTCTTTGATTCATTACTGCCCAGTGATATTCACAGTTATGTCCATCCCTGGGGGAACTATTTTCACCATTAATGGTTTGTTATAATTCTCTTGGGGGCCGTGGAATCAACAGAGTCTGTGTCTGGTTCCATTATTTATTTCATTGGTTGTTTCCGGGCATCTTCCATCTTCATTTGCCATCTTCCTTTTCATTTAGTTTCCTTTTTTCAGCATTGTCCTTCTTGCACAAAGGTCACCCCTGAGCATATCAAATAGTCATCTATTCTGCTTCCTAACATGTATGTGGAGGCTTTCATGAGGACTGAGATCACAGTTTTCGATGATAGACCTAGCTCAACAAACCTTTTTCTCTTTTCTTTGTGTTACTCCACTGTATTGAAAATGTGTGATCTTTTTCCTATACCCTTTTTTGGAGCTCCTGCTCACCACCCTGTCTAGAGATGGGGAGAACTCTTGCAACAAAAATAATTGCAAATGTACCCTCCCTGTGCAGCAAAGATCAATGAGCCTGTGAAGTTCTGTTTGACACACAGCAGTAGGACATGTGCTGTCACATCTACAGAAGTCCATCTGAGATAGTTATGTTTTAGTCAATGAAAGTCTATGTGTGTTTAATAGACTGTATTTTAAATTATAATCTGAGTGCTCTTGTGATTTGTGGCAATTGCAACAGGAATCTCTGTTGTTTTCTGCAGAAATGTTAGATACAAGCATAATTGCATAATCCATATAATTTGCATGTTGGCCTCTCATGTGCATTCAGATCTGATTAAAATAATCTCTCCTGCTATCCTGTTTGTATATTGTAAAGGTCAAATGTGTGATTAGGCTTGACTATTCAGCTGCAGGATACAGTGGACTTTTTACAGCATCTGTAATGTGACATGCACAGAAGCCTTTCTGCTTGTAAAATGACACCTATTGGTCTTGAGGGCCATGGGCACATCTTTTTTTACATACTTTGTGCAAGTGGTGGTGCCAGATCCAATTGAGCCAAAGGGTGAAGTGGGAACCTGACTGGAAGGCTGTGGTGTTGCCTTGGCAATGCTCAATATTGAAATTCTGTTAGCCTTGAGTCAATTATCTTTTTTGATCTGTACGCTCATGTTGCGCTCAGAACACTTAGTGCAATAGTTATTTATGGGGAAGTAAATATAATTCCTCTTCTCTTTCCCCTCTTTGAACAAGTGGAACATCATTTTCAGTATGTCTAGTGCAGTATCTGAATGCTGTAGCTGTGGCCCAGCTGCCAGGGTAGCACTTGGACGTGTAAACCTGCCTGTAGATACCAAACCCTCTGTGTTGTGTTTTAAGTAATTTTGACAAATACCTTTTAAGTTTTGGAGAAGCCAGAAGGACACAGTTTGTCTTTGAGAAGTGGTGACATAAACATGTTCTGTGTATCTCATGGGGATGTATCTATCTGGATATAAAAGAACTAATATTGCCCGTGGCCTTTGATAGAACGTGAGGTACCCACATCCCTGTTTTAACATGGAACTGGAGGCACTGGAAAGGTGCAGTCTTGAAAGATACCAAACATGTGAAGCAACAGAGATTTAGATTCAGGGCCTGAGGAGGTCTGAGTTTAATTTCCAGATCTATAATAGATTCTCTGTGTTATTTTGAAAAAAATACTTTTGTCATTCAATCCCAGAGTGCTTTCTTCCTGTGAAGAGGCAAAAATTTTGCAATGCTGCTTGCAGTTTTGTACAGTCTCGTCTGGCATCTCCTCATGCTTTACCATAAATCAGAAGCCCCTGCTGACTTGCTGCTCTGTATCTTTTTGTACCCTCTGATAGGTCTGGTCAGAAGCTTCCCAAATTAGGTTCATTGTTACTTTAGAAGGGATAGGAAACATTTAATTTGGCTGACTTTTTTCTACCAAAGGTGA
>VZSR01003794.1:3996173-4011641 GCA_013398615.1 Brachypodius melanocephalos | reverse complement strand
TTTAGATTTGTTATCAGTGACTCTTGCATCATCAGAATCTACAGGCAGCTACCAGCACATGGATAATCTCTGTGCATTGAGCTGGTGTTGACACCCTGTTTCCTCATCTTGGAGTTACCTTATCCTTTTAATCAATAATGTTGTGGTTATTCACAGTCTCTGAAGAGGTCAAGGATACAATAATATTGTGAAATGATAAAGGCTGAACAAAGGATTACATGGGCATTTCTAGTCAGGTTTTGGTTGGTTTGTACCTTCAAACACCACCTATCTTGGCTATTCTGCAAATGAATATACACATTTACTTTTTTACCTTTTAAAAATTTTTTTTAACAAAAACTCTTTCAGATTTCTGTTCCAGATTCAAAGTAAAACAGAACAGTTACACTGAATGAGTATAATATAATGGACAGACAAGACCCCTTCCATTCTTTAGTATTCTTTCCCCTTGTAGTCAGAATCCTGTGGCTCTCTGGGGAAAAGAGCTCAGACAATGTGAAATAAATTCCATCTGGCAGTCACTTCTCCCATCTCTACCTCCAGAACTCATTAGAACTTCACAGAATTCTTCAAAACTAAATGAACTTTCCTACTTAGACAGTGATTTGGATCCATTTGATCCTCTTTATGCAGAACCTTTTACATCCTTCAGATGTAACTTCTCAGTTCCTTAAAAATGCATGAAATGGGAAAATTGGGTGCATTTCTGTTTTCCACCTCTGTTAGCAGATTGTTTTGCTTGGCTGCACCCATGACAAACCACAAACTGCTCCTTCACAAGCCTCAGTCCCACCTGAAGATATTTGCTGTCTGAACCCAGTTTTACCTGACAGTAGTTTAAAGCCACTTTGGTGATCCCAGTGTATGAAACACCTGAGTAAACACCTGTGTAATATATGCACAATATACTTCTATTTAATGAAGCCTAAACCATACCCTTCCATGGCACCTACTGGTATTGCAGGTGTTAATTACCTTTACCTGTGCTAATTACTGGTGTTAACTACCTACAGACAGATTTAGAGAGATTCTTGGATCAGTTATCCTGTGTGGAAGTGCTGTGATTGAAGAAAAGTAGTCAGAACTTTGTTAACTATCCCTGCCTTTCCTGATTGTCTCCTCCCATTTTAACTGAATTTGCAAGTGTTTTCTTTAATATGGGAGATTTTGGATTGTGTACAGCTGGATCTGCTTTGACAGGGCAATTGCAGGTGGTCAGGGCACTGGGGTGATGCAGGTGGAGGTGATCTGTTTAATCTCACTAAATTAGGCATCATGGGATGAAATGGCAGAGGGAGGACAAACCAGGGTTCTGATGGGGCATGTGTCCTCTGTGCAGGGTTAATGAGTGCTTCCAGAAGGATCTCAGGGTCAATGCAGTGGCTCTGTCTCTTGAAAGAAGAGACAGCCTGTTTTATTTGCTGCTCTGGTCAATGGTGTATACATTCCCTCTAATTCTGAAGACACTTTAGGATAAGTCTGCAAAGAATTCAACCTCTTCCTTTCTAAGAGAAAATTCTTAGAAACTTGCAGTCCACCAATGACATAAACCTTCTCACAGCATGAAAGGAATATTCTGGCATGACAACTGCTCCCATGCTTTTCCATTGCTCAGATCAGGGGATGTCTAGACCCTTGATAAACTGTCAATCATCAGTTTTATGGGATTACAGCAAGCAATGTAAACACATTAAATCATTAGCTTTTGATTCCTGAAAGTGCATAGGTTGGTTCTGTTGATTGTGGTTTTGTGGTCCTTGGATTTGAACCTCTTTCTGTTTTCTGTTTTTCTTCAGTTCATTTTGGTTTTATTTTCATTTTGAATTTTTTTTTTAATTGGATTATGGAAGGAGTACTTGAGATATCCTAAAGACCTGATCTTTCCCTCTGCTGCTGGAGGGAAAGGAATCAGCTGATCCATGCTGACTTCAGTCCTGGTTCTGAATGCTTATAAAGATCAGAGGTAAGTCTTTCTTATCTCTAATCTCATCACTCTTCAGGGTGTTACTTCACCCTGCCTAACTTTTCCATTATCCTTTTACTGTCTCTGCTTCAGTACATTTTCCTCTTAGTACTTAGCTTTCTTTAGCAAATAAATAGTTTTCTTCTGTTTTTAAAAGAAACTTATCTGTCTAATGTTCTAGTTTTTAAACTCTTATATAAGTCAGTGCTGTAAACACTTGGCTGTCAAAAGCTTTTGTTTATTTTCCTGAAACCCTGAAGCTGAAAGCAAAGAGTTGATATATGTAAAATTCAACCCTGCTATGGATACAACTAACAGTCTGTCCACAGAATAGGTTGTTTTTGTGTTGAATAATTCTATTAAAAGTTGATTAGTTCATGAGGAGATCTCAGAAGAATGTATTTATATATATGTGTGTATATACATGTAGTAGGTATTCTTATATAAATGGAAAGGTGTTAAACAGAGTACTTTCTGGACTCTGCATTTTTCCCAGGGTTGGCATTATATATAAGGAGAAAAAGGTAGAAGAGAACAAATTCTAGGAATAAATCATAGTGCCTTCATTTATGATGCAGCAGTTTAGAACTGAAATGTTTCTGCAGTCACTGTTTGGAGCAGTAGTTTTCCTTCAGCTAGGAAAAGAAAAAGTCACTGTTTTGAAAACATAAACTTTGATGCAATACCTAGACTGATTCTGTTCTCATTAGCACAGCTTTTTAGCCCTCAGTTTAATTGGTGTCAGTTACTGCTACACAATGTCACTCTGGTGGCATTTTAAGCCTGAGCCAGTATAAATTACAGTGAGGATGGATTTGCAGATTTTTTTTTTTTTTTCTGCAAAATCCTTAAAATACATGGAGGAGATTGCTTTAAAAAAACCCATACGACTCTGTATATCCCAAATGTTGAACTAGTGCTAATTGAAAGGACAGAAGTGGCTCAGAGATGTTCATGGGAACAAAAGGTGACCATTCAGCCGGCAAGGTGATGACACGCCTCTTTTACCATTTTCTGACCGATTTTCTCCTCAAACGGGAAATACCCGATGTTCAGCAGCTGATCAAAGCGGGTGTGCAGTCTCTGAGCAAGATCCTAGAGCTGCAGAAATCGCTCCTAGAAAAGCAGCAGCCTCTCGTCAAGGGCAGGGTAACTCTGGAGCCCCACGGCTGGCACGAACATTTCTGGGATCACAAACACAGAGCTGTGCAGAATGTCAAAAATGCAAATGAGCTGTTTGCAACTCTTTTATATTTATGACTGTATTACTGTGAGGCTGTTAAGAGCTTTAATTTTGTGGTTACCCCACCTGCTGTTTCATTATTAAAACCTTGGGCCTGATTAATCAAAAATGTATTCTGCAGTCAGATCACAGCAGTTCCATAAAATTTGTAAGCATGACTATGCTGTGAAAGCTATTCATGACTGAAACATTGGCTTTTGAAGTTTTTGATACGTTTATAAGTGTCTTATGAGGAAGCAGTGTGGCAAAAGGGGTGTTACACCCAGAATCAAAACAAAACTGTGATGCTGCTCTCAGGGATTTTCTCTCCTTTCCTGTAAACCCCCACCCATACACACTGCATGCAAAGGGGGAGAGTGTGACAAGGTATTTTCATGAGCACTTGAACATGTGGGATATGGCTGACAAAGTGGCAAAAAATCATGGAACACCTTGGCAAATTCCATCCCCTACATCATGGAGTTTTAGTGCAGCTCTCTAAGGGAAACTCATTTTGCCATTTGTTTTAAAACACAAATATCATATGAGGACGGTATTAATGGATCTGCACACTTAGCTCAATAAACCTCTCAACATCAGTCTTCAGCTTTCACTGGCTCCCAACTTTGCTGGATGCTTTTCTCACGACAGAAAATGTGATGAGAACTTGCAGTTCACGTTTTCACGGAAGTTTTCATTTGATATCTGAAGAGCCTTCACTGTTGTGTAGCCCGGGGATAATTTAATTCTTCAGTTGCTGTGGAATTTATGCTTGCCCTGCTTATGTTTGTACAGAAGCTAACACCAGAATGCTGCTGTGTATCTGGACTATTTTTCTTTACTGCAGTTGTTAATAGCTTGTATGGGAGCTCCTGTTAGGTTTTTTCCATACTGGTGCTGCCATATTCAGCAAGTTTATTGAGGTCAAAAATGAAAGCAGCTCTGAAAAGCAAATTTCAGGAAAGTAATGTCCAGAGTTGAGAGGGACAGAAGGTAACAGCAGAAAGGCTCACACTGAGGATGGACATTGTTACTTTTGCAGCACAAAAAAAAATTGAAGAGTGTAGATGGATAAATTCTTCAGACTAATGGTTTCAGTGCAGCTGAACACTGTAAATCACAGATTTCCCTAGTCTATGAGACTCAGAACAGAATGAAAACAGCTTGTCTGATGTCTGGAGCAGCTCAGAGAAACAGTTAATATTAATTCATGAGGAATATGCTATAAGAGTCTGTTAAGATTAAATTTACAAAGGAAAATTTCCAATCATATGAATTACATTTTAAAGAAATAAAATTAACTTGATTTTGTGAGCCCTGTCCTTAGCTGACCTTTCTCATTGCAAAGCAATTAGTTCCATGCACAGTACTTTGGCAGTAAAAAAGACACTGGGGAATGGCAAAATGTGCTGTGGACCTTAGTGAAAGTGAATGAAGATTTTAAAAGAAGGAAAAAACCCTCCTAAAACCAGAAGTGCATCTCACAAGCTCTTATTCCAGTCTCACTCGTGTGTGTGCTGTTTAGCTCAAGAGAGTATCATTTTCTGAACATGTGTGATGTACCTGGTTAAAGACTAACACCAGGCTGCTGGAACAAGCCACCTTGCTCCAGATAACAATCCACATGTTCTGACTGTAGCACTATCACAGAGAGAGGCAGTGTGATAACATTTCTTGCTTTTTGCCTGTGTTTCATATCCCAGTGTTATCTCTGGCTGAAAACGTGGCTGGCTGGAACTTCACTTTGGGTATCAGAAACCCAGTGCTGAATATCAGCTACATCGTTCAGCATTTTCAGGGAGAACTAAAATGGACATTAAGCTTCTTGAATTTTCTTTGTGAATTATGTGCAGTCTTGCATTTCCTGCCTTTCTCTTCTCTGCCCTCACAATATCACCCGCTACTCCAGAGAATTCTTACCAAAAGAAAATTAATTATAGACTATTTCTGCCTTTGAAACTAAATTCTCAGCCTCTTTTCTTATATCCTGTGAATGTGGTGATCCAAAAAAAAATTTGAATCTGAAACTTAATAAGTAATAGTAATAAGCTATTGAATGAGGCACCTTGGAGGGTCTTGATCTTTTAAATAGCATTAAAAATATATTTTAAGCAATGTAATGTAAAGCTGTATTAGATTGTTTTCAGGGGATCATGTCATGATACATGTGTTGAGCTCAGCCTGTGCAAAAAAAAAAAAAAAGGGCATGTTGCACTTCAGCATGGAAAATAAGAAATCTAAGAAAGTGTGGTTCAACCCACCACTGGTCATTTATATCATCTGGAAAGATCAGCTGTGAAACCAAAAATGAGACATGTTTGTAAGATGTCTGCTCTGCTACTTCACATGATGTTTAAGTTTCTGAGCTTTGCCTGAGTAAGTGTGCATCAGAACAGGCAAAACTTTGCTTTCCTTTAAAGTCTTTTCAGGAACCTCCCAGGAAAACTTTGGTATTCATGATGCTCTGGGATTTTTTTTTTAATTGCAAGGGCAATAGACATCAGTAAGAATGAGAGATATACAGCTATCTTCCCTTTAAAGATCTCAAAAATAACCAAGGTTATTTGAGCATTTAGTTGACTTGAGGTATGGAAAATTATTTTTACTCGTATCTGTCTCAGAAGGGTTTAATATAAAAATATATTAGAAGATTGATCTGGAGGATGTTATGCTCGTTTTGTATTTATCCACACAGTAAGCATGAGAGCTTTCTAAGAATCTAAGTCTAAGAATCCCAACTTGGCTGTGGATGCCTTTGGGGTAGTGCCATTTCATTCCCCTGGCTAAACATCACCTCTTGTTTTTGAACTCCCAAGAACCACAACTTACACAAAAGAGAAGAAAACGTTGTCCTGGGAAATACATTTCAAAGGGGTCTGATTGTTAAGGCTCCTGTGGAGAGGGGATAGTTCTTCCTGTTGGTTTTTCTAACCCTGGCTTACTTGCTGATGCCTTGCCTCATTAATTTAGAATACTTTGGGTTTGGAAGCTCCATCAATTCTTTTAGCAACTTAAGTATTTAAATCTGATGCTTAAAGTTAGCAAAGTTGTCCCTTTTTTGGCAACATGGGCACACATCTTTAAAAAATCTCAGTTTTAATAGACAACAAAGAAATGTGATAGCGTGATCAAAACCACAGCAGTACTGGGCAGGGGAAAACTGGCATGATAATGGGAAGAAAATAATTTTCCAAGAATTAAGGAGAAAACTGCCTGGACTGCAGAAACACAAGATGGGAAATGTTGCTCTCTTTTTGGTTTTTGGGGGGTTTTTTTTGGTTTTGTTTGTTTTGTGGTTTTGTTTTGGGGGTTTTTTTGTTGTTGTTTTTTTTTTTTTAATCTTTCTCTTCAGTTTAAAATCTGTCATCTAACAATTTCAGTTAAATATAGTGACCCGGTGAAAAATATTAATATTTATTTTAAAGTACTGAATTAGACTTACGGAGCAGTTAACATTGCAAGGGGGTCTCTGGAAGTGATGTATTCCATCTTTACTGCTGAATAAAAAAGGGTTAAATTAATATCAACATTGAATTTGAAGTGAAAAAATAACAATTCATTATTTTCTATCTAATGCATTTCCTTCTGGCTGAAAATCTAGAAACAAAAAATGCAAAGTCGTAGCTCAGTTTTCTCTGTCTTACCAAGTACTCTCTGCTTCTCATCTGTGTTCAAGGGCTACACCACTTTTAGTTCAAAGAAGCTTTGCAAAGTCAAAGGAAGCCCAAATGTGCACATCTTTACAGTTTCAAAGCAAGTTGTGCAATGGTTGGTAATTTTTCTTGTAAGTTGTTAGGAAAAAAAACCACTACAAAACTGGTTTTCCTTCATATCCTTACCACTGCACTGAAGTGGTAAGGAAATAGGTGATTATTCAGCTCTGTTTTACCCATGTTCACTTTCCATAACTGCCACTTCAAATATTGTGTTTAACAGTGCAAAAAAATTTATCAGATCTCTCCTGTAATGATGCAAAACAGTGCGAGGGGACACTGCTGTGGACTCACTCAGAGTCAGTATCATTATTTCTAATTGTCCTTTACAGCAAAGGGAGAGATGCTGCTCTACTGACAGTCTCACTCCTAGCAGCTGTACCATGCACTGGCTTCCTATAGATAAAATTCTTTGCTTCCCTCAAAGCAATTTTCATCCAAAACCAAGTTGTACATGTATTTAGGATAAAATCTTACAGCTGACTTGTTTAGGATGTAGCTTAATGTATTATCTGAGGTAGTTCAGAAATACTAATAATGCTTTTCAGCTGGAAATCAGACTGTCACTGGCCTCAGTTCTATTATCTGGAGTAGATCACTTGAATGAAATACATGTATCGGATTTTTTAAAGAATATTTTGGATAGGAGTCGAATATGGAAGGCATTATGCATATGTATTAAAATTCTTTGTATGCAAAACTCTAAGAAATAGGAATAGCAAGTCCTCTTATGTGTGAACATTGCAGCATCCATTTCATTAAAATAAGCCTGCTTCATCAGCTCCATGCTGGCAAAATATTAGTATTTAAAATTCATTGACACTGTGTGATCTAGGATTAGATACCATTTTGTAGGGAGTTTGACTGGATTCAGATTCTGCAGTGCTTGGTGGGTTACAGTGGGTTCTGCTTTGGGTCTCCTGCTGCACCTGCCAACCAGGGCATCTTGATGGGAAGGATGGTACAGCCTTGGAGTGCTGCTTTATCTGGTGGGTCAGAGCCACCTCTTGTGGCTTGGGGAACCTACAAAGAATTGGGAGCATCTTTGTTGTGAGCCTCTAGGAGACCACTTCAGGCTTTATCTCAGCACTAGGATATCCTGAATTTTCTAGTACCTGAAAGTAGTGACACTTTTCTGAGTTTCCTTAGAGGACCCTGCATAGTTTTAAAGGAACCTTGAAGTTTACAGTTTTCCTGTTGATACTGGTGAATAACCAATTCCCAGCCAGACAGACACTGCCTGGGTTTTTCTGTATGTGAAGTCATATTTCTGAAAGCAGAATAAAGTATGCACAAGGTCCTGTCTTACCTGGTGCCCAGGGCATGTGCTGGTCAGGCTTAAAGCTTGCCAGAAAGCTTTAGTGGCTTTAAAATTCATCTGAACTTCAAAGAATTCTAGGTTCCTTATCAGATGAGGGAGGAGGGGAGTTAGTGGGACCCAGTATATGCAGCATGTTCAGGTCATTCTGTGATCACAGTTTTTTAATCCCCCCACTTCATAAAAAGTCCAGGAGAATAGTTTGAACATCTAATGGAATACAGCATACAGTGGACTTTGAAAGGTATAATGGATCACTGCAGGCGTTCTCTCTGCTGCTTTCAGTCACAGGCTATGAATGTGCAGATGCAGCTTGAGATTTGATTTGATTCATTACCCAGCCCTCTGCCTGAACCCATACACACAACAGGCTGAAGTGGTATTTCTTGACTGAAAGGCCACCTGGAAGCTCTAGGAGGCAAGCAGATAGAGCAGCTACAATCACAGACTCATAGGATGGTTTGGGTTAGAAGGGACCTTAAAGATCACCTAGTGCTACTCCTCCCTTCCCCTGCCGTGGGCAGGGACACCTCCCACCCCACCAGGCTCTTCAAAGCCCTGTCCAGCTTGGCCTTGGGACACTCCCAGGGATAAGGCATCCACAAGATCCCAAGGAAGCCTGCTCCAGTGCTTTATCACCCACATAGCAAAGGATTTCTTCCTAATGCTGTAAGAAAGGCTTGAGTCTGCTGCTCTTTAACAATTTGCTCATCCTTTCAGCATTGCAAGCCTGACCCAAATATCTGTGTTGGAAGTTCCTGTGTGACATTGCACACGTGTGTTAGAGTCCTCAGAACAGGAAGGCAAAAACCTTTTTAGATCAGTTGGACAATAACCTGAAGTCAGGAAATACATCATATTTGTTCAACACAGTGAGTCTCTATATGTGTGTGCTCAGTCCAGGCGAGAAATTTAAGAGCTAGAAGGGAATCCAGTGCCACGACAGCAGAATGTCTAGGCTGTGATTAGTAACAAATCTTGAAATAAATAGGAAGAATAACAGAAAGTTGCTGGTGATAAGCCTGGCATAAAATGAAGAGAGCAGAGAGAGCGTCTGTTCTACACTGTAGGCTGTGGTACATTTAGGAAACTGGTGAAAATTGGACAAGGGGGGAAAAGAAGGGAGAGAGAACACCAGTGGAACTCTAGACAGTGTATGCTTCCACAGGTGGACCACAACAAAGCTCTATGGATATCAAATAGAACAAAAAATAGAACCAATTGTCATTCCAGATGGCAGGAAAAACCACACACCCACACCCTCCCACCCTCATCCCCTCCCACCACCCCTGCCCAAACAAAGCAAAAAAGCCCTCTCACATCATGTGCTTGATGACTGCCTTACAACATGGAGATATTTGTAAATGATAAATCACCATTCTCCATCCCAATTCTCCACTGGAATGGAGAATGGTGATTTACCTTCTTGGGAAATTTGATTTTTGTACCAATGTATACCTCTCTGTAACACAGAAAACACCAAAGTCCCACCAAAACAATGTTGCCTATTGATTTCAAGAGTATCAAGATGAAAAAGAATAAAGCTCAGAACTGATCTAGAAAAAGAAACCCACTAAGAATTTGTCAGAGAGGAAGGACTTTTCTTGAAGACCAATCATTTATAGTCTTTAGGATTATGACGAGGTACAGCCATTAAATGTGTGTCTCAGAATATGGGTCAGCTATATTATGACTTCCCTGAAGATATTTTAAAAGATTGTGAGATTCCATTCATGAAAAATGGGAAAGAGCTGGAAGAGGATACGTGAGACACAGTTTTACAGTGCTAATCTTTAAGTGTGATTTGGGTTTTTTGGGGTTTTTTTGGGGGGGGGAAGTTTGTTTTGTTTTGTTTGGTTTGGTTTGTTTTTTGGTTTTTTTGTTGTTGTTATTGTTGTTACTCTACCCTTTGATATTGTATAAATAGTACAAAAAGCAATGCCCTGACTGGTTTTTTTTTTAGATTCTGCTTTTTACATTGCTTTAGAGTTGCTGATTATATTCTGATACCATGGAGAATTGATGCAGGGAATCTTTAATTCCAACAACTGTTGCTGCTGACCACCAAGCCTCACTGTAAAAAGATTTAAAACCCAAGATTTTACTGGTGAAAAATTGAGCAGGTTCATTTATTTCAGTGGCATTAAGCAAATTTATGCCATCTAAGGATTTTACAGATTATTGCATCTAAAGCTGTATATTAGAACCCTTAAATATTTCATTAATGGAAGACGATAATTGCTATCAGGATAAATTATTACATTTCTTAAAAAAACCTCTCAATTCTTTAAATGCTTCAGCTTATTTGCAAGTACTGATGAATTTGCACAGTTGGGGAAAAAATCTTTTGAAGATACATTTTTGCTAAAACCAGAAAAAACACCTTTCAAAAAAGAAAGATTAAAATGCAAAATAAAATGCTATAAAGTCAGTAAAGCTTTGTTTTTAAGGTTTCTGTCTCTAAGGGAAGAAAATTCTGAAGCAGAATAAAAATTCCTACAATCAGAAGTTACTTGGGGGAAAAAAGGTGAATCCATAATTTTTTTTTTGAGAGGAAAACTATTATGATTGAGGAAATGAGATGACAGAAATTGTTAGTGAGGATGTTAAAGAAGATGGGATGCCCCCAAGTATATTTGGAGGAATTATTGGCTGACTCACATGGTGTCTTCCAGCACAGTTTGATCTCCATAAAAGTTCAGCAGGGAACACCCAGTTAGTTTTGACTCATTTGCACAAGGAAGTGGTCTTCTGATTTAGTGGTATTTTTACCCAGGTGGTCAGTATGGTTTGGTTCTGCTTCCTCGTTACTGTGGCTGGCACTCTCAATCATTATTATTTACTGCCACCATGTCAAAAAGCTCTCTTGTACCTGGCATGGTGCAAAGATGCTGTCTGTCCTGAGAAGTTTGCAATTTGTGTGCTGAGAGGAAAGAGATGGGTGATTTTAGGGTATGTAATTTAGCCATCCTCAAGTCCTTGATGAATCACCAGAAGAAGGCTGTTTCTCCTCATTAAGCACAGAGGGATTCTGCAGTGATGAGCTCTGCCACAGGACCCACACTGCAGGGAGTTTGGGGGGTGGATGTCCCCCAGGATGTCACCCCACACTGCTGCTCACATCCCTGACAGCTTTACAGAGATGTCATGTTTGCATGTGTTTAGGAGGAGACAGCTGCAGACAACAGGCCAGATGATGGCCATAGGGAGAGTGAAGATATATAAAGTACTGTTGTGAAAATGGGAAGGAGTCACTACAGAGTGTCTAGGCTTTCTCTGAGTAATTCTGAGTACTGATATCAACTCCAAGCAGGCTCTATTGGACCTCCTTGCACCAACATTTGATCTCTGTTGTGCTGTAGAATACTTTTATAACCACTGCAGTTTATTCAGTATACATTTCATATGCTGGGAGCTACTTTAGTATGGGGGGTTTTTTGTTGGTTTGGTTTTATGGTTTGATTTGGCTTTTGTTTTGGGTTTTTTTGTTTGTGGGGGTGGGCTTGTTTCTTTTTTTCCTTTGAAGGAAAGATCTGATCATAAAAGACTCTGTGATACAATTGAAAAACCAAAACAAAACACAATAAAAATGAAGGGTTATGTGTCTCTTAGGGCCTCTGTGGGATTGGTGAGAGCTTCCTTTTGATCAGGAGAGGAAGCCTGACCTATTTTGGTAAGTACAGGCTTCTGCATGGCCTGACCTTTACCTAGCATGGTTCTGTGCCCCCAGAATGGATCTGTGCCATCTCCAGCTGTAGTAAGCCAGGGTAGAATTTTTGGTGGTGATCCAAAGCCAACTCCGCATCCTCTGCCTGAGTTTCAGACTATAACAGCAGTGACTCTGTGCTACCAGGACTGTGAGAAGGAGCAGAGTGGTACAAATACAGGCAAGAAGGACATTTCCCATATCCTTATCTGTCTTCAACATGTTTCACAGTGGACTTCTACTGAGTGAGTTGTTGCCGTAGCAATACTGATGTAGAGAATGAGGAAGAACCCTTTAGGGCAGCAGCCTGGATTACACCTTCCACATGGAGGATAAGTAGGCTGATTGAAGCTGTCTGTCAAAGCCTGGCCAGAGCAGTTTGTTTCACCTGGCTTGTTCTACTACAAGTCAGTGTTATATTTTAATGTGAATTAGTTTTTAAAGCTGAAGGCTGGAAGGAATTTGTTTCTTTTATATTTTCTGGTTTGTATGTAGAGATAAAGAGAAGGAAGAGTTAGGCTCTGGTAGAATATGAAGGCTGGTGAGCTATGTAGCAATGTCTTACATGTTTACAGCACCTTTTAAACAAGAAGATTCTAGAAGGTCCTCTATACTTTGAATATAGAAATGTGTGTTACGGGTTATGATGCTATAATGGTTCTTGATAGAGACACATAAGTTTGTATTAGCTGCTGTAACAGAATCAGCTAATAAATTCTACAGGTTTATTACTCCTTAAGCTCAAATATTTGTTATGTTGTGGAATACCACTGTTTGTAGTGAGGATTGGGTAGTAGACTAGTGATGGCTGTATCGAGAGCCTTCTGAAAGATGAAAGGGAAATGAAGTTGATTCAGTTAATTTTTGGTCACAAAACACCTCTTTGTATTTTTTTATATTATGGCTGTAATAAGTAGATCTTGTTTTATCTGTTAATTGTGGCATAAGCCTGTTAGTGCAACAAGACTTGCAAGCTCTTTATCAGATGCGTACTGCTAGTAGGTAATTTGATGAGCTACAGCCCATATTTTGGGATTTAATAATCTATTAGTTGAAGAAAGTTCTTGACTTAAGGGAGATTAGAAACCTGTTCTCTAATATTAATTGTTTTGGAGCACTTGAGAAACGCTGGCCAAGGGACATTTATACCACTCTTGCATTGTGTAAGCTCATCACTCTACTGTATATTTATTTATATTTCTTTCACTTTATATTTACTTTCACTATATATTTATTTCACTTTCCTCTTGATTCAAAGAATAGACAGAAATGGATTGGAGTTCTATTGTCATTTGTGTTTCTTAAATAGCTCCTCAGTGGAAGAGGGGGAAATTGTTTGCATGCTGGATGCCAACTGAGATTTTTGCTAAAACACATACACAGGTAGCTGATATTATACTAAGAGGGTCATGGTGTTTCAATCTGGAAGTAGGCTTGAATAATTCATCTAAATCAGTCTAAATTTTAGTCTCAGATAAATTTTGAACAGCTCTCCTGATTTACTGCTTTACTTAAGAGTGGCTCTGAGTTGTATTTTTAGTAGAAAAGAATGGGATATAGAGAACAGAAAGAAGATTAAGTTCTTGATAAAGTTTTTGTATTTTTTCACACTTTCACTAGAACATTATAGAAAAACCTCTCCATAAAAGATGAAAAGGATGGCATTCAGCATCCTGTTCTTCAAGAGGGCATAGTCAAAAAATAAATCATTGCTATTGCCATGAAAGTTTTTAAAATCTTGTTTAGTTTTAGACTGTCACAATGATGCTTTGTGTGAAATGCACTCAAGGGTACAAAGGAAAGCCTTTTTTTGTGTGTGAAATCAAGAGAGTCACACCTTGGTCTGATGCCCAGAATCATTATGAGAAATTAAAATGATAGTAATTGAGTCCTCAGTCTTTCTTTCAACCAATAACAGAGATTTGGGGTAATTAACTCTTAACCAGACAAAAATATAAATATGAAAGACTCTTACCTATGGAATCTACCTATTATGGAAAAAGATCTGTCATGTTTCACTCTTTTTTTTCTTAAGGATTTTGTTGTTAGGCAATATTGATGAAATCAGATGAATGCTTTCAAAGTTGGAGCTTTCACATTTCTGCCCTAGCTGTTCTGGTATTCTATAATGTAGATATATATGACAAGTAACAGCACTGAGTCGCTCCATCCTCTCTGCTCTGCGCTGGTGGTGCCTCACCTACAGTGCTGTGTCCAGTCCTGGACTTCTCAGCACAACAAGAGCTTGGACACCCTGGAGAGAGCAGAGCAAAGGGCCACGAGGGTTATTAAGGGTCTGTAGCATCTGTCCCATGAGGAAAGGCTGAGAAATCTGGGATTGTTCAGCCTGGAGAAGGGAAGGCTCAGGTCAGTCTCAGTTCCCTGAAGGGAAGGTACAAAGAGGAGTGAGAGGTTTTCAGGGGTGTCCAGTGACAGGACCAGAGTGAGACTGAAACAGATTTTTGTCTGAACATCAGGAAACCCTTTGCTGTGAGGGTGACTGAGCCCTGGCACAGGCTGTCCAGAGAGGGTGTGGAGGTTTCATGCTTGGCAATACTCAGAAGCATTCTGGACATGGTCCTGCTTTAGCTGGCCCTGCTTGAGCAGAGTGCTGGAACAGATGACCTCCAGGGGTCCCTGGCAGCCTCAGCCAGCCTGGGATTCACATTGTTTGCATAAGCCTCTCTAGAAAGCTCTAACAGATGACATTTGGTAAATAAAAGACAAATACAGCAGTGGGTTTCCTGCACAAGTTTCAAGACGAGAATTAGTTCTTATACAGCTTTTGATTTTCATAAACATGGTGTAATTATTCCTAGTTTTTGATCACTACAGTTGGATAAAAGATACAGGAAATGCACAAAATACTGTGATTTGAAGACCAATAAGGATAAGCCAACCAACCAAATAAAAATACTTGTACTATCTGTCACAAAAGGCAGAATAATACAGAAGAAATTTATGTAAATGAAATTTCAGGATCGGCGTAAGAATTATTCAGACACCAAAGGACTTGATAATAGACCAACATAAACAGAAGCATCTGTCTTTCTGAAGTGCTGTCTGATTAAGAAAATTACTGCATGTGTTTAACTAAGCTTTTCTACTAACCTTAGTTTAGTGGCGAGGATTAGAGGCTTTGTATTTTTTTAGCGGAGAATTTTTAATTTCATCTTTGTGGAAACACACCTAAACAACTTTTCATTTTTACCCTGTTGAGCTTGAATATTATTTGTAGATCTGGAAGCTGAAATGTGTCAGTAGCTGTAAGCAATGGGGAGAAGGGGTAGAACAAAAACTGTAGGAGGGCTTCTTTGCCTCCTGCTGATCCACCTGCATAGAAAAGCACCTAAATCATTGGGGTTTGGTGTTGATTGGCATTACTGAAGCAGCTACTGCATTGTGCAGAGGGGAATTTTTTTCAGAGGACAAACTCCTTTTCTGCAGCTCCCACTGTTTTCTAGAGGAAATACAGGTGTTTGGCAACTCCTCTGAATGAAGCCACTGGATTCTTGCAAGCTTTACACAAACACATAAAGGCATCGT
>VZSR01003794.1:3895904-3996073 GCA_013398615.1 Brachypodius melanocephalos | reverse complement strand
CCTGCCTGCCTATGGCAAGCGGTGAATGGATTCCTTATTTCACTTTGTTTGAGTGCACAGCTTTTGCTTTCCTTATTAAACTGTCTTTATCTCCATCCACATGTTTTCTCTGTTACTCTCTGATTCCTCCCCCATCCCTGTGGAGGGATGAGTGAGCAGCTCTGTGGGGCTGTTGCTGGCAGGGTTTAAAGCACAACAAAGAGCATCAATAAAAGTTGTGGGGAGTGGACTGCTGTAATATCACACGCACTTTAAAAATTCCTTTCATGAATGAACTGAACAAAGTGCAATGAGGGTATAAGAAACAGTCCTATCCCAAAATCCACTTGCTGAGTCTGTGTTGTGATCTGTGCCTACAAAGGAGTTATACAGCATGTGCTACGTTATCTTTGAGAAACCCACAGTTTGCCAGGGCAGCCCTGAGCATTCACTCCTTGGGACACAGGTTTGCTTCACGTGTGCTGCAGCCTGGCACACAAGTGGGAATAGCACAAGAGAGCCCAGCAGGCTGCTGCCATAGAGCAAACTGAAGGAATGTCACATTTCTCTTTTGTTGTTGTTACTGCAGTCCAACAGCAGAACAGAACAGGAAAGAGCTGGTTGAGTGAATCCCAAATTTTAGCAAGCTATGCACTTGCCACGGAGTTTCCTGATGGTGGGTAGAAGGAACAAAACAAACCTGCAGAGAAATGGCTATTAATGATTTCAAAAAATAATATGGAAATTTCATAAAATTTTCTATGGGAAAAGACCCTTTGAGTAATGTGATTCCTCTCACTAATACTCTTCCAACCAGGAAATAGTAGAGAATATAGCATGTCTGTGGAGTTGGAGTACTGTAACATAATCAGATACTTGCAGTTCAGGCGTGCCACCTGAACTGATCTTGCATTCTTTCTAAATGCACCTGGATGCTTCCCACAAAGGAAGATAATGACAAAGCTTGGTCCTCAGAGACTTAGTTGAGCAAACTCACTTGAGAAATTCCTTTACACCAGTTTAAAAAAGTTTACAAACTATGGCTTTTCCCTTCTCCACCTTCTCTTGAAAAGAAGCGATCCATTAGAGCAAATCAATCTGAAAAATTTCAATGTCTTCAGTGCTTAATTTTTTTTTCTTCTGTCAGAGTTGTATTTACAAGCAAAGCAATTGAAATACAGTATCACACCCAGGTGGGATCCTTCCCGGGCAGTTTCCAGAAGAAAAAGAGAGTTACTTGCATTTCTGGAAGTCTTGGGATATTTTCTTGTTTGTTGCACTCTATAACAATTGCTACTTCTCTTTGGCAACAGAATTTTCAATTTAACAGGCACACAAAAGTGATTTGGAAGCTCCAACTCAGTAATGTCACCTCCTTAGTTGTTTAATGAACCAGCACTTCCCTCCTCTAACTTTATTAGATTACTCTAGAACAGAATGAAACTCATCTACAAAGAGCAGCAAAGACAGCAATTATTGAAAATTTAATCAAACAAAGTTTTCCAAGCTCTTTTTGTCAATTTATCAAGTGGTCTGTGACATTGAGACACGTTTAATTTTACAGCTTTGTTTAAAAGGCTTTGCTTTATGTATCTACCTTCGCATGTCAGACGTGTTGAAGAGCACTGTGCTCATTTCAGGGCAAGGTTTACTCTGTAGCCCTGTGTTATGAGGGGAAAAATAGCCAACCTTACCATTTATAAAGGAGCAGCAGGATGGAAAATTTCTTCATTTCAACCAAATTACCTATTCCTTTTATAGACCAGGAACTTACTGAAACCATGAATGACCTACTGCTTTTTTTTGTTTGGGACGACCCAGAAAAGAAGGATTTACTTTTTGCCTAGCCTTATTAGTTGTGCAAAAACTACCAGAGTTCCTGGGCTCTGCATCTGAAGTGCAGCCAGGCACTGATTTTTCAAGCCTTTGCAATGGATTTTTCATATGTCTTCATGGTTCCTTGAGGCCAGAATGCATTCTTTCCTAAAATTTCTATAGTCTACAATTCCATTTTTCACGTGGGCAGTGATTTGGCTTATAGGTGAATAGCTGTTATTAATAACTCTTCAAAGTGAGAAAGTCAGCAAAGTACACAAGCAGAAATAATGTTCCAAGAAGGACTTCTATAAAAAAAAAGAAAAGGATCAAATTCTGTCAGGAGCAATTAGTTCAAACATATCAATGAATATTGCAGTGCTTTTTTAAAGGTAACACTCTAATTGAAAAAAATAGTCAGTGGAAAGGGATCTTTTCTGCATCTTCCCAATTCCTTTTGTCAATACTCTATGTGTGTATATGTGCCCTGCCCTTGTATATATCTGCATGTGCTTGAATATTGGCATGTTTTTATACATATATCTGTATCCACACTATTCTCTTTCAAGTTATCAAAGTGGTGGCTGTGAAAATTCATAAAACTGAAGCCGTGAACTGACCTTATATGGGAAACATATGAAGGGGTCATAATTTAGAGGGAGATGCCAATACTTAAACATTGTAGTGATATTTTCAGGAGGAATGTGTGCAGTCGCATCACATCAGTGATGCCAATAAATAAATGCAAATAAAACTTATTAGGAGCCTTACACTATTAGCTCAGACTTTTAATATAGAGGCTTCATACCAGTTGAAGGATTAGCTTCTTTTTCACTAAGCAGAAGTTACAGGTTTTCATCAAACCATTTTTATGTGGCAAAACTAACTTGTGAGTTTGAAGATGGATCTTCCCTTAGCATGAGCATAAATATTGTCACAGCAACATTTGTACTTCGTTACTTTCTCTTGCAACAATCATTTAATTAGCAATTGAAATTAATTTTAAGTAGTTTTGTTTAAAGCAACACTAACAACCCTCACAACCAACAGAAAGGGTTTCTAATAGCTTGAGGTCTGGTTGTGGTTTTCATTTTGTCTGTCTAGATCTCTGAAAGCATAGTAGTACCTACTGCCCAAACAATGTATGACACTGAATAGTGTCTTAGTCCCTAAAATAAAAATATAGGATAGAACACAGAATCTCAGTTAACAGTTAAGAAATGAAGAAGCAAAATGTAAAAAAAAAAAAAAAATCCAAACCAGATTTGTAATATATTGAGAAAAAGGTTTTGCCACTAAGCTAGTTACCTTATTTTATATAAATATTGATTCTTGTTCTGCACCATGTTCTACACATGGTAAAACCCTTTTTTAATTGTAAATTAACAATTGGGTGGGCAATGAGTCAAGAACTCGTTTTCTATAACTGAATGCCTTGGTAATCAATCAAGATGTTACTGTTTAAGGCATTGTGTGTTTGATCTCCATTTGTGTTCTCTGGCTTAATTTGAGTTCAGAGCTTGGCATAAAAGTTACAGTATGAGAATATAATTGTACTGTTTTCATTGTATTGTGATACAGAGTTGGCTATACAGGCATCACTGCCATTACAGCCATGTGGAACTAGAATCAAGTAAATTAAGTTCAGTTTACTACGTGCATGTATGCGCATAGTGTTTGCATATATAACCCTTAATGTTTACATAATATCCAAAGTATGTCTAAACATATATTTTTTCATTCTATAAAAATATTATCTCAACATTGTTATCTTTTATGTTTTCCCAACTCGATTTTATGTTCTTGAATTAGGCCTCTTGTCTTTAGCTGGTTTGTTGTGTCTTCTCTTGTAAAATGTAGGCTTTTTGAGGATCAAAATGTAGTGCTTCCTTTCTGGAGCTCCACCTGGCCGCATTTCTTAGGTATCACTATGCAAAAAGAGTTACACTGTGAGCACTGTACAGTGTGTGCAATTAGGAAGATTGCTTAGACAGCAAAGCTATGGAGTCTATTCTCTTTCACTATCTAATGAATTCCTGATGACTATCCACAGTCATTCAAAGAGATAATTTCCTTACTAAGACAATCTTCTTTTATGTACCCACATTTTTTGTTACAGTAGCCATTATTGTGCTTTTCATGTCTCAACCTGCTTCCACCTTTTTGAAAGGCTCTTTGATTTTGCTGCTCTCTTTCCTTAATTTTATGTGACATTCTGTACCTGAGCGCTTATGGCAATTCTTGAGCAAGGTTTCCCTGTCTGCAGAGAGTCTGTTCTGGCTCATCTTGCTTCCACAGTGCAGCTGGGCATGCTAGATTGAATTTTTCTGCTTCATACATGCCAGCTGCCAGACCTTAATCTCTTTCTAAAACCAAGAATCATCAAACTCCTCAACTTTTTCTCTCATTACAGTAGCTTGAGGCCCATATGGCAGATTTACATAGGAAGACAAAACAAAGCAATCCTGCAATTATCCTCTAAGCAAAGGCTTCTGTGTTGAATCAGTCCCATTGCACAGATTTTAGTGGAGCAGTCTCATGTGTCTTTCTGACAAAGCAATAGATTAAACTGGGCACTGAGAGCACTGAATTTTAATCTGCATTTCTGCCCTGGCTGCCTGTGGGTCCTATGGCTAGTAATCTCACCATTTGCATTTTAGATTGTAAAGCCTCCAGAATGAGGACTCTTAACCTGTTTTGCTAAATTTGCACGGTGCTGCAAACCTTCAGCATTTCTGCATTAGAAGTTTCCTTCAGTCACTGACATCGTATTTGTGATCTGAAACAGCCTTAGCTGCTTCCATGTGTTAGAGTACCTTGCAAACATTCATAGCTCAGCTCTTGAGTTTTCATTTACTGTGTTTTACAGTGAAAGGATTAGGGATGAGAAAGCTGCAGTTATGTAATGACTATACCCTGTCACCTAGAAGGACATGATATCCTTGATTTGAGGTGAGGCTGCAGCAAACCAAGAAGTTCTTCTGCTTCTGAGAGATGTGAGTTGACAGATAACACTTTAAATGCATATGTTGTTATTACACTAGACTGAGTTAAGGTAGCAAAGGTGGCAGGAATATAGAATCACTGAATTCTAATCTGAATTGCTGGAGAAACATATTAATTGTAAAACTGCATTGCTTTGTTGCCTCCTCAACAGTACAAAGGTTACAGATTCAGTTTTGAGGATGGCTTCTGCAACAGCAGGAAATCAGAAATCAGAAGGTGTGACTGGTTCAGCACTGTTATTACCAGTCTAATGGCAAAAGTGTCTTTCTCACCAGCACTCTCCCTGAAGTGCCTTGGGAAAATTATATTAGTACTTTGACCTGATTAATTAATACGATGGGTAAGATTTTTCACTGGGTCCTCCTCAGTATTACTGAAAATCCGAACTAGACATGACTCATAGATAGGACTGATGGAAAAGCCAGCAGAAAAGGGTTGTCTTAGTGAAGCACATATTTTGCCATGTGTATCAAACATTTGTCAGTGGAGAGAGGAGAAGGAAAAAGAGTAAACTGAAAGTGAATTATATGTACAAAACACCACTTTTCTTCAAATGCTTTGTTTTCCCTCTCACTTCATTATGGCATATGCCTTTGTTCTTTTGATTACTGAATTATATCCAAATATTTTTCTTTCAGAATCAGGAATACAGGCCATTAAACATGATTGTTTCCTAGTCTTCTGATTGTATCTTTTTTTGTTTGTTTGTTTGTTTGTTTGTTAAAGCAGCCCCTATTATCAAGGCATTGATCCTAGTGAAATCACAGGGGTAGGAGGGAGAAGTCAATAGTGATTGTTGCTGTCTTCTGTTTGTTGTTTCTGCTTTGCAATTCCACATTGGAAGTCACTCAGCAGGCCCTTCTCAAGAGCTCAGTTGCTACTATAAGGTAAATAACAGGAAACAGTGGAACTAAATTATGAGATACTACTTGGTGTTGAAATTGTGAAGATATTTATGTGGTGGTTTTCATCTTAGCCAGCTGCCATTGTTTCACCAGTCAGTTGCATCCCCAAAATTGCACTGTTTTTTCCAGCCACAATTCCATGTGTTATGCTGATGTGGGGTAGCTGTCCAGCAGGTGCTCTCACTCACATGGTTCATTCAGTAATGCAGCTACAGATATGAGGGACAGACCATTAACTGCATTGGGCACAAGGACAAACAGGGGAAAGTACAGTATAAGTGAGACTTGTTGAAAAATGCAATTAAAAGGCAGATTTTTCAGAATACGGTGATAAATCCTCTTAGCCAGAAATTGTGGTCCCTTTATCTAAGTAAGAGGACAAAAGTAAATAATGTACTGCCTGTTTCACGTGCACAATCAGGGTCAGAGGCATTTCTGTCAGCATGAAATCTACTGAGATGGAGAACCGACCTTCTATGATTGTGCAACTTCAGTAGCTTCAATTAGAAATTTAAAATGCTTGGATTTCTTTACTAGAGAAACATAAAATTATTTATTTATTAAAATTATTTATTGCAGAAATAAAAAAATCAGAATTAATTTAGAGTGTTTTTTAAAAGTGCCATTTTCTCTTTTTGGATAGACTCTGGTCTTTTTTCTCTCTGGTTCTATTTTTCCTATGTTCCAGTAAAATGTGTTATGCCTTTCTAAAGTTTCAGCACTCCTAAGCTAACTCTTTTTGTAAAATCAGGTTATGACATTCTGTATAACAGGATTCATACCTGAAAACCCATAACCATGATTTTGGTGCTTTTGTGGGTCTTTTTGCATGTGCACTTAAGAATAAAATGTAGAAAAACCCACAAACCTCTTTATTAGCACTGTTGCATTGCTTCACCTCGTTCCCAATTAACCTTCAGTTTATGTGAAGCAGCAGGCACTGTGTCCTTGTTTGCAAGTCCTACAGGTTTTATGTGAGCTGTACCATGACCTTAGTATCTATATAAAAATATGTATTTAAAAATAGACAGAAAAGTCAGAAAGGAGAAGGAACTTCAGAGTGGCAGTACTACTTGACATCACATGTCCTTTTCTCCCCTAGTTCTCCTTGTTCCCTACCTATCTGGTTGATAAATAATCTGTGTTACTTTTCTCTTCTATGAAAAGGCTCATTTGTACCTGCAGCTAAGGAATGGTTTTATTTTTTGTATGATCCTGTGTCAGGAGTCCTTGAGATGTTTCCATATCCTTATATTCCAATTATTTTGTGACATGTTGGGTATGTTCACCTTGTCTAGGACCTCAGGAGGAAAGGGAGCTCTTTTGACATGTGGGAAGCAGGAGTCAGTGTAGCAAACTGTTCCCACCACCCGGATGCTGTGGAGCAAGGAAGAAATGTAGGTTAAAATGGCTGGGCTGCTGCGTCTCTCCTTCCAGTGGCCTTGGGAACACCTGGGGGATGCAGTCCTACAGGGAACATGTGTGTCATATTCCCTGGCTTTTAAGTATATGTAAAACAGCTACTGGGAATAGCTTTTTTAGGGAACTTGAATGGTAAAGAGGAAACACATAGCAAGTTTTACACCTCTGGAAAATTAGAGAGTAGGGTAGATATTCTTTCAATTACAATTTTGCAATTAATGATGCGTTCTGTCAAAATTGCTTGTGGCTGTTGCTGTTGGAGCATGTATTGTGGAATTTCGACTCTAAAGCAGCAAACATTCTTGAATAAAAATCAAAGGATTTCCAGGGATCTGGTCCTGCACTGGTGGAGGTGCAGATGGAAAGGAGATACATGCTACCTCTATAGGGTTTGCTGGGCAATAGCTGTTCTGAGTGATCAGTGCTTATTGCTGGGATTGGACCTAACTCTCAGCCCCTGGCCTGGCTGAGTTACGCCAATAAGAAGCAGGAAGATTCTTCCTTAATTCAAGGACATTGAAATAGTCTGTAACAAAGGGCTTGGCATAAAAATGTGACTGCAGCAGCCTAGATAAGGTTCAGTACAGTGCCTAAAAGTGTGTCTTCTGCAGTTTGTAAATCCTCTCTCAGCTCTGCTATTTGATCCATTATGGAAGCTGGACTTTGGTGGATACATTAGCTCGCTTTATGACTAATTGTCAGTGTCCATACAGGGTGATAAACCAGTCTGCTCCTTCACCACTCAAAAACCTGCTGACAGATAGCAAAATGGCATCACATGTCAAGCAAGAACTGATATCACTTGAATAAGCTAAGGGAGAGAGATTCATCATTCACATCCAAGGTCCTATTGTATCTTGCTTTCTTCTCTAACAAGGTGCAGAAGTCTGGCTACTGAGCCCAAATATTGAGTCCAGCAGAACAGCATGAAACTTTTCTCATTTTCGTGGTGGGCAGAAGAGCTGCTCCTCTCCCAGATGCACCAAGGGCAACGTGGAGCTACCCAGCTGATGGCAAATGCTGTTCCTCTGCAGACATCCCTGTTTGTCAGGAAAGGAACATCACCTTAGCACAGATTACTGTACTCAAAATCTCATTCCAGCCTAAATTGCTTTATATTGAATTGTGTGACAGCAGGCTCACAGAAATATCTTGATACAAGTAAAAAAACCTAAACACAAAAAAACCTCAGACACAAACACCGCAACAATAACAAGTCCAACCCCAAACCCCCAAAAACCCTGAAAAAATGAAAACCAACCAATCAAAACTCCACCAAGAGCAGGTGTCCACACTGACTACATGCTAAAATATGTGTAGAACCAAATCGAGCTGGATTTCCCCATTGTAAGATCTAAACATTGACTTTAAAATTCTGCAGAAGAGTTGGTCTTCTACAGGAATAGTCAAGGTTCTTCCATAAGTAAGTAGTTATTGGGATAATATTAGGGTTCACAGCATAAAAAGAACTAACAGAAGGGCATAGCAGAAGATGTTAATAGAAAAATCCCGACTTGCTAGTCTACAATAATGAAAATTTGCTTAATTTTTATATTCTGCAGACTAGTTATATGTAGTAAAAGTTGTATTTAGATCAAAGTCTTTTGTTCAATTTGTTTTACATTAAAGGAAAATAAAGTATCTTAACTACAGCTGTTGAGGTAACAATATAGGAGCAGATACCCAGATATAAATGATTACTCCATTGTGGAGCAGGCAGTATGCTAAAAGGTATATAAATCAATTAAAGATAAAAACAAAAAGAAATATATGGAAGTATCTAAAATTGCATATGTATGTTTCATATTTCAGGGTATTTTTTTTCCTGTCTAGGTTGACAGTGATTCATGTTCTTGAATCTGGATTTATTTTTATACTTATTCATATATGATGTAACTACTGTTTTACCTGAACTGATTTTTTTTTCTTGCTGCATTGCAAGTATACACGGAACTATAAATGCCATGTGCACGTCTGTTTGTTGGATTTTCATCCAACTTGGAGAGGAAGATACCTTGGTTTTCTTATAAACTCAGTTTCTATTAAGAATGAAATCAGTATTATACATTGTGTACAAATTCACTTTTGTTGGTAGCTGTTTATCCACAAGAGTTTTGTTTTGCCCCTGTATTTTTCCTTCCAATTGATAAATCTTCATTTACACACCACACCTCAATTTTCTGAAAAGTCTTCAAGCCTTGCTTTAATACCTTCTGAGAAGACAGTTTATTCTCCTTTGGCCTGTTTTTTGTCCCACTGTTTTTCTGGTCATCTTTTCCTGTCTTATAGCCTCATAGCATAGGGCTTTTCTGTTTCTAATTTTCCATCTCATATCACAAGAGTGCCATCTCATAACCTCCTGGGAGGTGCCACCTTTCTTCCAGTGCCAGTATCAGTGCCCATCCAAGCTGTGAAAGCTCTCAAGACTCCAGGGCAGCAGGTAGGTGGGTACTAAGCCATGGAGTTGATAAACCTGCCCGTTTGTGACAGTGACAGCCCTTTCAAAGAAGCTGCCAACAAATGATCCTGTCACAGAAGCAGCTTTTTAGACAGATCATATTAAGGTCTCGTAAGGTTTATTAGTCTGTCCACTGACTCCTGACATAAAATTTATTCTGAGATGCAATTAAGGCCTTCATTTAAGGACTTTGTCTGTTTTAAGACCTCAGTTGTTTCTCTCTTTTGTTCGCAAGGGAGCATACAAGAGTCTCATCAAAGGACAGGGCGTGAGATTGCATTGCTGTGCTAATCTACCTCATGAGAGACACTACAGCAGCTCAAGGCCACTGTGGTGTTTTTAAATTGTTTTTATTTCCCTCACAGGTTATATATTTAATCAAATTTTCTTTTGCTGTGCTGAAATTTACCACAGCAGGTGTCAGAATGCAGTGCCAGGATTACCCCTTCCATTGTGTGCCAGGTGGCATTGTGGGGCCATCAGGGTTATTCTTCTCCTTAACTTCTCCTATACTTTATACTTCTGCTTTACAGAGGCATTTTGATGTCTTCCACCTGGCTTCCTTTTTGTTTCTCATCCTCTTTCACCATCATCTTTTTTCCAAGGACACTTGACCTTTTGCTTGGCTCAGCTAATCTGGTTTTACAATTAATTGTCCTTCACGGAAGTATCAAATGGAATCCTGCTCGTTGTCTGCCTCTAAAGAGGAAGGTGTGATGTTTCTGTAAATTCCCTCTAACTTTTTATCACCCTCTGTGTCACGTATGATTTATTGACTGGTCAAGATGCTATTTTAAGCACGCAGAATACACATAATAGATGTTTGTAGCAGAGGTTATTCTCACTGCTGTTGGGATCGGGGGCACAACAGCAAGAAAGAGCAGAGCATGGTTGTGACTCTGGGGCTTTTGTATATTTGGTTCAGTGTATGGGTTGTAAGGACCCAAAGAAGGTGAACAAAGTTAAACCAAGGTCTCTCGACCTGCAGAATATCAATGTGCACTTAGAGGCTGTTCACCAACCAAATTGTTTCCCATTTCCTGTTAAATGTCATAGTCATTAGAACAAAAATAGAGGATTAAGAGCAGCAATAATGAGGTCTGCATGTCTGTCTGCCCTCAGTGTGTCTTATTTTCCCACCTGTAGTGCTCAGGTTCAGTGCACAGAACATATACTGTGCACTGAAGAACAAAACATGGAGAAATAAGATTGTCACAGGTGTCTCATATAAAAATGTACTAATTAAAATGAGAAATGGCTGTAGATACAAGGTCAGCATTGTTTCCTTGGTCTCAAAAGCAAGGAGAATGGCTCAGAGCAGGTACCCTGAATTGGGATTGAGCTCTGTAGAATGTACTATGAGCTGGGAAGTTGCCAGCACAATCTAGTCAGACAGGGAGAGTCTTAGCTAGGGCATGAACACATTCCCTACAAATGGAATGGAGATTTCTTCTTTGGTCACTACTTTTTCAATCAAAGTTTTTTCCCAGTTTACCATGTCATGAGCTGGCAAGGCAGGGCAAGCTGGCAAGCCTGTTACTGAGAGACAGGCTCATCAGAATCATGTTGTCTCAAATTGAAAATAATTAAAGAATTTAATATATCCTAAAAACCCAAACTCACAAAGCAATATTTGAATATTTTCTGGACTCTAGTGACTGATAAAAAAGTGATATTTTGAGTTTCATGGTTAAGGAAATAATAATCGAATGTGACTTTTTAAACCATTCTCATTTTTCTTTTTTGTCAGCTAGCAAGAAATAATCTAAATGACATTTAGATGTTGTAACACACAAGCTTTTTTTTAATCAATGGATTTTATTGATATTATTTTTAAAAAATGAGCTTTTTTTAGATATTCATGACACTTTTCTTATGGGAGAAGACTTGCTACATATTAAACTTTTTTTTTGAGCAGTGAGTAAAATGGAATACAGGCTTGACAAGCATTTCTTCAAGCTGGGGTATCTTGAACAGAGGATGCCAAGGTACAAGTAGCCAAATTAATTATTATTGCTTCCTGGACACTGTTGGAAACCTTTCTTGTCCATCCTTCTATGCTGACTTCCATAACCATGCCTTCATTCCTATCATAGGAAGACATGTGAACTTTTTCTTGCAAAGCAAAAAACAATGCATAAAGAGAAAAGTAAAGCAAGATTGTTCCCAGAATTTTACATTTGGCATCAGCTTTTGATATCTTCTGGAGTGTATGGGGCCAATGAATCACAATATAGTCAGTCAAGCAGTCAAAACAGGACTTTGGACTTTTTCTGAGATGGAATCAGTAGCAAAGGCAAAGCTCACATTAAAGGTGTTGGAGTAATCTATTTCAATAGCTACAATTTTCTGGTCTCCTGAAACTCAGTGCCAAATTAACATTTGTGTTATTATTGGAATTTAATTGTACTGGTTGTTTTCCATGACAGGCAGGTTTGAAATCATAATCATTCAATTATGGAGTTAAATATATATAGTTTAGGATGAGATTTTCAATAACAACAAGACAATCATCAGTAAAGTAGACTCTGCTCTGAGTCTGCACCCTAAAACCACAGTGGTTTACTGTTTACAAACTAATTGCCCATTACCAGGTCTGGTACTTGAAGGCAAACAGAATTTCTGCCTTCTCTGCCTCAATGAAAATAAAAACAAAACAAACAAAACCCCCCAAAACAAACAAACTCCAAACAAACAAAAAATGAAACAAAACCCTCAAAACCTACCCAATTTATTTGAAAAACAAGTAATTCAACAACTAGATTTTCAGAAATGCTGCAACTGCAAAGTAACCTCTTTTCTTGGCCTCATTTTTATCATTTGCAGCAGATTTTAGCCATTTTTCTTCCTGAAGATGATTCAGAAATATTCAACGATATTTCAGCAACTCAAGTTTAAATGCTTTTTTAAATGTGCTATTAATTTTGCATTTAATTACTTTAAAGGAAATGCTTGGGTTCAATGATCCTGATATCAAAGTAAATTCAAAAAATAGTTCTTCTAAATGCTTTTCCAATTTATTTCTGCTCAGACTTTGGGAGTGAGCCATTTTAAGATGCTGGTTTGATCCTCTCTGTGATCTGATGCTTTCTCTAGCAATATCAAGACTAAGATTTTACCCTTCTTTACTAAGGATTGTCGTCACCTAATGAGTTTTGGTCACAGCTATTTGGAGATTAAAGGCTTCTCATGCGGTTTCTCAGTACTGAGTGAATCAGTTTGCTGCTAGGTTTTTTTTTTTTCCTTTTCTTTCTAGATTTTAATGGGCACCATATCTAAAGGTGAGCAGTGACTGCATTTCCTATAGTGCCACTTCCACCTTACTCCCAAGTTTGCCTGCAGTTATGCTTTAAATAGATTTGATGTGTCTATAAGTTTACACTGCTTTGTTTCATCCTCTTCCGTGTGCCACAATCAAAATTAGGCTCTTTCATTTGAGATAAAAATGAAAAGTAAATTTCTTCCTGTATGCATTTTTCAAATTCGAGTTGCCAAAACTTCTCTTCAGCTCTTTATTAGAGTTGGCTCTGTGCACTTGAGAGGTGTTAAACTTGGATTTAAATGGATTCTCTTAGGTGACATGTTTAGAGAAATGTGTGTTAATGTCATTTTGGATTAGCAGCTTGTTTGTGAGACAGCTCATGGAGGAAGTGCACAGCAGAGACGGTGGAGAAATGCTCTGCCTTGGGGCACATTGCAGACTCACAAAGGCCAAGCCACAACTCCTGCCATGAAACCCACCCTGACTTCTCAAGAGATTAAATACTGGGTTCTGATGTGGGTCATTATGCTGCCCACTGACATTTCTACTTGCAGGAGATTGCCTTACCTGAGTTTGTTGAACTTTGGGGAGTTCTGTGGGTTTGGAATTTTACTTCTTTGCTTTTATATGATAATCTGCTTTCTGTGGGTAATCAAGAATGAGAAGAAAGACTGCTGCAGTAGCTTGTGTTTTATAACTTGCCTTCCCCCGCATCACTAATGTTTTTGTAAGATTTGACTCTTCTAGTTTCTGGTAAGTGGATACTGATCTCATAATAAATTTAGGAAGTGTTGAATTTGAAGAATTATGTTTATCTGGCTAATTCATGATTTAGTTCCCTTGCACATGGATTCTGGTCAGTCATAATTTCTTATCTCTCTAAGCTTTTTCCAGCTGATTCTGTGATTTAAAATAATAATCTTGTGGTAAGAGGCCCACAAGTCCCTAATTAGTCTGTATGTGAGAAGAACATTCCATTGATAATTAAATATGTCAGCTTAAAACAGTAAGTGTGATATAACATATTAAGCCCCGGGAAGTCATTTGAGCTGCCTAGTGCACATGAAAGGAGTGCAAAGAAATCATTCCTTCAGACTGTCCAAATTCTTTATTATTGTCATTTCCCATGGTTCTTCTGTCAAACATATTCCTGCTCGCTACATCAGCAGTTCCTGATGTCAGCAACATGTCAGTTTGTTCTAGTTACCAGTTTAAAGTTTTCTGATGATCTGTTTCTGTAAATTTATTCTCCTTATATAACAGAGGACACAAATATCTGAATATGATGGATTTTCTAGAAAAATGGTATTGCCCTGGAGATGTGATCATATGCAACTTTCTGGCATTCTCTCTAGTGAAAAAATAAAAAGTGAAGCAAATATCTAACGTATGATAAAGTTGCCTTGGTCTGATATAGACCCAAAGTGAACTAATGTGATTTACTTAAGGTAGGGAAATACCAACATAAATCACGTAACAGAAGCGTATGTCATTGTTTCTAAAACACTTTTATAATTGCTGCACTGATGTAGCACTGTGGGAATGAGTTTCAGCTCTGTTTCTTTTGTTTTGGTCCCACATCTCAGTGTGCAAATAAGATTTGTGCTCATTGAGACACCAACACACTGAATTTCATAAAATTGCAAGGACTTGGCTCTTAGGAGAGAAGAGCAGGAGCTGCAACCCAACCATGTGTCCAATTTTTGGTTGCTCAGGGCCTTTGTCTAGGGATGTTTTGACTACCCCCAGGGATTTTGGGGCAGGTTATTTGGCATTGTTGTGTTTCTGGGAGACAATTTCTCTAAAAAATTAAACCTGCAGTGTTAGAGCTTCATAATCATTTGCTGTACCAAGTCTGCTCAAGAGTAAACCATAAGGAAAATAACTTTTCCTTAGAAATTAAGCTGGTGCTGTCATACGTTTGGGTATCAGGGTTCAGTGGAGAAGTTGTTACACCTGGATTCCTTTTTGGGCTCAGAGACAAGGAGTGAATGTTTGCTAAGGTGCCATGAGAAGCACTGTCACCACCGTGTCCAGTGACCACAGCAGGACTGAGCAGAGCCTGAGGTGCTCCATGGGGCCACATCCACTTTGGAATTCCTGCAGGGAGGTCACCCTCCTGCCTACCATGTCTGTGCCCAAATGTTTCACATTCAGGCATTACCACGTTTGCATTTTACACTATAATCACACCATGGATTGCACATTTTAGCTGACAAAAAGCAGTCCTATATCACAGCAAACTTAATAATATAGCACGTGGTTGATTTAAAATAATTCGTTCTTTTTTCCCCTGATTTTGCTGGTGCATGATTCTAGCTTTTTAAAAGTTTATCTCAATATGCCTCTGATTTTCACCTGTTGAACCTGCATGGCTTTCTATTTGTGACATGAAAATTAGTTGCCATGGAAATGATCACAGCAGGAACAGAAGATCTCTTAAACAGGGGACTTAAAAAAAGATTGCATATGTAAGCAGATGGGCTTAGCAGTGAGCAAGGAAGAAACATCACCTAAAATCCAAGGTGGAAGGGGCAGAATTTTTTTTTTAACTGTCTAGATTTTCATTTGTCTCACAGCATCATCTTAAACCGTTGCTGATTTCCTGCAGTACTGTTTGGCTGTGGGTGTTTACCTGACATCCTGATTTACATGAAAGCACATCCTTATGTATGTGGTGACTGAGTGCCAACTTCAGTGAGACACAAGATAGAATGAGCTGCAGCAAGTAAGAAAAAGCTCCTCTGTAGGGGGGCAGGTGTAAGAACAAAGGTGCAGAGGGTTCCTTTGCTGCTCCAAAAAATGATGCAGCCCACATTCCCCAAATTCTGCACAAGAGCACCTGCCTGATTGGCACAGTGACAACAGCCTGGAGGGCTGGTTCTGCTTAGCTATATTTGCAATGTTTTCTTGTCTTAATAAGGATCTGACCTGAGATATTTCTAGGCTAATTCTTTTAATTGGGATAAGAATGAAGTGTAATTCATGGTGGGACTGTCAAGCTTTCACTGGGATAGCTTTCATTCACAGCATTGGCACAAAGATTCTCCTAGGTTCTTTGGAAAAATCATATGCAATTTTCATTATGGAGGATCATATTCTTTCTGTCCACATATCTATGTCCATAGTGATGGAAAGCTGATGGTCTCTTTGCACATGATGTTAGGGAGAATGATCAGTAGATTCAGCTGTGGTGTGATTGGTGATAAAGACAATTTCAGGGAAAAGTCAACTAAGTTCCATGTAATGTAGGGGACGATATTTAGCTCTGTAATTTTTTGCCTAGGTATAGTGCTAGTCTGGACATTTCAAAAGGGTATTTACAGATGCCCATTTTGTTTGTCACTGTAGAGAAAAAAAAGACAATTAGATCTGTTTGTTTGCACAGTGAGAATGTTTAAAGGTATAATCATCTCTTGCTAGTACTCAGAACCTTAGGTGACTGCAAGGTGACCAAAGGGATCACATGCACCCTGGGTTGAGTTCTTATTAGAAACAATCCCTGTTTCTACATACCTTTTGAATAAGGGTTTCACCCTTTCTTGTGCTGTTATCACCTATAGTGATCACAGCAAAACTTCATTGGATGTCCCAGGTAAAAGAATTTGGCTCCACCCATAACCTGGGAGGATGGGCTTTAGTGAATGTACTGCACTATCCTGCTGTCCTGTCATGATGGGGCATTGGCTTTTCTGGCAAAGTATAAATATAGCACATCAGAAAGCTTACAGTCACTGGAATTAAAGAGTATTAAAGAAAAAATCTCAACATTTAGTTCAGACCATTTATTTTGTTTGGTTTCTATGAATATTTTAGTGTATAAAAAATATCTGTACAGAGCATTAGATTTATGTATGTGAAGGATATTTTCCAAAATCACATTATGAATTTATACAGATGTCTTTAATCAGAAGACAGAAATTTGAATGATTGTGCGTATAAATATATTAAAAAATACAATGCACAATCCAAGTCAAATGGCAACGCTTGATTTTTCCTTTATCTACTCAAGATGAAGGGCTCATCAATAACCCCATCATGCAAGACTATTTGTAGCAATGGGTCTTCAAATAATTAAATTATGATGTATTAGAATATTTTAAACTGCTTAAGGCCAACTACAAATAGAAAAATAATTTTATGTAAATTACTTGTTCTAGCTGGTGACTTCCACAGCAATGGTCAATGTCATCAGAGTTAAGGGAGATCTTATTCTTAGCAGTCATTTTTCTAAATTCACAGTGAACTTGAGCCCATCTGCCACATCTCCATCTCTATTTCCCAGGAGCATTCCTACTCTCATGAGGTGAAAAATTTTAAATACTTCTTTAAAATAATTTTGACTAATGTTTTAGTTGCTTTCTTTCTTGATAAGCATTTGTGTATTATATGGAAATAATTTCTTTCACTGCATAGGTAAACATTTTCTATTGCTTATATTCTAAATATCATCAATTTTTCGTTATTATCCTAACATATATTGTCATGAATCTAGGGTATTTAAATATCTTGTATCCAAAGCCTCATGTTTTCTAAGTGTTTTTTTTTCTTGACTACATATTTGTGGTTTTCAAAAGAAGTATAAAGGTGTGAAGTTTGTCTTGTTATTTTTTAACCTACAGCTGGTATTTTTGTGCACAGCTAAAAGCTGTCCTTAAGTAGAAAGATTCCACAGGCATCTGTACTTAATTATGCAAATAGAGTATCACAGAAATCACAGTGTTCATGGTGACTTCATTGTTTTTATCTTATTTATGTACCTTCTCACTCTCTGTCAACTCTAGAAGGAGCTTTCTTCCAGTGTCTGCATCCAGCAGTCACATCTCCGGTGATGGATTTGTAGGCATCTGAATCCCTAAGCTGTGGGATTCTCTTTTAGCATGGAAAAAACTGAAGGTTTTGGATTCAACAATTCTATTGGTCTTATCCGTCCTAAACAATCAATATCTTCCTGAAATATGTGGCACTGCCCATGAATGGGGTTTGTGTTGCTGCTCCATTCCTTCCTGGACTGGTGACTTGCACAATGCTCCTGAATGATGACCCACAGCTCTTGCTGGCATCACCTGATGCAAACATACAGATTTCAGTATTTTTTGTCTGTGGGACAGTATTGAGATGAATATACAGTACCCTGCAGAGCAGAGTATTAAATGCTTCTCACCTCTCAGCTGTGATGAGGGTTTCTAATTTAGTGGGAGGGAATTCAGTACCTTTCCTCTTTGGAATAGGAAAGAAAGATTTCTAGGCCTAATTAAAGAACATTTTCAGGTCTGAAAAAGGTAGAATAAAATCTCAACAACCACAATCAGAATCTCACTGTGGTATTTGGAGGCTATTTATTTTAAAAAACAACAAAAATCATAGACAATGTGGTTAACACAATCCACAGTGTATATTCTTACTTGTCTGTTCTCTTACATGACAATAACACAAGAAAAGAGCATTTCATAGGAGAAAGCTTTTTTGCAAACTAAAATGGACATTTCTGATAGAGATGAGAATGTTTCGTGTTACTTTACCTCATGCAGCATCACTAGATGCTTCACTTCATGCTTCCCTTTTGACAGCGAGGGTGTTGCTGTCCCTCTTCGTTAGACAGTACCTAAAAGCAAGAGCCCTCTGTGTCCTCCCTTGCTTAAATGGTCAGCTGGCACCTCCACAGCAAAACCCAGCTGGAAGAGGCCTTTTAACTCAACCTCTTTTAATTGATATCTGAACTCTCTGGTAAATGACATCCCTGAGCACTGCAAATTTTCAGCTTTTGGTTTTATCCTTAAGTACATTTGATTTGAATTTGCTTAGACTACAAACCATTATATCTACTATTTGGATATCTTCCTGTTTCCAGAATTTCTCCAGGCTGAAACAGGCATCATTTTCTTCTGGGTATTGGCTAGAGCTAACTGTGCCTGGCAGTACTTTCAGCCCGAAGAGATTACATAAATCTAGCCTTGGACAGTCCACTCACAGCAGCTGGTTGTGAGTCCTGTGGATTTATTTGGAGATTCAGGTACCAATGAAAGAGAAACTTTTTCTTCTGAAGCATTTTCAGGGGTTATAAGACTTCTGCCTATGCAGAAGAAGAATGGAAACATTTTCTGTGGTTTTCTCTGAGGGCAGGAAACTAAGATGCAATAATAATCAGTTAGAAATTTATTCAGACCTCTTGCTGGGAGGTGATTCCTATCCGCTCACTAAAGCTCTGTGATTGATGTGCTGTTTTTCAGCATTCCCGTCGTACTTTGGAATGTCATGATGAAACGAATTGTCATTTTGCAAGAGAGGAGTTTGCCCAGCCTCACTCCAAAGTGAAACTAGAAAGGAGGTCAGTAGTTGTCCTAGTTATCCAAGCTGTAGCCTGATGAAGAGGAGGACAGGCTGCCATTTAAATGTCTCTTCTGTGATACACCACCCAGCATTTGTTGCTAGTGTAGCCAGGCACTTCCCATCCACAGCCTGCCTCTGTATTCCTGTGTTAGCCTCCTGGTTTAGGGAGGTTTATTCTTTTCATCTCTCAGCAAAGCTTTTGCTTTGGTGTTAAGCATCCTTGGTAAAAGGATGGCAAACTTTTCCACCCCTTGGTTTGGCTGCTGCTGTTTGTCTTTGCCCTGGCATGCCCAAGCAGCTCTTGCTGTCACACCAGCTGAAAGGCATTTCAAGTTGTTCCCTGCTGTTTTCTGCTGTGCTGCTATTTCTGTGCTGAACACAAGCCTGACTATACAGGAACTTGAACCTAATCTCAGACAGTAATGATGTTTGCTGGGTTCATGGATTGGGCTTGGGCATTGAACATGTATTAGGATCATGGCTTGAATGAGAAGCAACAATGTTAAAAAACTAAAAAAATCCCAGTCCCTTACAAAGGGAATATAAACCTTACAGACGCAACAAAAACCAAAGTTAGTACATGAAAATTTTTAATGGCATATTTATTGTAGTGAGTTTGCATAAAACTTCAGTCTGTTTCTCAAAATAGCAACTGAAATTATTTTGTATTTAGTTTCTTTATGTAGTTACCTTCGATGGTTTTGAGCAAGTGTTTGATGCTATTGAGGAAGTATTTTATAAAATGCTTTCACATCCAAGTTGTAAAAATTTAAAGGGGGCACATCTAAAGATCAAGAGCTCAGTAGAAATCAGTAAGCTTCCAGTACTCAGGTAGAACATTGTTCACAGAAAGGGTGATGAGATATGGCAATGTGCTGCCCAGGGAGATGATGGAGTCACAATCCCTGAGGTGTTTAAGGAAAGACTGGACGTGGCACTCAGTGGTATTAGAGGTATTTTCCAACATAATTGATTCTATTATTCTGTTAATCTCTGGAAGAATTAGACTCAGCAAACCCTGTCTCCGTCATCACATAGGAAATATGTAAAGCAGAACAGCACTAAAAGGTGTTTCAGAGCCTACAAGGTGTGATATAACTCTGACAGTGTGTGTTTCAAAGATCAGTGAAAATGCAGACTAAAATCCCAAGAATTTAAACTCAGAATCTGGAAATGAGTAGGGGCTTACTATTAATGATTTTGGAAACAATAACAGGAATGTGTTATTTTAAAATGGTTTTGACAGTTAAAAGACTGTAGATAGCTGCTTTATCTAGCATCTAATGTTTTAATTTGGTTCGTAAGTTGTTAATATTTCATAAGCCTCCATGAGTTTCAATGAGATTTAGAAACTGGGCTGCTAAATCACATAAGTGTTGGAAAATTGTGATTTTTAAAAAAAAAAATCCTATGCTGTCTTGTGCTTGGACAGGTTAAACCCCTCTGTATAAAACCTTCTGAAATATAGAGATGCCTCTCCTGCTTTTAAATACAGTGGGATCAGGATGTGAGCCTGGGATGTTCCTGGGCCTGGACCAGTACTTGCTGCTTGATTATAAAAAAAAAAATTGGACCATTTAAATAACAATAAGGAATAATAGAAGTTTTAAGGCTAACAAGTATTCCATCCTTGGGATTTTACAATGTATGAAAATATAGGAAATGAAATTGCAAATGCTGCCATGTAATCCAGCTGGGGAGGAGGGTAGAGGGAAGGGAGAGCAGACAGCTCGGTGATCAGCAGGAGCTGACAGTGAGCAGGGATGCTCTTGGATAAGGGGTTTGGGTTTGTTTTTGTCATGACGCAGAAGGTGCTACCTACAGGTGTGTGAGGCAATGACTTCTACTGAATTCCTTGAGGAAACCCTGTTACAAACACAGCAACTTGCACAGAAAGGGGTGTGTAGCTCTCCCACACTGCTCCCCATACCTCACCCAGTAGAAATACACTCTGGCTTATGTCTATCAAGATACAGGCAAGCCAGGAAGCTGGCATTTGTTTTGGCTTCTATTTGTTTGGGGTTGGTTTTTTTGTTTGTCCTGAGGTGGAGTTTTTTGGTTGGTTTCGGGTTTTTTTGTTTTTTGTTTGTGGGGTTTTTTTGTTTTGTTTTGTTTTGTTTTTTGTTGTGTTTTTTTGTTTTAGTTGGGTTGTTTAATTGGGTTTTGGTTGGGTTTTTCCTGAGGAGAGAAGAAGCATTTTGGTTGTTTTCCTCTGTTTTCATGTTGTGCTAGTGACTCTGACCCTCTAACTACTCACAGAAGGAATGTTTTTCTAGGCCAGTCTCCCCTCACCCTGCCACAATCTGTCTGCAGGGGTGAGAAAGCAATTCATTCTCTGTTCCTGTTCTGACTGGTCAGAGCTCTTGACAAGATGTCAATGCCTACTGTGATGGCTGTTCTTAGCCTTTTTTTTTTTTTTGTGATTTGAATACCTTACTTGGAAAAGAGCCCTAAGCTTGTTGAAATAACTCCACAAAGACTCTCAGAGAGCTTTGAGATTTTAAGACCAATCAGTACACTGCACTGGCTTTGAAACACAGCCTTTTATTCAGCTGCCTCTAGTCAATTCAAGCTGTGGTGTCCTTGCATCTCTGCCACTGTTCAGATATTTGTTTCAATGCTTTCACAGGGCAGGTGTATCCTTAGCTCTCTCTGTGACTGTCAACAATAAATGCCCACACAGTTCAATAGCATGATATAAAAAGGATGGTGTATCTACTGCTTCCTTTGAATTCTTATAAAAACAAACCAACAAAAATAGGAGAAGCTCTTTCCTGAGCAAGCTGTTGAAGAGTTGGAGAGGACAGCAATGTTATCAGCCCTGACCTGTAGTCTGTATATTCATTATTATGCTTCCATCTCCTTCCACCTCACCAGAATGTGATAATGATACCTGGAAGTTTGAATTTAACCAAATTTCAGTGACTCCAGTGGAGTTTCTTCCTTTCTGCATCACTGGATGATAAGGGCATGAGAAATCTTTGACCAAATTCCTGCTTCTCTAGTCCAGGATGGCAACTGTCTGAGTGTTGTCCTCAGCAGTATTAGGTATTTCTCTCATCCTCATTAGGTATTTCCTTGCTCTGTGTAGGATTGTTCTATGAGAAGAGGAGCTACAGAGCTCAAAATGAACACAGCTAATTATAGTTTGAACGCTCCAGCCACTCTAGAGAAGTCTGGGGAGGGAATACAGTTGGGAAAATTGCTGCAAATATGTATGAGTGGTTAAAAGGATGACAGTGATTTCATGGGCCACTTCCTGTATCAGATGCATCTCTTGACACAAGGTAAGGGGGAGCTACTCAAAATATCTTAAGCTGAATGAACTAGGATGTAGAGCCTCTCATTTTTTATGCTGTAGGAACATAATGTGTGCTTTGGGATATCCAGTAAATAACATGCTTCCTATATTCTTAAAATGTAGTGATGTAGGCCCTATGGAGGATATTCCAACTTCAGCTCCTGTTATTTCTCTTCTGAGTTTCACAGTGCTGCTTGGCTGGACTGCAATATGAGTAGATGAATTATGGAAATAGAATATTTTTTATTTTCTTTTCCTATTAATAAGACCAAGTGAAAATCTCCCTCAGGAGGAAAAAAAAATCCCAAATAATCTTTCCTGAACATAACATTATGAAGGTGACTCATTTAAAATTCTCCATCATTTAGGGACCCGTGGTATCTGTACTGCCTGTTGGTAACGTCCATTAAGCAGCAGCAAAAATGCATTTTTTTCCTTGGTTAGACACTCCAATGAGTTCAATTCTGCAGGAAGAAATGTCTTTTACTCTAAGTATTTTTTTGTTCCCAGTCTAAATGCATTATGCAAATAATTCACTTCATAAAAAGATAACAAATGTTTGTGTTTTGGTTTGGATTTTTTTTTCAAACAGCTCTGAACATGATAGTTCAGGAAGCCAGTGTAATTTTAAGAGCTTAAGAAGATGCAGCTACAGTATAATAGGATCTGGGTTTTATGCAAATAAAACCATTATGCCTATTACTGGAGCATAACAAAGTAAAGAGACCTCTGCACTTATAGGCAACATGACAAGTGCTTTATTTATGATAATTTAGAATTTTCTCCTGGCATTTTCTTGCAGTTCCATGTGGTGTCCAAAAGGAAGAATTTTATGTTGCTGAAAAGAACTCTCCATATACTAACAAATTACTTTGTGCAAAACAAATGTTCTTCTCAGATTTTGTTTTGTTGCCTTTTAGACCTCCAGCAGTTCAATATAGTCTTGACACTATGAAGGATCATACTTCAATACATATGGTTAACCCAACAGAAACATGGAAGGTGGGAAAAGTCTTCAACTGTATGATTAAACATCTCCTAAGGGTTGCAGTTCAGTGTGTAAGAGTCAACAAAAACTACCCTGCCACAGCTCAAACTACAGAGTGCCCCATTTAATCTCCTACTGCACCAGGCAGTGGAGTGTGTGAGCTTTCTAAAGGTCTACTCAGATGCCCCAATGATGTGAACACGTTGATCTTCATGTCTGTTTGTCATTTTATCACTCAGGTTTTTGCATTCTACAGACAGTGTCCTAAGGCATAGAGAAGCTGGGTGATTCCCTAAGTCTGCAAAAGGGCAGATGTGACCCTTGGCTCTGGAAAGCCGAGGGAACATTTTGATCATTCTTAATTTCTACAAAGTCTTGCTTGTAAGTTTGTGTTCTCTGTGAAACCATCTTTTTGATAATTCAATTCCTTCCAATTGTACTAAGGAAAATGCCGAGCAGCTTTGGGCTGAGTGTGCCTGAATTTATTCTTAAACATCTGGTATCTAACGAGATGATGCTTTCAATGAGTACCTTAACAACAACTAAATCTCTGAACAATACTCTTACCTGCCTCTAAACAAGAGAGATTCTAGGTTCACTTCCATGGGTAAATTGTTACAGCTAGTAGAGTACATTAATATTTGCTCTTTAAACTTGATTATTCATGATTTGATCTCTCTCCCATATTATAGCTTTACTCTTCTGTCTCAACAGACATTGAGTTTCAGTGCGTTGGCATGGCAGTGACCAGCAAAGGGACTCTCTGTGCCACTGAAGCTCTTAAAGCTTTGCTATAAAAATTATTAATAATTTGTTTTTTGAAAAAAAAAATGCCCATCCATCTCAGTTACTGGAAGCTTACAGCACACAGTGAGGAACCAGTGGCTAAGGATATCTTGTTTCTGTGGTGGCACTTTTGTTGTTGTATCAAGAGTCATAAAGAATTAACCACCTGGATTTTAGGGAAAGTGCACCCTAAAACCTTCACAAATCTGCTGACAATAGTATTCTCTCTGTTAGAAAATAAAAAGTAGGCAAACCTACTTTCTCTTTTGTTCCCCAGTCTTCCCAGGTAAGTCCCACTGACCACAGCCAGTAGCAGCAGAAGAGAGAGAAAATTGTGATGTGGTGTAGCAAAATGGAACAGATAATGTATAATGTTCCTAGATGTAGCCAGGGTACTGTGCTGTAGCCTGGGAAAAAGGGAGACTCCAGCTCTGCTTTTGTCAGCCACAGAGGGAGTATCAGTTTACATACTTTTGAACTAATCACAGTAACTTCTATTGTAAATCTAATTAACCTTGGCTTTTCTCTGTAAGTCAAAGCTTATTCTCTACTCAGTGCTGGGGTTGCTGTGCTGGTCATCTATGCCTGAGTTGGACTGGTGGCAAGGGAAGGCAAACATGCTTTTCAGAAACTGAAGGACTATTGGGCTGGTGATGCTTTAGCACTAAACACCTGTTGGATGCAACTTCCCCATCTGGAATACCCTCAGCTAACATCAGCCAATAGTCTAGACTGCAATGCCTTTTGCTTCAGGTTTTATGTGCAGTACATAAAAACGTGACAGCAGCTCCTTGAAGGCATTGTGCATCTGACCTGTCTCATTCTTATTCACCAGTGGGAGGGATTTGACAGCAATAGCTTTATAGACTGCTTTAAAAATAAAATTGTCCCATGATTTTATGTATTTCTGCTGACTTAAGAACAGGGCAACTGTAGAAATTTATGGGAAAAGCACTTCCAGGGCCATAGTTGGCAAACCACCAGCCTATATGAGTGTGGTAGGACACCCAGTAAGCAATGGGCCTCATCAAGCAGCCTTCATGCAAATATGTGAATGCCACCAAACGGCCCTTGTGAGCTCAATATAGTTTCCCTCAGTGAAAAATGCTGTAAGCAGAAGTACTTAGGGATACCCTTACTACTGCAGTAAGCAGAAATCCAGATATTGTGTGTGATTAAAGATAGCAAGGTTAGTGGAATGTGCAGATTATGCAGGCAGGTGTTAGGATATATAAGGTGCATTCTACTATTCCACGTGACCTGGTAGGGCAAGACAAACATGTTTAGTTTCATAGAGCAGCTTATGAAAAAGGAAAAAAAAACCAAAACTATTTGTAATCAAATGTATACAAATTTATTTATGGAGCTATCAGCTTTTGATACAAACTCAAAACCAGTCAAGGCATTTGTACTTAGAAAATTAATCCAGAATACCCGAAGTCTGCTTAACATTAGTACAAAGGTTTTTTTCACGTATTTCAGTAGCTTAGTTTAGTACTTCATTGGCTTACATCTCAAAAGATTTGTGTCCAAATCTTGGCACTGAAATAACTTCCCTGCACAATGAACCATGAGACAGGAAACTTGTCTTCAAAGTCACCTGCTCATGTGGGAGGTGGGGTGTGATTGCCACCCAGAGGCTGGTTTACCTTTGTTAATTAACTTGTGATTCCCTAGATTAGAAAGCTGTGCCATCAGTAGCAATGTCAGCCAGGAGCTACACGTGCCATAGAGGAAGGGCCCATCTTGTTTTCTTGCTGGGTCACTCCTGAGGGGAAGTTAAGTCCTGCTGCTGTACCTAAAAAAGCATTTCACCGTTGCTGCATTTCCAGTCAGAACTAGACTCAATCTTGGCACTTTTATGGGGATAAACCCAAAGAAGGGTGAAAAGAGTCTTAAAGAATCAACTGATGGAGTCAGCATCTGGTCCACTTTGATTCCATAAGTTTGTTTTTACAGACTCATGGGTGTTCTTTGTCCTGTAAATTATGAACATTAGTAGCTTTCTCGAAGGTCGTGTTGCTTTGGTTTCTTTAAAACATCACCCAGCCAGTACAATGAACATGCATTCTGGTGAGAGCAAAATTGCCATGGTGTATCAACAGGAATTATTATTTCCTTAGAAACACTGCAACCAAGAACTGCATAATGGATGAGGAAAATGGTTTTGATTGTTGAGAGACGAATTAAAGTGAGGACAGAAAAGGATGGCAGACATGCCTGAGAGTAAACAGAGTTTAAGGAGAGAATGGAATTACAGAGCTGGTCAACTCATTTACGTGGTAAAGTATTGTAGGCTTTAAGACTCTGTGGATTCAGTTATCTTAATTAACATATGCAGACCCAGAATTCTGACTCTTATTAACACAACTGTGCACTTGTATGTTGGAGCACTGCAGAGGAGGGAAGAGGTTAATGGTTCAAAAGTTTAAAATGCGGGAGGGAAAAATAATTAAATCTTGTAATCTGATCATTTATATAGCACAAAATTTCAGAAATTGAAGAGTAAAAGAAAGGTTATTTCTCTTTATTTTTTTAATTTGTCTCATATGCACAGTTGCAAATATACAAAGACAAGCTCTGTTCCTACATGTTTTGAAAACAGTACTTGAGCTGTAACATTTTTTCCCCCAGGAAAAATCTAATTTAAACCAGATCATTTTACCTCTTCATAAAGAAAAATACTTTTTATGTATATGTATGTGTATATAGTAAAGGGAGTCATCACAAAACTAGGTCTTTATCAATGGAACTTTTCTAAAATATAACAAAACAATAAATTAGATTTAAAATAGCTTCTTGACATTATCTGTTGCTTAGAGATGATACACTTAATTCAGACCTGGAACACTGTGCCTTGGTATCTTATTTGCTGAATGTGCTAGAGCTCTTCTCTAAGACCAAAGGATCCACTTTGACAAAATATGAATTCTTTCTGTAACTTTATATACATATATGTGTATATAGGTGGTTGTGAGTGACTGACGTTCCCACTCAGCTTTCTAACACAAAATCTGGTAGATATCCTGGGTCCTTGCTGCTCCCAAGTAATTCCTCTTATGGGATGATGGGTTTAGTTGCATTGTAGACTTTGTGTGTACAGGCTGACTATTCCTGTTAGACACATTCCTCGTCTTAAATTTCCAGCTTAATGTAAATAAACATGATTCAACCGTATTGCTTAAATAAGATAGGGTGAAATATGTTGTTGTTCTGCATAGTTTCTTACAACAGTTTAATTGAGAATCCCCAGTGTTTTAAAACAGAGACTAAAAATTTGGCAGGAGGATAATTTACTATGATGGCTGTGCCTGCACCTGGCCTGATGCCAAGGATGAAAAACATCATCTTCCACATTTTCAGCAGAAGCTTGGCAGAATTTGCCAAAGTCCTTGAGTCCTTTCATGGGGGGGAAGTGTCCTTTCATGGAGGGCTGCTGGGGTTCTTTGAATGTCCCTGTGAGGGCTGGTCCTGCCAGCCAGGGCTGCTCCTGGGCAGGGCACTGGGACAGAGGGGCAGCTGAGTGGCAGTGATGGTGACTGTGCCTTCTGCAAGAGCATGGCAGGCAGGATGTGTGGATGGGAGCCCATCTGGACACAGGAAGAGCACAAAACCAGTGCATTTATTCTGGGAATGGGCAGCAGCACAGAGAAGCCAGGAGAGCTACAAGTTTAAAAGAAAACAACACTTCCTCTCTGTCTTCATCCATAATTTTTTTTTCACATGAAGAAAATACTCATCTCCCTGTTATAGATTGCCGTCATATGCTCTTGATGTAAAAGCATCCTCTAGGAGATGACCAGTGTGTGTCTGACATAGTCTTATCAAATTGGTCTTTTTTCCACTTAAATAACCAAAAAACCTCAAGTAAATTAAACATTCTGGTTTTATGTGAGGCCATTTTTACTTTTATGATTGTCTAGTAAGCTTTTCATGGCAATGTGGTGATTTCATTGCAACTGCATCATTTTGCTTTGAGCTGACATTGTACTCATAAAAATCACACTTCTATGAACTGACAACAGAAGGAGGTTTTTGGTTTGATTTTGGTATATGTGAAAGGGAAGGTGAAAAAGTTGAAATAAAACAGCTAGTAGTTTTATATTGCTTACCTACAGCAGTACTACAACAATACAAATTTGATGACATGGAAATCAATGTTCTCCCTCCTTTGAAAGATGTAAAGTTACACCCAGAATTAGCAGTTCCTTGAAATGGCAGTGCATGTTTATAATAAACAGGCATTAGACCTGCAGAATAATTTTTTGGGGTGTTCATTATTACAACTATTTCTGGGAGAAATTGGCAGTTTAACTGGTTTTCTGTAGTCATAATTGTGAGGGTGTCTTGTGAGTAATGTCCACATCACCCCAAAATAGCAAACACTGAGTTTTTTTCTGTCTTTGCTCTGTTACAATGCAGTGTAACTCATTTTGCGTTTCATAAAACGCAGCTTGGGATTTTTAAGGTGATTTTATTTCCATCAAATGCATGAGCTCTGCTCACTTCCTTTGCTGGCTAAAAAAGGGTCTTATGATGAAAAAATCCAGAGCCTAGAGCTGCAAACAGGACATGAACAGACACAGCCTCACATTCTGCTGTGGTTTTGTCTTTGATGCAATACTCAATTTGTACAGAGTCATCAAAACACACTAAAGTCAGAAAAAAATAGAAAAACTGACAACTCTGATTATTTTTTTTGTCTTCTTCAGTTAGCTCATGCTGATCTCCACAAAATTCAAATACTGTGTAATGATGTCACTTGAGAAGAAAATAGTTAATCACATAAATAATTTCTGCCACCAAAAAAAGCAGTGTTTTTAAAATAAAACCTGCACAGAATCATTCTGTCAAAATACTGGTTTCATTGATCTTGCATCTTTTACAATCTTAATTTAAGTCTGGGATTTTGTGTCCGAAAAGCATGGCAGATTAAGGGGTTTTGGGCAAAGAAACGTGCTTGACTGACACTAATACATGTGATCCCATCTGATTACAGATGTGAAATATGCTTTCAAGCCTACCCTACAATATATCAAAGGGATGTTTTTATACTGTGCTGCTCTGTACCAGTAAACAAAATGTTTTTTAAAGTGTCTTCAGGAGAGCTTTTAGAATTTTACATGTCCACAACCATAGTAATTTAAATAATATTAAGAATATTCTCTGTGAGGTCTGTGCATTAGCACTGAACTCATACTAAGCAGCAGCCAAAACTGTACACTCTCTGCTGACAAAATTATTTTTATGCTCATTGACCTTGAAAAGTTTATGAGAAGATACAGGAAATTATATGCTCTGAGTTAATTTCAAAGTCAGATCCTGTCAAAATCTCACTTGGTTTTTTTTGTTTGTTTGGGGTTTGTTTTTTTTTGTTTTTTTTTTTTTTTCTCCACAGCTCTGAGGTTTCTGTGTAAAAAAATAAATGTTCAGGTTATGATGCTTCAAGGTTGGGTTGAGACTATGATTTGACACACAGCTACTCTGAAGTAGAGCGAACATGTGGGAGAATGAAATTCTGATCCTTTGTAAACTTCTGTGTGCAAGTTTCCTATAATCCCTGCATTCCTCTAAACCGGTTTAAATTCTGAAACAGCTTGTTTTATGCAGTGTGAAATTTGTATTGCTGAAATCAAATGACTTGGCTCCTGATAAATAAATGGAATAGCTTAGGAGAGAGTATGCACCACTGATACCACCTATGTTTCCAGATAAGCTTTTCCAGCTCTGAGTACAACCTCTTTTAGGAGACGGATTTCAAATAAAAATATCCCTAGTTTCGGTATGACTGGAATATCTGTGAGACTGGCGTGACTGTAGAGGCTTGATAAGCAAAACACTCACAATTTAATAAGTGCTGTGGCTTGTTTTATTTAGATTCTGCTTCTGCTTGGGGATAAAAAATAGCCCACAAACATGGTGAAGAGTGAAAGAGTTAACTTGAGATTAATGGAAAATGAAGTAGATAGCTAGGAGCAGCTTGGTGGTATGTACACCTGAAGCTGGAAAATTAAGGTTCCAGCTGACTAGTCAAGTTACCCATAGCTAAATAGTGTTCAGCCACTGCACCAAAAACTTCACATATTGAAACTCTTTCTTTACTGTTACTGAAGTGGTAGAGAAATTGCATCTGTGAGGAAGTGAAGATGCCACTAATTTGTAATTATTTAAAAAGTCTCAGATTGAAGAATTTCCAATTAATACTTGGATGACATTTTATTTGGTGAACAGATAAGGTGTTTGCATCCTTTATTGATAAGGATTTCTCCATCAGAACTCTCTAGAGTGCAGCACACAGGGAGTGCTTTGGGAAGACAAATTTTGATTACAAAAGGCATCTCTGATAAGAACCTCAGTGGCTTGAGGTCACATCACAGAATTTTCAGATCAAATATTCATCTTGACAATGAAGAGGACTACTATTTTATTTATGTTCTGTTTAGAGAGATACCTCCAGGAAATGTATCTTCTGGAAACTCCCATGCATGTTGATGGCATTATTCTAAATGGAGATCCTAGTACTATTACAGAATTCAGGACAGGCTGTAAGGTATAAGTGTAGCTGAGAGGAATACAATTCCTGGCATGAGTCAATGCCTAAGTGCTTTGGCCTTGCACTGTAGCATTCTCTTATTTCTTTCTCTATCACTATTATGCATTTTTGATTGTAATAAGAAGGTGATTGGGAAGCAGTGTTTTCAAACAATCTGCTGGCAGAGGTTTTACACTGTGGGACAATGAAGAGTGTGCAGTTCAGTAAGAGGCTATTCCCAAAATTCACAGCCAAGAGGCAACGTATGAAGCTGAGCATTGGCAAAGCTTTCTAAATCAAGGGAAAGTGTCCTTTTTGTGGATCTCCAACTATAGGAATGATACTTTTCTCCATAAACACTAATACTTTTGAGCTTTCAATCTTTGATATATAAGAAGCTTTATGAGGAAATGTGTTGCAGCCTATTTTGGATAGTAATATCAATGCTTTGTGCAAACAAATACTGGTAATTTTAGGAAGCATTTTCATTTCAACCACTAACACAAATGTGTATGTATTCTGCTGACTACCATTAGTGCTGAGTTCTCCCTCCTTCAATTCTTTTAATATTGTTTGATTCAGTTTGAACTTTATTGGTTTAATTTTTCCTTCCCTGGGATTCTGAGTGTTAATTCGGAATGAACTCTATCCAGAGCATGAGTTTGAGAAGGGAGATGGTCAATGGCAGACTTTCACTGCTAGAGAGGTTCTCTGGCTACACCCAGAAGTGTCTTGTGTTTGTGAACTATTCTCCCTGCAGGAACATTCATTAGTTTAACTGAGTTCTTTAAAGTCTCACTGATCCTGCAAATTTCTGCATTACATCCGTACCTGCACCATTTATATTTCTATATGGTTTTTTGCATCCAAATAAGTTTCATGCAGTTTTGCAGCGCAGTCTGAGTGTTGACTGGGAATTCAGCAATGTCATCTCTATGCTGGCATTGTTCTGGAAATCTGTAGTTGCTCTATTCCATCATCTGCTGATTGTGTTAGGTAGCCTCATTAAGCTTGAAGAAAGATGAGTTAGTTCACCGAGAGAGTGGGTTAATGGTAACTTTTAACCTTTTCCAGTGCTCCCTTGTGTTGGGCATTCTCTGAGTGTGGCACAGAGGCTGAGATTTGTACCAAAAATAGCGTGTTCTTAGCTGAAAACAGACTGGGTTTGCTCCATGCAGGGCTGTCAAGATGTATCAAATCTGTTCTGGAATGACACTTTCTGAAGGAATATTTCATCTGTAGTTTTAGTGATCTGCAATTGCTACAGTCCTGATGCCCTATTATTATTTGTTGTACTTGCTTGCTGGCACTTCATTCTCACTGTTTCTCAAATTCAGACATTGGAAAAATTTCTCCAGCCATTTCTCAGCTTAACTGCACTGTCATGCCTGTATTTCCTATCCCCTCCCTTGCCACTGATATTTCTCTACATCATCTTTGTTTCATCTGTCTCTGCTTTCTGCCTGCTCCATGCCTGACCTTCCACTTAACACAAACCACAGTTTTCTTTAAGCAATGTATAAAACCTTTCTTAATTCATTAAACACTCAGTCCACAGTGGCAATATCCCACACCTTTTTTTTTTGGTCTTTTATGCTTGTACCTAAGATGTTCAGTGACGCAGCAGGTGCTGCTCTTTCAGTACCTATTGCTTACAGGAAAAACACTGTGAAAGTTTTTTCAATGCCATAGCAAATAATTTGGGTTCCTTTGCTGAAATTGCCAAAGACGTAGATCTTCTGTTTTAACGTCAGTATTTTTTCCAGTGGGAATTGGATTTAGATAGTCCATACAGCTGTTTCTTTATTTCCTCTAAGCTACATGGGGGCACAAAGACTCTTACAATCTCTTGGATACATATTTTAGTACCATGAAATGCTTTGGCAGAGGTGACCTCCTGGGAGGAAAGCAACAGACAATTAATTCGTAACCCTAAGTGGTGGTGTGTCTGGGAGAACTAAAGACTAATTGAGCTAAGCCTTCACTTGACTGTTTATTTTCATAACCTAATTGTTCATTTCACAATGACTGTAGGTAATGTGATTAATATAAGCTGTGAGAGCAATCAAGCTGAAAGAAGATGGTAATGGACTACATGAGGGTATTCTTGTTCTCAGTCATCTTATTTTGCTGCAGTTTTGTAAAGCTCTTCAGCTGAGCTATGGAATGCCCTGAAATTGCTTTGGTAGCCAGCAGGTATATCAGGCTCAATCTATTGACAGGCATAGTGTCATTGCTGGTAGTGTTTATAGCAATAAAATCCTAAATAGATCCTTCTATTTTGTTTGTCCTTTGGTTCTTTCCTCTGTATCATTCTATATCACCTTCAGACCCAGGCAAGATATAAATGCTCACTTGCCATTTGCAGGTCAGGTCTCATTCTTTGGGCAGAGAGACTCCCTCCCAGGAGACTCTTTCTCTCTTGCTTGTTGCTCCATTTTCCCCTTTCAGAAGGAATAAAAGCCCTTTGTCGTTTGGCCTTATTTCCCCTATCGCTTTAAAGAAATGTGATGCTTTTCTGTACATGAACAAGGTGAGGATGATTGAATGAGAAGTTCTTTCATGTAGTTGCCTGCATTAGACTTTTAAATTGCAAGGCAGAATTAAACTAGATATGCAGTGATGCTTTTATAAGATATTTAAAAGTCCAGTTCTGCTGGCAGCTGGCCTAGATAGTCACAGGATTAGATTTCTTCAGCAAACTGGAAAAGCATGACCTTGACATCTTTGCTTCTGTTAGCTTGAAATAAAGGTGGTACCAGTGATTTGCAAGCGGAAAAAAATACATTATAAAACCACAAGAGATTAACACAGAGTGAATTTTGGAGCCTACATGTGCTTGTTTTGAAGCAGGGAGACTTCAAAATCTCAAGAGTAAAAAGCATTTTCTTTGGTTCATTTTCTTATTTATGAATGTTGTATGCTGAGAAATTCTTCTTACAATCAGCTAAAAGATGCCCACACTTTTCTTTTTTAATTATTTTCTCCCTGAAAATAAGCCATAGGCTGCATAAACACACATCACATGTGCTGCTCAAAATCAAAATGAGTGCATAGCAATAAAACCAAGTTCACTGCCATTAAGATAAATAGCCCACCTGCAGAAAAAGAAACTGTATCATCATCATAATTTCATTTATGCTTAGATAGGAACTGCAGTCTCACTGTTGAATCAGCACAAGCCAATATGTAGATATGCTGTGGTCAAGATAAATCCACAACCATAAAGCCATTCCTTCCTTTTAAAACCTTTTCACACACAGGTGAAAGAATAAATTCCTCCTGGCACAATGGATAAATGTGACTCCATGCTTGGTCTTCATATTCTAAATGCCTGAAGTAGAACCCCAAATGATGTGTATGGGTTTTGTACCATATTTTAGTTATTTTCCCACGTGTACTGTTTTTGTGACATTGGTGCATGACACCCAAAATTGTATCCAAGGATAAATTTTCGTAATTTTTTCTTTTAGGTGAAAATTTTGCCTAAGTTGGGCCTTCAATGCTTATTAATTTCATACATATTAATTTCATACAATATTAATTACATTTTTATCGGGAAAGGAATGCCAAAAAAGACACTGTTAATTTTAGAGCTGCCAATAAATTAATTTCTACTGTTTTCTTCTCAAAAGCATTTTATAGGAGAGTGGTCCAAGTTCTTCACCCTTTGCTCATGAAACTGTAACAAAGTCCAATATTGCAAAATACCCTGTCATGAAGCAGAAGCAGAGGATGCTGGTATTGCTGAGAGATTGAGAGGTGTCAGTACTGATGGGCATAATTCTTGGATTGGAAATGAGTGCCTTCTCAAAGGGAAGTCCCACTGAAGAGTGTGAAATCCCAATGATCTGAACCCACCAGTGAAGGGTCTGCAGAGGAAAAGCAATTCATCCTATTCCATGAAGCAAAGGCTCACACTTTTCCTACATTTTTGAATGTTTTCAGTGAAGTTGACACAGGCATGACCTAGCCAAAGAAAATCATGACAATGAGAAGACACAGAATTGTGTTGACCTACAAAAAAATTAATATATTTACTATGAACAGCAAGAAAAATATTAGAAAATACTGGCTGCTCATCAACATAGGAAAGGTGATTGTATACATTTTGAATGTAATGGAGTATTGTGCTGGCCCAAAGAGCAAAAAACCAAAGCAAGAAAAATGAGTTTTCCAATTCCTTTTGTTTTTCTTTTTGTCTTAAAAAAATGCTTTCTTATTGGTAAGAACTTAATGAGAATGTGCTAGACATGAGGAAACTAACCAAATTTGAGTTTTTCTCCCTTCCATTGCTTTGGAAGCTTCCTCTATGGAATCTCCATCATATCTTAAAATGCAGTCTAGTTCCTTCCCTAAGTCTGCATCTGGGTAGTGGATTAAATGTTTCACAGCTGAATGGAAGAAGCCATTAGATCCATGCTGTGTTTCTGTTTCTCTGCATGTGCCACCAGGTTCCTTGTAATTGGTGGCCCTTGTACTGCAAATATCGCTGAGGAGCTGCACAGGGGCTCCCCTCTGCTGTGAGCTACACAAGTGCACATGTGCATTTTGTCAGGAGAGTCCAGCCTGCTCCTCCAGCAGCTCTCAAACAGCTCATCTCTGTTATCTCTGGCTTCTGCACAGACTGCAGCTTTGGTTCTAGGTGTCACACACACGGGCAGCAGCAAGAGGCTCTTTTACACCAAGTGCTACCCTGGTTCCACTGTCCTAGGGGAACACCAGGTAAATGGGGGCTGTCCCCACCTGCCCTAACAGTGTGATTTCTCTTGCCTGAGTAGCAGATTGCTGGTTAAGGGAGGAAGAACTTTGTTTAATCAGGGAATGTAGTTGACAGTACCCATTAGAAAGAGAGCATTTCATTTCAGTACTCAGTGTCTATTCGTAACAAGATTTTTAAGCAGCTTGTGAAATTTATAGGGGGATAGTGCTCGTCTTTGTTCCTACTGTTGGTTTTTTATGCTTATAGGAAGCAATTCTGATAATAATGTTATACAAAGTAATTTCAAGATAAAGAAAAATCCCATGTTATTTACTTCCTTTGTGATATTTATGCCACTTGCTCTACAGATAAGTCCTTCACATTCACATCTGATGAAGTAAAATACTGTTTATCTGCTTCCCCTGTCAAAAGAATATCTGGTTCTTTCACCTCTTCCCTCACCTTTCAGATTACCTCTGGCTCAAAGTCTGTAGAGGCAACAAGAACATCACCTTCACTGAAAATGTTATTTTCCACCATTTCCATGTGAAATAGTTTCATATGAGACTGGGAAAGAACTTGTGCAACATAGATTCCATCACCTGGGAGCCCCTGGGAACAAACAAGGCCAGTGTTGTTTTAGTAAATTAAAACTTTTTCCCAGAAGGATAAATCCAAGGCCCTTTGGTGTCATCAAAAAGATCCCCAGCAGTTATGATAGACTTTTATTTATGGCCTAACAAAATATGGCCCTTGAGTGCAGGATAAAACAAATCAATAACTGTTTATAGATTGTGTTATAACTGATGACTTGATCATCGGTGTCTGAAGGAAGTACTCCTTACACATGGTAGCTGTTTTGTGACACCCACAGCCACCACTAAAGCTCTTTAGTAAGTCCAAATCACAAGTAAAAATATATACTGCCTCCTTGTCCAGAGACAGTTGAGTCTGTTCATAAATTAATGTACTGAAAATATGCAAAATTAGATCAGACACAATGTAAAACTTTGGCTGGTACACAGATGCATTGGTGCCTTTTGTAGCTGCACAGTCTTTCTATTCTGTTCACCCTCACCCGCTTTAAAATATGCAATGTTTGACCAAACAGTCACAAATAGACAGGAATATCTGAACAGTAGCTACAGGCTAAAGCCTCAGTGTCCCAGAGTGACCTGCCAGCCCTTCAGCTCACCATGGAATGCTCTGATGGACACATGCAGCTTTCTAGCTGAGCTCAATACTTATTTACAGCTGCCCCCCAGAGAACTGCAGCTTTGTGAAAATGGTACCAAGTTTTGTCTGTCCCTTGGAGAATTTGCTTACTGTGAGCCTAAGATGAACCCCCTTGGGCTCACTGCTTTTTTAAGGCAAGAAAAAACCCAGGCTTAACATTGATCTCTTCCTCCCTGCTCAGGCAATGAGGTTTGCCAGCCATGTGTCTTCAAGGGTCTGTCATTATGTCCAGGATGTGCTTTCCTGCCACGTGTCACTAAATGAAAGGAAACCTTGGGATTGTGGCTGACCAAATTATCACTGTGGGATTTGATTTCCAGGGCTCTCTATACATTTCAGCTGAGGAAATAAATGGTAAAAAAATTTACAGCAAAAATGTTGTCAGAATGCCACACATCTGCCATGATATTTTGGTGTATTTTATTTATTAAAATGTAGTGGGTACAGATGAATTTTTTGCTCAATATTTATTGCTTCATCTGTCACAAAACAGGAGTTTTTTGCATGCACTGATAAATGGGTAGGGAAGGTGCCTGGCATGATTTCTCTGTTAAATTGTTAAATAAAATAATATTGTTAAATGCAATGTTAATATTGTTAAATACAAATGTGCTTTGTTGAAATGCTCCATTCTAACTTGCACTGATACACTCCAGAGAATTAAAATGTCCTACATCATGTTGAGGAGCAGAACTTTTGAGAAAAGTAACTGTCTTTATTTCTCAAAAGTGAAAGAACCTCACCAGCACAAAAGTATAACAAAGTTTTGGTGCTTGGCACTATTGAGAAATGCTCTGTTTGGTAAATTCTGTCTGCAATTTATTCATTTAGATACTAGACAACTGTTCAGGGAAGAGAATTTCTCTAGCTGTTATCCTGTCCTAAACACAGGCTCTGGCTCCAGGGGGAGTCAAAAATGCAGTGATAACATGGTGATGTATTACAAATGGGGCAATCAAAGTTGCAGGGCTCAGTGCAGCCCATGAAATGCAATAGCTGGAGGCCATGGCAAACAAACTCCCAGCAGTGAGTTTCTTCTGCCTCTCAGGATACTATCAATCCAGGAACTCCTCCAAAAGCACAAGACAGCCACAGTTCTGCTACAAGTGATCCTTTGTACTTGCTATGAGTTGGGGCAATAGTTTTGCTCTTCAATGACTATAATGATTTTAGAATAATTTGGAGATTTCCATTACTATTGGAAGTAGTATTCTGATCTTGGCATCATAATAAACCAGGGTTCATTCTGGTAAAATTATTACTTAGCTTTAAGCTAACATATTTCAAGTTGTTTGAAGCTTATCCAATGTATTACTAAACACAGACAGCAGAAACACATAACACTATCTTTTTGGAAAAGAAGGAAAAAAAAGTCTTATCCAGACAACATGCAGTTGACTACTGTACAATTCAGATGTCAGCTGATTTGACTAAGAGATGTGAGGAAATTAATTTAGAATGCCTCTTTTCAGCTAGGAAAAGCACGATTACTTGCATGGAAACTATTTTCCCATCACCTTGTGCTGAACTTAATTATGACACTAAAACCCTCAGGACAGAAATGAACCCGAAATACAAATCCTGTATTCAGCAGTTGGTGCAGATACCACAGTTTGTAGTGGCTGGTATCAGGAAGGGGTGTGTTGGAAGACTGAACGTGGAAGCAGATCAGCTGACAGGTGATGGTTTCAAAAGCAAAAGGAAGAAAGGTCACCACGGTTTCATTCTAATTCCAGCATGCATTTGTGAAAACATCTGTAGAAAAGCAAGTGCCCTGAGAAGCAGCTGTGCTGTGGATGTGAGATCTGGAAGCCAGCCATTAGCTCTGTGAAAAGTGATTAAGCTCGGGTGCCCTGTCCTTTTCTAGGCAGGTAGTCAGGATCCCCTTAGTGCTTTCAGTGCTTACAGAGTTTCCCCTACTGCTGCTTACCCAGGGATTGCCAGTGCCCGAGGAGAGGAGCTGCTCTGGGGCCAGGAAGCTGCAGCTGAGCTGGGGGCAGCTCTCAGCTCTCCTGTCCTGTGGAACCCTGAGCTTGGCTCCTGTCCCATGCTCTTCAGCCGGACCTGCTGGGAAGAAATTGCTGCTTTGGGGAAGTTTATTCTGTACTCAGCAATTCTTTTGTCTTGTCCTTTCTCTTCTGCTCTCCCCCAAAAGTGGAGGTGGAGGCTGGTTGCTCTGGCTCTGCCTGTGGCTTGGCACCTTAGGGAATTGTACTTTTCGTTCAGGATGATGTGCTGCCCTGGGCTAAGCAGCCGTGAGGGGAGTCAAATTGCATAGATGTCTGGGTAGGTAGAGGGTGTAAAATTTACTCCAAAAGACAAAAAAAAGGTTTTTAAAAAGTATTTTGACCACAAGTAGCAACCAACCAAAGGAAAAACCAATGCATGAAACTTTAGGCAAGAAGCTGGAAGCCAAACCCTTGGCCAGTATGAAATGTGTTGCTGCATTGAAGTCTGATCAGCCCCAGCTGAGAGAGAAGCCTGCAAAAAAGAAATCTGAGGAAATGAGAGAAGGGAATGTCTCGTACACACAATGCTATGTGCCATGTAATTCTTAGAGGAATGGAAAGAATGTCCTAAAATCAAACTGCAGTCCACCTTCCTTTTTCCTCTCTATTGAATTGGAAATTGCTGGCCGATTTTACATGTTTCAAGTAGCAATCCTAGAGGTAAAGGTAAGGTGCAAAGAGTGAAGTATATGTGGATATATATATATACTCAGTATTAGACTCCCAGGGCAGCAAAACAGAGGTTTTAGAAAATGCCTTGTACAACATGAGTTGCAGTTATTTCAACTGTAACTTAAACAGCATATAACAACTTCCTTTAAGGCTAGGCAGTACTGCTGATACTGAGAACCTGCTTTGATCAACTCATTAACACTTCTAGTCAATACAGTACTTTTAAATTAAAGAATTATCACATGTGTGCAACTTTCAGCATACTGCCCTAGTTAAGCGTTTGAAAACTATAATTTAAATTCTAAAATTGGGTGAGAGAGGCCCTGAACTAAATCCATTATGCACTTCTAGAAATGTTTGCACTTGGCAGTTCTGTCACAAGCCTTGCTGTTGAGCTTGCTAATATTGTGGCATAGCCTCTAATGTTTTCCCTTACTCATAGGCTGGACAGAAGATGTCTAGAAAAAACACTGAGGTAAGGGCAAGTGTTGCAATTTTCAAAATTTAACTACTATCCTGGCCCACTCATCTTGTGACATCTGCCAGGAACTGAATATACAGGAAGGTGTGTTTTAATTTTTCATCAGAATCTGACATTTTAAAATGCTTCTGCTACTCAGTGAAGGCTGAAGGCCAAGTTGCATACACAAACTGTACATGAAAGAGCCTGTTCACTGTCCAGAATGTTTCTAAAAATTGTGAAGTTGCTGTTCCTAACTGTTTGTCTCTAAAGCTATGGGCTGTAATAGTTGCAAGCATCTTTGAATTTCAGCAACTACTTAAATATTTATATAACAGTATTGCAAAATGTATGTATACACAGGCAGCCGTTTTAGCTTGGGGATGTAATTAAAAGGGGCACATGAGTGCATGGATCCTTCAAGTGCTCATTTATAAGTTTTTAGAGGACTCATTCTAAAACTAAGGGAACAGTACTAGTATTGAATATTCTCACGGTATGAAAGAAAGGTGTGAAAATGCAGTGATGTTGTACATGATGTGCATTACATTTTTCCCTGTAGACTTGAAAAAAGCACTGAGGTACACTGAAAGTACTGTGAAAGTACTGTGGGGAACTTCTCTGTGTGCCAAGATTAATCACGGAATGGGTTGGTTTGTTTGAGTTATGGGTGTGTACAAGGCAGTCCCTGCACCAATGGTTCAAAACCAAGCCGGAGTTAGGCTGATGCTTTCTGCATTTATGCAGCATTAAAATAATAAATGGTAGTGTGGGATTGCAGCTGTAAGAGAAGCTTGTACTTAGTTGTTTTCCTGGTCATTTAATGATGAATTTGAAGGTTTTGAAGGCTCCAGTGTCATGGCATCTATCAGCACCAAAGACCACTGAATCTATATAGAGATTGTCATTCAAATTGCTTCCATGTGAAAATTAATAACAACATTTTAGCTTCCTGGTATTTCAGACTGCTTGACTTTGAGGCCAGATCATGTTTAATGATGTCAATCATCTTCACATCAAAAAATATGTTGGGCAAAACTGATAGGGTGTGCACAAGCTTCTAATTGTTGTCAGGTCTGAAACAGAGACCTCATATAAAGGAATTAGTGTCATTTAGTATTTGCTTGCTCCCTATAATGAAAGTCAGGATTGAGATGCTGCTATGGATGTTTTATATAATGAAGATTTAGGATTTTCAGTCTGTGAATGTGGTGGTTTTAATATGTGCTGAACTGAAGCAAAATTCAAATTGAGCAATGTAAATATTCATTAGCTATGATGAAGTTAAAGCTGTATTTTAAAAACACCGTTTGTTTCATTCCTGAAGGAACAAACGGGCTGGAGTGCTTCTGCTAGCAGCTCTTGGTGTCGTTTTGGTGCCATCCCCCATTGTGACAGTGTGTGCAGAGGGGCTGCACAAGGACAGCAGTTCTGCTTTCACTGAAGTTACCTAAGAAATTTTAGCAGAGGGATAAAATTACACATTTCAGCCTTCATCTCTATTGGCAATATAAGTACAGTTCAGGCAGATCACCTTAACAATTTAATAATTTCAGCTTGAAATTTCATAGCTGCTTTTTCCAGATAACCTATTGTGAACCCTGCAATTGACGGTTGGGTTTTTTCATCCAGTTACACATTAAACCCACTGGACACACCAAAGGGTTTTAGAGAAATGTAAATTCTCAGTTTAAAGACTGAAACCCATTGGTGAGTAATTACAGTTGATAATACCATTACCTCCTGGGCAAAAAAAAAAAAAAATCCTTAATATAGCTGACTGTTTCCAGCACTACTTTCCATTGCATGTTGTTATCCTTTTCTGTTTAATAACTCCTAGAGTCAGATACCTTCCTCACATAAAAACTAACTAGAAAATGTGGAAATCCATCATTCTATACCTCATGATAAGGAGAAAAGACAAAACTCTCATGAAAAACATTTTGCAGCTACGATCTATTTTGAGAGGTTCAATTTTTCTATTACTTTGCAGAGGTGTAAGTACAGAAAACTAGGCATGGTCATTCAGTACTGATAATAGATCGTTTTTAAATGTATTGTGTATTGCAAGCTGCATTGGTGAAATAATGAACTCTGTAGGCCTTGCTGCAGCCCTGGCAATCTGGTGAATCCTCTGGCTGCTGAGTGTAAAGGAGGATATAGTGGGCAAAAAAAATTGTTTTCAGATTTGTCAGCCAGCTGATCCATGTTTTTGCTACTTAAACATTTATTGTGCTCCTGTTGAACATATGCATTTGATAATTTTGTGTCACAAGCCAATCCTTGTCAGTTTGGTGTTTCAGGCAGGAGCCCCTATCTGCTCAAGGCTGCCTCTCTGAGTGCAGTTTGCAATACCACAAAGGAGAGTACAACATCCTGTGCACAGAATTACTCAAATCTTGGACTTTTGATGTGTAATACATTCTAACGAGCCCTGAATCCTGTCATTGGGTACTTTGCAGTAGCCCTCTTGTTCTGCCTATTGACCATAAACCACAGCAAGGACAAAGGCTGCAGATGGCCTTATTCAGAATAGATGGACTCACTGGAGAAGCTCCTGCAGGATTTTCTCACACTGTTCTAGTGTAAGTTGTAAATAACATGGTAGGTCTCCCTAACCACAAAAGACATTTTCATGTCTCTCGGAGCATCTAGACTTGTCAGGCAGCTATAGGTCTCTTTCAACAATGGAACAAAACGCATTTGTGGATCCCTGAGAAACACAGTTTTACGTGGCACGGTCTCAAATGTATATGTAGGAAATCCTCTGTATCCTGAAGCTCAAATAATGAGAAAAGAGGCTATCAGGTGAATCCTTGAAATCCTAGCAGATGGCTGTATCTAGCTTGATATAATTTCATCTTATCAGTGATTTTTGAATTGTCTCAAATGTCATCATCTATGGTAAATTACATATTGCATCTGTTCCACAGGAACAAGTGAGATCAGGACTGAAATGCTATTGAGCACACTCCCATCTGCCTGAACCAAGGGGTGCATTTAATGAGGTCTCTTTTCTTCTACACTACCATCATGCCAAATGGAACTAGGCATGTCATGAGGTTTTTTTCAGGAAGTGATGCAAATTTTAAACAGTTGGGCAATAATTAAGATGCTTTATTTTTTATTTTTTTTACCAGTGCCTTGGAAAAGAAAAGAAAAGAAAACAAAAACCAAACAGAAATTATGAAACTTACTTTCACAGAAGGTTTTTTAAATTCTTTTGTTTCATCTTGTTTCACATTAGTTTGCAATGTAGAATACTGCATGGAATTTCTATTATTTTCAGTTAGAAGAGAAGGTCTGGTTAGAAGCCTGGTTTAAATTAGAAAACTGCCCTGTCACTGACTGTGACTGAGATTGGGGGTGCATTCATTCTACTGCTCTGAACTACCCAGAGCAGCAACTGAGTTGGCAAAACCTCTCAGAGGAGAGAGTGTGAGGAGTTATCCACAGAGCTCCCTAACAGCTCAGGATGCCATGTCCCAGAGCAATCTGAGCTTGTTCTGCAGGGACACGCTGTCCTCCTGGACAGCTGAAGGAAAAGGAGCTGCAAGGCAGTTCCCCCTCAGTGTGCTCTAGAAGAACATTCCAGGCTGACCACTCTGTTTTAGGAAGACGAGTTTGTGATGTTCCTGTGATGCCCTGCTGGGTTATTACAGTGGAGCACTCACCCCTTCCAATCCAGTGCATCCCTGCAGACAGCTCAGTAGCCAGCAGCTGGAGCTGGCATTTCCTCACTACCCTTTCTCTTGCTCCCCACACACTACTGTTCATATACCTTCAAAGGTGCTGATTCTTTTCTCGAGAAATTTGGCATTTATGTGATGATATCTAGAAAGCTTTGATACTGGGAAGAACTGGTTTGGGTGCTGTTTGAAAGGTCATGCATATAAGTAATTCTACAGCCTATGTATTATATAATTTGGGAGCAGGAAAGTCCACAGATTGTTTTGTAGGTAGGCTTTGTTTGGTTTTTAACTACTTCTTTTTAAACGTACTGGGGATTTTGTCCTCCCTTCTTTTTTCTTTTCCTGTTCAAATTATACTCTATGAAAAGGATTGTGCTCTTCTTTCTACTTTATCCTGATAAGAATAGAAGTGCAGGCTGAAATCCTGAATCTTAACCTGAGAAGATTTGGAGAGCTTTTAGAGTGCATAAGACAGCCTATCCCTTATGCATGCTAAGCCAGAAGAGTGCATTCAGGACCTTTAATCTGGATGAAAATAGGATGTGGAATTTTAATGCAGTAGTACTTTACTTTTTTTTTTTTCTTTTTTTCTTTTTTTTTTTTCCTAAAAAAATCTAGACTAATATGAACATGTACTGGGAGGTTATTTTTCATTTAATTATTACAGGTGAAGGCAAACTACATTGTGGATTTCACTGTAGTCTGAAACACCTTATTCCCTAAAGCTGCACTTACAGCACTTCCTGCTGCACATGTGGTGTCTGTTGGATCTTGGAAACACAAGATAGTTCATTTTTTTTTCAAATTCCTTAAAGGCAGACTTCTTTTTTTTTTTTCTCAGTGCTGTCAGATATTGTCAGTAGATCTCCCCTATCTCATTAAGCAGTCATTTAATCAATCTTCAGGCAGTAGTTTTTCATTTTAAAGGACCATCTCAGGGAAGGGCAAAGTGCTCCTTTAAGGCTCTGAGATGGTTTTCCTTAGTGCTGCTCAAAGTCTTGGCTGCAAACTGTAGCAGCCAAATTCCTAAACCTCCTGATAAAAATCAAACACTTCACAGTATGCATTAAATATTATCCTTCAGGAATAATTTTTGTCTAAAAGTGAAGGAATTGCTGTGAGCAAATTGGACCAGCAAATTGAATGACTGATACTTTCTCTTCACAACTGAATTACTCAAGATTTTTCTTTGAACTAAAGTTTGGTGATTTTTTTTTTCCTAGCAACTTGCATGATTTATTGTTCTGGTGAATTAGAGGCTTTTTGATGCAGATTTTTTTCTATTTAATCCCAGAATGGAGATGCTGATGTGGTTCCTCATGGTTGTGTGAGGTGTGTTTGTGAATGTCTCTGCACTGTGGTAACCAGTCACACAATGTCCTGCGGCTGTGTGGCACTGCAGGATCAGAGGCTTAGGCAGGCTGAGCCACATCTGTGCTCCAGAGATACTGCACCTCTTCTTTCTCTGTTGTGTTTAGCAAATGACTGCCTAAAAATGGCACCAATAGGCTCCCAAGTGATCTCATATTGCTTGTTAGTTTTTGGTAGGGTCTTTTTAGCTGCTTTTTCCTAGTTCCAGTTGATTTTATCTTTTCCTGTATAGGCTAATGATGGCATTTTAGTCTACAGCAATTGCTGCTGTCTATTTTGGTTCTGCATTTACAGTCTCTCGCCGTGTGCATTCATCTCTGCTCGCTCCCATCACGCAGCTCTTCGTCCCCTAAGCTGTGCAGCCTGTTCCAGGCTCTCCCACAGCAGGCAGAGCCTGGCTCCTGGGCACAGCCTTCAGGGCCCCCAGCTGGGCTGTCACACGGCCACAGTGGGGGCAAAATCAATCCCCACAGCCCAGGGCAGCCCAGTGTGTTGCCAAAACCTGGGCCCTGAGAGGCAGAGTCAGGTGTGACCCCTCTGCCTTTGCCCGGTGGTCACAAGTGGCAGGCTCAGGGCTGAGGGATCCCTGCAGGGATCTGTACAGGGGCAGAGAGGGGGGTGACAGTTTAAAGATCCTGTGTGCTGGCTACCCCAGTCACCAAGTGACAGTCCCCATCTTGCATGTGCAAAAGTTGCTGGAACGAGGATGCAGCTGCCAGTGTTTCTGGGACCTTGGACAAGTAGGTCATCTGCAAATGTGTGAGACAGGTCTGGTTTGGCACACAGGTCTCACAGCCCCCAGAATGAGCCAGAGGCTTTTAAGTGTTTCTCCCAGTACAACATAGGAGGCATGTTGTAATAGTAATAGTAATAATAGTAATTAATAATAGTAATAGAAATAGTAATTTTCTGAAATATGCAGACCTGTCACTACGTGCCCTTAATAAAAAGTCTCTCTCCAGCTTTCCTGCATGCTCCTTTCAGGTACTGGAAGGTCACAATTAGGTCTCTCCAAAGCCTTCTTTTTCCTAGGCTAACAACCAACTTTTTTTAGTCTTTCCTCGCAGCAGAGGTGCTCCATCCCTATAATCATCTTGGTGGGCTCCTCTGAACTCCCCCCAAGAAGTCAATGTCCTCACTGTGCTGGGACCCCAGAGCTGGAGGCAGCACCGCAGGTGGGGTCTCAGGAGAGTGGAGCAGAGGAGCAGAATCCCCTCACTTGCCCTGCTTTGGATGCAGCCCAGGACAAGGCTGGCTTTGTGCCAGTGCACATGGCCAGGTCTTGTCCAGTCTCTCATCCACCCTCAAGTCCTTCTTAGCAGGGCTGCTCTTGCTATGTTCATCCCCGACTCAGTGTTGATAGTACTGGTGGGACTTGCTGTATTTTATTTTCCCCGTTTAATGTTGCTCAGGCATTTCCTTTGACTGGAATGAATCCATCTTGAATTCAGGTGCCAATACTGGGTATGCACTGACTTCTTCCAGTCAGGAGAGAGACTTGTCCAGCTGCTTAAAATTTCCAGGTGTCTGGCTTAGCTCTAGTGTTGTGCTAGACTCATGAGTTGAGAGTCAAAGCTAATGCCCCATGCAGTCAGAACTTCCTCATAAAAGTTGAATTGCATGTACAAAATTATTACCTCTCAGGATGGGCTCCCCATCCCATGGGGAGTGATCATGGCACCAGTCCCATCAGAGTTCTGGGATGTCTGGACTATGCTCTTTAGTCATATGGTTTAGTATTAGGTAGTACTGTGAGGATCACAAAGTTGAACTTGATCCTTATAGGTCCCTTCCAACTTGAGATATTTTTTGATTCTACGATTTTATCATGTTTCTTCACAGGGGAAAAATAGAGGTCATCTGTTATGAAGCATTAACCTCGTATCTCCTGCAAACAATGCAATGCCTGTCTTAATGAAAATTAATTACAACAGTGTCTATAATTCCATCCTATTCCATATGAATCATAAATTTTGCAATCTATATAGGTAAAAAAAAGTATTTCAATAGTGTTAAATATCCAGGAAGGATGTTAATCCCTGTTCTGTTTGATGAGTTTGTGCTCTAATAGTCAAACACTCTTAAATGACTGTATAGACTGAGGTTGAATTAGTTAAGCTGTGTATACTGAGTTCTCATATATTCAGAGTAGATAAGCAAAAGATTATGTTAAGGAGAAAGAAAAGTAATTTCTACCCTCAATTGCTTAGCAAATGATAAGAATTTTGAGACTTAACTTCTCTCTTGTTTTATTTTTCTCCTTGATTTAATTATAAAAGATTTGCTGCCTGCAAAAAGCGCCTGCCTTGAAAATTAAACCAATACACATACATGCAGTGATCTTGTGTCACGAGAACAGGCAGTGGAAGCTTCCTAATTTTTTTAGTGCCAGTGCCTTCCCTCCTCAAAGGAATGGTATGGTTTGTTCTCCCTGTTCCCCATTTCCCAAAAACAAACCTATTTAGACACAAATTCTGTGCCCTGACCCCTCAATTGTTCAGCTTTTCAAAAGACTGCAGATGTATTCTGGATGGTTTTGTGGGTAGCATCAGGCTCTAACATTTGTCAGCCAGAACAAGACCATCAGACATTTTTGATAAGTGGTCAGGGAGCACTTGGTGAATCATCCTAAGGGAAAGGTCTGGCACCCTAAATCCTGTGATTTTATGTATAAAAGACTTCTCTCTGTGGAGTTAATAGAAATGCAGATGTTGTATTGCATGCTGTGTAATTGAGGCAAGATTAATTGTTGTTTAAAAGCAACAATCTTGTATTCGAAAGACTGAATCATTTGTGCTTTTTAGCAGCTGTTGTGGGGGTTTGCCTTTAGAAAGCTTAAATTAACTTTACATTATCCTGTGTTTTCATTGTTTTCAACTACATGACAGATTTTAGCTTACAGCATCAACATATACAGGTAGGAAGAGAAATGTTTCATATTTCCTTCAGAGCCCTGAGTCTGAAGGATTATATTTTTTAAATCAAAAGGAAAATATTAGGTGACATAGTTTGACCTCTGTCCTTACAATATTTCCCAGCTAATCTTATAAAGACCTGAGTCAATTTTCTTGAAGATTACTGTTCTCTTGCTTTAGATGTCAATACATGGACAATTCACCACTTTTGATTTATTCCACTGGTTATTTGCTTTAGTTCTGTAGGCTTTATAGGACTTTACTCAGGAGGAAATCAGACAAGTCTCACTTGGGTCTCACTGTGGAAATGAACTTCCAGAGAATCCCAGAGAATCTTCCTATTAATTAAAAGAGAATTTCTCAGCACCAAATTGATGATAGTTGTAATATTGTGATTAAGGCCACATGCTTGCAAATAAGCACATGTGGGAGGGCAGCATTTATATGAGAGTGAAATGAATGTAAGTTGTTCATCCTCTCTCAATCCTTCTTCAAAAAGCAATAACTTCTGGTTGTTTTTGAGGTTCTTATTTTTATTACTATATTACTTAGAAACTTCAGATTTCACATCTTCCAAGTTACAGGGTCAGAACAATAGTGAAGTCACTACCTGGTTCCTTTTCCTCTGAGACTTTATAAGTCTTGTTGTTCAATACCTGGCATATAAGGAGGGGCTGGGTATTTATATTAAAGCGTGAAAGATAACACAAATGTTACTGCATTATTGCTCAGTAATTTTGCATGGTAAAACTTCATTTCAAAGTGAGCTCCTGCTCACCTTAAGAGGAGCAGCTAGTAATTGTGATTTACAAAGCCATCAAAACTATGGAAATGCTTACTTTAATCAGAATTGTAATTATGAGGAAATTTGCTGCAGGAAAATTTACTGACAGAATAAAGATTAAAAAGATCTAAATGTTGTCTGTCATAGTGCAGCAATTAAATTTTCAAGCCCAAGAGATCCTTGTGGAATGAAAAAATAAAGTAAATCCTGTCCTTTGATTACAGTGGAGAAAGTAAACTGCAACTGCTATCGCAACTTTTTCAGGTAATACTAGCAAATATCTACAAATGGACATAGACACATTCAATGAATGGATTTAATTCCCTCTCTGAGGCTGGAATTACCTATCAATAGAGCTACTTGTAATTAACTCCCTCTTATTAAATAATTCTCTTGTCTAGAACGTAACTAGGCCACTAATCTGAAGAACCATTTTCCTTATTCCCAGGGCTGCTGGAGCCCCTGCAGCTGCCATGTGGATGCTTGTAATATTTAATGCATTTGTCTTTCCAATAATTTCTGTGCTGTTGTCCCTTCCTTTCAGGAAATAAAGGTGGTCATCCCTATTGTAAGCAACCTGACAGACCTTGGCTACTGAATAGAAAGGGGCAGTATGTATTAAGTGAACTATGGGACTTAAAATCTGTTGAGAAAACTGATGGGTTTTTTAAAAAATAATTAAACTGACAGATTTATTTTTCAGATAGTGATTTCCCACCAGTAAGAAGAATAATTTTACAAGGGAAAAATAATCAAATTTGGAGCCTTCCGAAGCTGCATTCCCAGAGTTGCTGCTGCAGCTGAACCACAAGGGCACGTGGAGATGGCACCAAGCAGAACAGTCCCCATGTTAGCTTGAGGCCCAGTCTGATCTAATTAACCCTGCTCAGAGGCAAGTTTAATGAGCCTGGGTCCAGTCTGGCGCAGGAGCTTTTGTTTTCAGTTTGCCTGGAGCTGCCCCAGGGCTGTGTTGTAGGAGTGCAGAAGAGATGTGCAAGTTACCAATACACAAACCTGTTGCCACGTCTCCGAGATGCTCGTGTGGTTTAACCCAGGCAGATCTCAACATTAGTGGCACTCACTCTCCTGGAGCTCTACCTGTGCAGTCCTGAACTTCCTTCCCACTTTCCCCACTGTCCAGCAAGTCAAAAACCAGACATTAAGGAATATAATGTCTCACTGCTTTTATTTCTAGCTTCAAATACTTATTGAAAAAATCAGTTTAGAATAGCTTTACGGTTTTTTTCCGTGTAAAGGTGCATTTAATAAAAAACATAATAGCTATGCAGACAGCACATAATTTATAAATTAAATAATAATAATTCTACTATTAGTAGAAAAAATTGGATAGTCTTTCTTCTAAAATTATTTCTTACTGTAATTTTGGATGGTTTATGCCAAAGGAATGCAATTTATTTCACATTAATTACTATATACACATAGTAAACACAAGGTGGGAAATTATTGGTTTTTCCTACAATATCAAGCTATGGTCTTTCAGACCAGTTGTAAAACAGTTTAGCAATAACTTTCCAGTGAATAATTTATATTTTTAATTTCTGTCTCTTTGTATGTCATTGGATTTCCCATGTGTGGATTTCCCATGATAAGTTCTCTCTATTACTGCATTTACATTGAAAAGGTAAATAATTAATGTCCTCCTTTCTTTCCCAAACCAATACCCTAATATTGACCATTTTTCTTCTGGAATTACTTACCTGCATCTCATGGTCCCAGGTTTCTTAGCTGTGGATGTTTTATATCAGTTTTCTAAAATGGGGTTTTTTTTCCCCCAATCCATTATATGGTTTTATACTTTGAGTTGCATGCATGAATTTCAAATTCATGCATATTTGAACTAGTAAAATGCAGCTATTGAAAAGTTTGCAGAGTAAATATAAAAATGGATACTGATTAGTCCAAATATAATTTCTACTCTATGTATTTGCTATCAATTTGTTCCACCACATGCTTTCATCTATGTCATGTACTTAAATGTTTTAGCAGAATTTGTTATGAAATGAGTTTGCTACTGAAAAGTCAGCTCAATCTCACTTTTGGCTTCACTATATTGAAAATTGAGAGTAGTGGTGATAATACTTAATGAAATGTCATCTGAATAGCTAAGTGATCTGGGGATGCTTGGAGAAGAGAATAGATATAACTCTTATTTGCAGATGGGGAAAACTGAGGCCTAAAAATAAGTGAAAACTTTCCCAAAGTCACTAAGGACTCTGAAAGAAAAGTCAGAATTACAATAAAGGTGTTTAAGTTCCATTTCTCAGCTTGCTGTTATAGGATCTATTTTCAGTAAGCAGAGCCTGTGGCAGATATGTCATGGATCTGATGTAACCCTTTAATAAAGAGAAACTAAGTGTTAATAATAGTTGGAAAACACAAGGTTCCCCTAGCTCACAACAGGCAACACTATCCTCATGATGGTTTTCTCTTCTTGATTACTTTTCCCGAACACCAGCACATATGAAATGCTTCATAGCAAATTTGCCTTTTTATTTACATACGTGTGCACTTCTAATGCTGGCCCTTAGTTCATGACTTCAGAATTCGGCAAGGTATCAATATCATATATTAAATTTATATTTGTCTCAGATTTCTAATAGATATATAGTATTTATATGTGGGTTTTCTCTTTTGTGTCCTCCAGGCAGAGTATTGTGCTGTCCTTTACCATCAATCTGTGTGTGTAAATTCAAGGAGGGAAGCTGTACGTGTTTTTGTGGTAGCCCATGTAAGCTGCTGGGGTCAGACTAATTTTCAAGCTCTATAATATTTTGAGGTTGCATCCTCATTATCACACCTTTTTTGGTAACTCAGGAGTAACTTCAGTATTACCTGAATTGTCTGGCAGCAGGACAGAAAAATACTTCACTGAGGCGTTTTTGCTAGAGAGAGAGCACTCAGAATTGTTGTGATCATACAAGTACAGTCGCCTTTGCTGTTCCAAGTACATCTTGCCCCCAGAGTGCAGTTCTCTGGGGGATTGCCCCATTTATTTTGTCAGATGTCTCCTTTTGATTTTCTCTTACATATTTTTTCATGTCTGAAATGAGAAGTACGAAGCCTTGTTTCTTCTGTTGTTTCTTACTTTTTTTCTTCTTGATGCTCTGAGCCTTTTCTCAAATCAGTTTAAATTCCTTCATCCCAAGAGTCTGTGAGGAAATCCTTCAGGTACAGGTTGGTTTTTACTTAAATGGTGAGAGGATTGTGTTGCTGTTTCCACAAGGGGATAAAAGAAAAGTAGATTTGTTGCAATAGCCTTTTTTTCCCGTCCCCTCTTCTTTAAAATATATCTGTATTGTTTATTCTTTAAAGCCACAGTGGAAGCTTTAGATGAAAGAGTTATATGCATAAATCCAAAGCCTCTCCTGGTTTATCGGTATTCCCACAAAAAACATGGGTGAGAAAAGGTGGATGAGCAGAGCCTGGCTGGACTCATCAGCTTGGCTAAAAGGAAATAATGGGGGGGGGGAAGCTCTCTTTTGTTTGTTTACTAGCTTTCAATTTTATTCCCCTCTAGGCAAAAAACAAGCAAAGAGAGCTCTATTTAAAAACAGAGCATGCCCTGGCTCCCACACACCATCCTTTCATAATCAGTATCTTGGTAATCTTGTGTTAGACTTTCTCTATGAGCATTTTCAAGGGTAAAAAAAATCTAAAAGAGCACCTGGGGGTAAACTCTGCAGTCTCAGGAAAGATAATTTTCTACCTGATTGCATAAATAAGAGAAAAAATTGGTGTGTTGAACTTCATGTATCTGTTAGTATTAAGGCCATGATTCAGTTAATTGTTTTTCCACAGGGTCAGGCTTCTACCTGAGCTCTTCAAAGTGCTCCATCCCTGCGTGTACATTCATTATATAATCACAAAATGATATCCAAAAGGAATTGCAATGAACTGCAGTGGATGTCCCCAGAGGCTTCAGGGTTTAACAACATGATCTAGGGTATGTTCTTTGCAGCTTTCTCCAGCCAGTGAGTTTGCTTAATGAAGCTGTGGAAATTTGAAAAGCAGATGTAGTTGTCTCATGCCTTGGGGAACTGGACAATCTTTAGCTGAGAGGTTGGGAAGAAACTGCCTAATTTGCAATTGCCTGCCTCAGATTTTCAAGACCTGACAGTTGCAATAGCAGCCTGTTGGAGACACAGTAGGGGAGTGACTGGGTTGACTGCCAGCTTTTAAGTAGTTCTGAATATTCTGATAATCCTTATTTCTTTATTTTCGTAAAGAAATGTAAGTTAGAGCTGCTTCAGCCCTGTGATTCGGAGCAGACTGTGATCATGACAATGCATAGCTTAGAAAAGGAACTCCATCAGAGAATGGTTCAGTGCTTTTGAGCTTTGCTGTACAATGGGTTTTTTTCATTGCTTGTTTGTAGAGGTAAAATGTAATTCCCTCGAATATACTTTCCATCTACTTTCAGTAGAATACAGAATATGGTATTGTACTAGTTCTGTCATTTGCCACTATTAAATCAGAGGTTTGTTAACAGCACTGAGAACTGATTATTGAGATTGGTTTAAAGAAAATATCCACTTGTAATTGAATAATTGTCAGATGTACAGGCAGGTTTTTAACCCGATTTGGTCTTAATATTCATTGAGCTTTACAGAATGAAGGTGAGAATTAAGAGATCTCCTTTATCCAGCAGCATTGTAGGTTACATAAAATGTACTTAATGGAATTTTCCCATTGCTAGTTGATAATGTTTGCACCTCTCATACTTAGTAGGAATCATTGTATCCTTTTTGGAAGGATGAAAACTTGCTTGTTGACTTTGCCAAACGGCGCAGCACAGATGGAATTGTGTGATGGGTGATGCATCCTGTACTTGTGTGTCTATCAAAAGCAGTAGCAAACTGCTGAGTTTATTTACTCTCCCAGTGACCAGCTACTGGTGGATTCAAAAAAGATATTCAGATCAGTCCTTTGGCAGAAAGTCTGTCCTGTGCTGGCTTCTTTTGTTAGGAACCAAATCCCTGTAGTCACTGCTAAGAATCCCCACTGACAGCATTTGTTTATTGGCTCAAAACTTGAGTCCAGAGGAATTTTAGTTCAGAACTACACAATTTACTAGTCACATAGTCAGCACTCACTCATACATCTCCTCAGAGTTTTTGAAGGGTTTGTCTCTCACAGGGTGTTCGTTATGGGAACTCATACTGTATGTATAAAAATTGAGATAACTGCTACAATTTGAGTGATGTGCCATGCTATTAAAACTAAAGCTCTTAAGGAATATGTAAGGGATGGTGGTGCAGGAGGGAGGGAAGCTTACGATTATGCAGAAATTTCATGTTCAGTTCTGCTGATCAGGACCAGTGCTTCACTCCCAGAACCTGTCCCACTGCAGACTGGTGTTACAGAGTCAGGGTCAGGGTGGAAGGGACCCCTGTGGGCCACCTGCTGCAACCTCCCTGCCCAGGCACGGTCAGCATAGAGCTGGTGGCACAGAACTGTGTCCAGAGGGAATTGCTGGAGTCTGCATCCACAGATGAGAGATGGAGTGACCCCTCTGTGAGCACAGCCAGCACCAAGGATTCCCTTTCGCTCTACTTTCATGGTTCCTAAAGTCTACCTAAAATCCTCCAGATTTTAACCTTCCTCTTGAGAATCACAGGCTACATTCAACATCTTTTCAGTTATCCCAGGAAGCTTTTTAATGCAGTGTGATCTATAAGAAACAGTGACAATTTCCTCATTTCACCACCCCCACCCCCAAATACAAGATAGGATAGACCCTTGAAAGCAGTGAATTTGTATGGAAGTTTGGGCCTTTGAGAAATAAAATCAGAGAACGATTTGTCGTGTTATCCCACTGACTTGTTTCAAACCAGGTTGGGGAGGGTCACCATTGTGAGAGGAGAGGATTGAGCCATCACATGATCTTCTCACAGGGTGTTCTGCAGGACTTGAATCAAATTGGTGATCCAAAGAAAAATTGCTTTCCACCTTACTGCAACTTCCTAAATAGCCAGATTTTCACTCCTGGTTGTTTGCTGCCTTACTTGGCCTGTCTTGTCATTTTGTACAGGAAATTTTTGCTGTTACACAGTGCTTCTGCTGCCTTTTGGAAGATGCTCTGCAGACAGGCTTTGTGTCTGGTGCAGCTACACGCATCTGCTTTGTGTTCATAGATGCCTTAGGCCAAAACAGAGGGTCTTTGTCACCACCAGGCTAAAACTGGCACAGCACTGTTGTGAGGGAGCTGTCAAACCACAGACTGTCTGACTCTTGCTGTTCAGATGAAGTTCCAGAGACAACACTGCTTCTGTGAACAAAGTCCAGTCCATAACTGCACTACAGAAAATAGTCAGATACAAGATCTGCTCTCCGCCCATATAAATGTGGTTTTACACCTAAAACACTGTCTTTTTAAAAAAAAGATACTAACCTCTGTGCGCTTTTATTATGGGAGATAAATGAATGTTTAGAAAACTGATAATTTTTTAAAATTTTAATTTAAATTTTAAGACCAAGAATCTCTTAAACCAGAGATGATGTAAATAAGCAAAACTGAAAAGCTGAAGAAAAGTAGTGGTTTTGGTTTTAAAAGACTTATTTAAGTGAGGGGACAGGGCTGTCAAAAACTTGGCTTAGGTTATGTCCTCAGTTTTTAAGCAGAATTTTCCTTTGAAATCAAGGACCTGAGTTTTGATCAATGCATAACAATTTGCAGCAGCTGAGGTTTCTGTTTGCATGTTCCTAAGGAAATAGCAGTTCCTAATGTACTTTGTAATGCAAGTTCTATTTTGCAATGTCTTTTTCCAGACTGGTAAAACCTCTGAGGCAAAGGAGTCTTTTCTGTACTATTTGTTTGCACAGTGAATTTTTCTGAAAGATAAAACAGAAATTAAAACTAGCCAATGGCGATGTGATGTTCTTCTGAAATAAAGTATATATTCAGCATGTATTCAGAACAGAAAGTTATTTGCATGGGTTTAATGTCCCAGTGGATGGGAGTCTCATGATATTTTGGGACTCCCATGTCCTTCATTGTGTTTATAGAAGTTCCTCAAGTGAAAGACAGATGGGGTGCCGGTTGAACCTGCATTTTAGCCCCATGAAGTTAGCTGTGTAATTAGATTATAGAGCTGTGGACATTTCCAACTAAAGCCATAATCTTAGTAGCAATTTCTACAGCATAGCATGTCTGAAACTGGAACAAAGAAATTGAAAGCCAGGAAATAAGTCTGGGACAAAAGTCCCTGATCTTTTTGTTTGTTTTTGGTTTGGTTTGGTTTTGTTTTCCAATCTAGGCACTTAGTAGACCCTGAGGTCGAGAGCTGTGATGAGGAAGTTTGTAAAAACATGGATTGTATCTAAGGCAAATGAAAGTATTTAATGTATAATCACTAATAAATACATTTGTTTTCTTCACACATTAAATGTTTTATTTCAGAAACTGGTTCAGTAAAGCACAGCATTAATCTGACTTCTTTGTGCGCAGAGAGGGTAGAAAGTCTCTTGCTTCTATTACAACTGCTTGGGTATAAACCCTGTTTATGTAAAGAAACAGTGAAAAAGAATGTTATGTAGATAAATTATTGGTATTTACTTATTGCTTCTTTGAGGCAGTTGAAACATGAAGCAGATATTCCAAAATCATACAAGATTTTTGAATTTATGGGCCACCATTATTGCCTGGACCCAAAGTTCTTCCTTGGAAAGTTATTTGCATGGAGGAAAGACTTCCCAGTTTCAGGATGAGTAATCTGAAGTCAGTTGTTTGTGGTAATGGAGGAGGTTAGATTTCCGATTCAATTGGTGGTTAGAAGGGAGGTTATTTCCTTTATTTTTCTTTTTAATATAAATAAAAACAAAATAAAGGAAAAAGTATTTTTGAGTGGGAGGAGGACAAGTTATCTATAAACTTTAAATATAACTTGATATCTTTATATAACTATATATCTTGATATCTATAAACTTTAGATCTCACTGGAAATCCTACCTTTTAAAACATATTGATAAAGCAAAAAGACAGTTAAAATCCATACACATGAATGATGGCCCTTGGCCTAAATACAAAGGTACTTTCTTCAGATGTAATATAGTTCTGCTTTTAATTTCCTATAATCAGAAGTTGCTGTTTAAAATTTGAGATACTTTGAACTCATGTTTGTCAGGGCCTTGTCTTCAATGTTGACATTTTATTCTCTAGGATAAAAGCAGCCATAATCCAGGAAAATTCTAGGCTTGCCAAAGTTTACAGACACATCGTATATGTATGTGTTCCATAGCCCCAACAATTGTATTTTCACATTTTTCCATCTTTGCAAGTATTTCCTTATGGAACTGTCAAATTGCTGGGTGGCCTAAGTGTGTCAAGGTCCATAAATAGTTTGCTGCAGTGATCAGCAGGACAATATATGGACTGAGCTTAACCATTACATTTCTGGCCAAAATAGGTGTCTTTGAAGAGATTTTCAGTTGTTTATGCATTTCCTCTAGGAGAAAATTGTCTCTCAACACACAAGACGAGTTATTTTCCCTGTGTATAGAGTAGGGTTTTTTGGAAGAAAAATTTTTATTACCCTTTGTATGGAAAATTATGTAGAACTTTGGGGCAGCTGCAGGGTCACAGCCCATGAACTGCTGAGAGGCAGCTGTGCAGGGCATGAGGGTTCTCTGCTTTGTGCTAAAGAAGTAAAGGCATATTTGAGGGGCTTTGTATGTTCAGAAATGTGTTCAGCTGTAGTAAAAGGACTTCCTCTAAGGCTGGCACTGGTTTTCAGAGAGGGAAATCCATAATTTCAGCCAATCTTAATATAAACACTGGTAGTTTTCACAGGACTAATTGATGTATTAAGCTTGTTTTGCTGAACCATATGCAACAGATTAAGGCCAGCAATCATTTTTCAAACACAAAGGACAAAAAGCAAATTATATGCAAGGATAGTTCTAGTGTCTAACTGGAGTTGATAATAAAGTTTCACAAATCTCACCACCATGACAGCAACACCATTTGAGACCATGACAAGTAATTTGTAACATGTGGCTTCTGGTGCCTTTTCCTCCTCTGGCTAGCTCGCCCTGGCACCAGCTGTGAAGGGAATCCCTTCTGGTGGCCACGGTGCCACATGGGACTCTTAGTGAGCTCTTTGAGGCTGGAGACGTTCCCTGAGACAGCGGAGTGAGGTTTGGAAAGAGATGAATGACCCTGCTGCCTGGGTTATAGAGGTTTTATTGTTTCATAGTTGGAGAGACGCAGCCAGGCCAGGAGGTCCTGACCTGGTGGGTTTCTTGCAGCGGGGCACTGATGGGCCTCTGCTCCGGTATTTTATCTACAGGAGGTGCTTACAGAAGATAAGAAAATTGCCCAATGGGGAGATACAGAGGATTATACAAAATAAGATAGACAACAGTTATCACCAGTGGGAATAGAGGGTGGGGGGAGAGTTTGGTAATCAGCCAGTAAACTGACCAGCTCTCCCGAAGTTTCTCGAAGAAGGGGAAAGCCTTTTGGGTGGCTGACACGGCCCCAGGGGGTGGGGGCTTTGCCTGACACCAAAAACTTCAGGGAAAGAACCATAGGGAGTTTTGGGACAGGGGTTACAGAAAACAAACCATTATACAAAAACTAAACCATTACTAAAAACATATAAAAGCTAAAAACACACCACCACAGTAACAGAAATCAGTAGCAATGAGCAGGGCAAACTCAGCTTGGTGAATGATGTGTTCAGGGACTACTACTACATTTTCTGCTGTGGTCTGTGAATGAGCAGGCTTGGGATGTAGACGTTGCCTGAGGGAATTATGCACATCTGCTCCTGTCACTTCTGTAGTGCTTGCCGATATCCCTCTGTTGTGTGGTACCTATGTGGTATTTTCAACTAACATGGCATCCTGTGGTTTTAAGTCAGAATGGAAGGGTCTTCTACAGCTTTGCTCAAGATCTACTGTACTGCTGCAAATTGATATAATTTACTGCTGGAATTTCATCACTGAGAAAATCCCACTTTTCAGACTAATGTAAAGGCTCTCCTGAAGGCTGGGGAGCTGGAAAGAAAGAGAGAAGAGTGCTGACTTGTTGATTTTTGAATGCTTGCTGTTAATAAAGCCAGCCGCATTGCTCCAGCAGCCATGTGGCTAACTCAAAGTTTGCCTGGCATCACATGGTAAAAGTGCTTTTCATTATAAATTTGCTCTGCTAACCTCAGCACTTTTTAGTCTCTGAGGTTCACTTACACCTCTGACAAAATTGAAATTCAGTGCCATTGGAGTTTGTTCTATGCCTGGAGGAGAGTGACTGAAAGGAATGAACTTAGGGTTTCCTAGCTGTGTTAAGAAAGAAAATTATCAGACTATGAAACAGCAGCAGTAAAGTTCCTGTGTTCCTAAAATATTTAATAGATGGATATGTAACATTTTCAACCAGAAATATGGCAGCATAGCATGAAAATCTTTGAGATAAAGCATGCTGGCCTAATGCAGTGCCTTGTAAAATAACCACATGATTACATGAGTGAGTCAGGTGATGTTTAAATATCAGTAAAACAAATGGCCCCTAGTCCAAAGGGCAGGGTTTCTTTCAGCAAGGGTAGTGGAGCCAAGGTACATCGTGGACACTCAGATTTGCCCTGAAGTAAGGTACAAATATCTGTCCACCCAAACAGCAGCTTGCTTACTTGTTCACATGACTATCTTTAAATGTTTGTTTGAAATAACTATGAGTATGTATTCAGATGTGCTGAATTTGGCTGGGGTGGAGTTGATTTTCTTTGTGGTGGCTGGTATGGGGCTTTGTTTTGGATTTGTCCTGAACAGAAGGTAATAGTAAAAAGATGTTTTTGTTATTGCTGAGTAGGGTTTACATAGAGCCAAGGCCTGTTCTTCTGTTCACATGACCTCTCATGCAGATACCATCCCCATGTGTGAGGAGAGCAGAGTAGCTTAGAAATAACAGCACAGCTTCATATAGGAGTTATTTGCAAAGGGAATTTCCTTGGCTAAGGAGAACACGTGTTGACCACATGACTTTCATGCCACTTGGTTGCAAAAAAATACATTGCAGGGCAATCTTCTCTGGAAAAGAGCAATAGTAGATTATTAAAGCCAAAAGATAAAGAATAAGCCAAGTTGTTGAGCTCTGCACATTTTACATTGTCTGCATATAAATGAGTTACATTTGCAAGGGGAGTAAATACAGAGCATATCACTGATGTACAAGCTTAATTAATTAAATTCAACCAGATAAACAAGACAAAGTGTGAGACTCTATTATATCCACCAAAATTTCTGTTTCTCAAAACCTCACACAAATTAATACTATCTGGCATCATGCCAGCAAATCTGAAGTGTTCTGAACTACATAATTTATCAGGGGTAACCAATTACCTTAATCTTCTATGATTTGACTTCCTAGTATGAATAACCAACTTTTATATCTCTGTTTATTCTAAATAAACTGAATATCATTGCTTTAAAGTAAAAGAGCCTTGAATCTCCTCTCCTTCAGGGACAAACTACTGGCTTCTGTCAACTGTTGTACTCTGATAACTCCTCTTTGCAAAGACCTCCATTTCCCAAGAAGTGCTTTATTATACATAGGTATTTTGAAGTCAATTATGTAAGCAATCTGTAACTATGAAGTCTTGGGGAATTAGCTGTTTGAAAAAAAAAAAAAAAAGAAGAAGAAGAAAAAGACAGCGAACCAGCTGAAGGCTGTTTGCTTTCTGGGATCCAGAGAGCTGTTTTAACTCTTATTTTCTCTAGCTTTTAATTAGCAGTATAGCTAAGTGACAATTTGGTTGTGAAGGAGTTACTTGACTCAGATTTCTGTATCTGTGGTTGTGCACTGCATGCGTCTATTACAATCTACATAGAAAAATGCTTCACTAACCCTTTCAGCTGTGTATCTGTCAGTTTAGAGATTGCTTCTTGTAGCTTCCTAAGCAGCATTGTGGGATGCACCCATTGTTCAATCGTGTGAATTCAGTGCGTGGTGTTCTTCAGCTGCACCGTGGTTTGCACAGTGACCAACAAACCCAGAGCGTCCAACAGTGCGAGGGTGAAAGGTGACAAGCACAGTCCCTGAGCAGTGGGGAGGTCCAGGAGCTGTTCCCCGGCTGGGAGGGGTTGTGCTTTCTGCAGCCCGTGAGCAGCGTTGGCCTTGGTGCAGATGGAGGGGCGTGCGTGGAGGGGGAAGCTGAAGCAATACACGGCTGTAACTCGCCTCTTGCTTTTAGCCCACAGCATTCCAGCAGAAAGGAGTAGCAAAGAATAAAGTTCATGATGCAGATGTAAAAGTGGCCTTGGCTCTGCCCTTGAGCAGGGTTTGGTTTGGCCATTCTGTGTAACCCAGGCAATATGTTATGCCTATGTTTTACAAGGCTTGAGGGAGTTAACCTCAAAGAAAGCCCACAACTTTGTCCTTGCTGTTTCTAAGATAAAATCACTTTTTTATTTTATTCCTCTTGTCACTTATAAATGTACCTTCATTCTCTTATTCTTTCTCTGCCCTATCTAATTATATTTTTTAAAGGTGCCATTTTCTGCAGATTTTGAGAGGCATTAGCAGCTCCCTTTCTTTCGGCATCCTAAATAAGATGAACACTCACTGATAGCAGTATAGCAGTGGGAGGTTAACAATCACCCGCTTTAATCAAAAAACTTTACATTTCAAATGTAATCTAGATCTAGGTTGGGGAGAGCTTTCAAAAAGCTGAAGCTTAGATGTTATAATTGGCTATTTTGGGTTATATCACAACTCATTTCTTTTCTATGGAGGCTTTCAATCAAATGAGAAGAAAATATATTTAAAACAATGGCTGTAATTAAGATTAAATACCATACTTTTACTACATTTTTAGCTTTCAATAAGCTATTACATTTTTGGGAGTCAATTTCTGTCTTACTGTAGTACCTCCATTCTTCACCACATCTATTCAGAAAATATACTGATAACATTTTTTAGACTAGAGCCCATTTTATTTCTCTTGCTTTAGAATTTGCAAAATATCGTATTTTTATTGTCTTTTGAACACCCTGGATTTATAATGGTCCTGTGAGCTGTAAGTGAAGACAAATGGAAGGCTAAAAAAAACCCTGATGGAAAAATTTGTTAACAGTTTGTGCATGGCTTACACTTCACTGTCTTCTGTGGCTTGAGGACCAATGCCTCTGAGCATTGAAGCAGGCATGAATTTTGCTACTGACTTTGGAAGGGGTAGGTAGAGTCCTCATAGCTCTGCTCAGACCCTAGTAATCTCAAATTACATTACTCAGTTCCTCACAAGAGGTTCTTGGTTTCTTCCACAATTTGGCTTTCCAGAAGGCGATTTGGCCACTGTCTACAAATAAAAAATGCTTTTCACTTTGAAAATTAGGAATTAGTCTCAGAAGGTAAGTACTGGCTTCATGCCACTAAGAATGGACTTAGAAGGATTTAGCAAATTCATCCATGCAACTCAGTTTTAATTGCTCCTGCATTGCTGGAAGTAATATTTTACTGACAAATATTCAAGTGCCACAGTTTAATCTTTATGACTTCTCTTGGTCAAATGATGTGTGTGCAAATCATGTTCTCTGCCTGACAAAGCAAAGATCACTCTATGAGCCTTCCTTGTCCTTCTCTTCTCCTCAAGATGTTTTAGAACAACCAAAAAAATATATGTTCCATAATGGGAGCAGCTTCCATGCTACATTCTTTTCTGTTAATCTCATCCTGTTCTTATTTGTTCTGAGGCTATGAAGAAGTCAGTGAGCATCCTTTGGGAGGAAGAGCAGAGTGAGAGAGTTACTCTGCTGTTCCTCATGCTATTGCTATGAGGACTCTGCTCCTTTCATGCCACTGAGAAAGGCAGCTACTGAGGGAGTGTGTCTCCCATCCACATTGTAGCACTGGGATAGTTGCATCAGGATCATGGTCATGGTGATTTAATGCTAATAGTTGTTAGTGGTTGTCTCTGGGTGAGAGAGGTATTGTTCAAAACAAAAATTAATTAAAATACCTAAATTTTGGGTTCGGTTACATGCTTAAGGCAAAAGGGCTCCTGTACTCCAAATAATTTTGCCATTGATGAATTACCTTTGTGATTACTCTGATTACTCTTACTTTGTGTGGTTTAATTATATTTTCCAAGGTTTGACTTGTCTATTAACACTAATGTTAGGTTGTTTGGTTTGGGGTTTTTATCAGTTAGTGTAAAGAATCCCCTTTTTTCTCCCTTTATTCTTAAAGCAGCCTTTAGGAGGGATACCAGATACCTTGCAGAAGATACTAGATACCCCACTTTTCTTATTAATTCCCTTTCAGAAATCCATGCTGACTACTCCAAATCCCTTTCTTGGTTTTATATGTCTAAAAGTAGTTTCCAGGATTGTTCATTCCATCAGGAATTGAGTGGTGGATGACCACCCTACAGCTCCCCAGATCCTTCCCCTTGCCTTTCTTCAAGACAGGAATGACATTTGATTTCTTTCTGTCCTGGGGAGCTTCCTTTGATCACCATGACCTTTCAAAGATAATTGAAAGTGCCATTGTAGTGACACCACCTTTAACACTTGGGGATGCATCTCATCCCAAATACCTCCTCACCTTTTCCCATTTTTATCTGCAACTTGCAAGTAACACTAGTTAATTACATATATAACTATATCCAGATGGCAACTATTTCACAACCATCTTTTTCCCCTTAAAGACATAGTTACCACTCTCTGCTTATCTACTGAGCTGTTGCTCAATGGTACTTTATCAGGTGCAGATTCTAAAATCTTTGACAAACATAACAGAAAGTCAACTATTTCTCTTACAGCAAGGAGGGAGGGGAGTTTGCATTTCTAATTTTATGGTGATAATTATCCTACTGTCATTATTCTGTCTCATGCTTCAGCACAGATTTATAAAGCTGATATCATATGCCTCCTAGGCTGGCTCTCTGAGAAGCAGATAGAATTCTGTCTTTTTACAAGCCTGCAGGGAAGAGCTAATTCAGCCAGGTTAGTCATGATTTATGAGTGTTTATCCTAATCAGCTTTTCTGACAAGCCTCCCATTGGGATCCCACTAGGTTTGAAGCAGACACAAAAATCTAGTTTCATTTCTCATTCTGAGATGTGCAGAACTTTTCAATTCAGAGACTTCCATTGGAAGAGTTGGTGAAAGTGACTTGAACTGTAACTGCTTTGGAAAGTTTCTACTTCTAACCTGTTTCCAGCAGCTTCCTAGGGCCACTGAATATATTGCATAGCTCATCTGTTCTCAGTGTTAGGGGTGCTGCTGAGCATTCAGTTGGTGCTTCACATTTTCAGTGGATACCAATCTTAATGTTTACTATCACTCCAAAAGCACCCATTTGGGGTAATTATCTCTTTGAAATGTAAAGAAATGGAAGCAAGAAAATTAAATATTCTCTCAAACAAGCAATTACAAAAACAGATGTTGGGGCTGCCCAATATTTTTGTTTTCCCTGTTTTCCCTCAAGCAATGTATTTTTAAAAATAATGTTATGGAAATATCCGTCATTGCACACTGAACAGTTGCTGACTTTGAGGGACATTTGGCAACTGTTTTGCAGATGAAGAAATATGTGAAGGGCTTCTATGATGTTCTGAATAATGATTTTCCGCCTGGACCTAGTGATAATTCTACTGCCTCATGTCTGTCTGTGAGGGATGTTATCTTCTGTGACATTTTTTCTGGTTCCTCCCTCCAAGAGTGACATTTAGAAGGAGGTAAATGCTCATTAGATGGAAGATGTAATTCTGATGTACTTAAGTGCCTACATATCTCCTGAGAGCACTGGACTCTGCTTTTTGGGGAGGCTGATGAGGTACTGAGCAAATTCAACGAACAGTCTCACCACTGTCTCTCAATGTTTCAATAATAATTTCCTTTCATATGCTCTTCCTTTAGAATTTGGCTTTTAATACTTGCCATGGCAAGCAGCACTTTTAAAAAAACTGGAGGTGATTACAAAATTCACACATAAATTGGGAGGGCATGAGGAAACATTTGTTACTTTGAATTAACAGAGCTGATGAGGTTAAGGATTTTGGCAATATGGTTTATGTTATCATTCCAACCACAGTTCTCCCCAGATGTATATGGAATCTAACCTGGGGAAGACAAACTTAGTTTGAAGGATAATTAATTTGTAATTTTGCTTTAGCTCCAAATCTCTCATGTGCGTACCACAACATTTAGGGGAACGCTCTGCAACTGTTCCAGTCAGGTGCAAAAAGCATTGTTAATATTCTGGAGAATGATGGAGATTCTTTGGTGTCAGAGTTATGTGAGCCTTACAAAGGAGGCACAGTTCCAGCAGGATTCACTGCATCCTCTGTCCTGTGGTGGACAGGCTGGCATCTTCCTCTCCAAGGAAGCCTGAGGTTTTTAGCTCTTCACAGCTCCTTGTGGCTGATGATGTCTGGAGTTTCAGTTCCAGGCTGGGTAGCTGGAATTCAGCTTTCTGGAAGGGGGACAACCAATGTTTCTAAGCAGCAGAAGTGATCACCCATTTGAACTTCTCTAGCTGATGCTTACAACCTCAGCTGTACACTCTCCCTTAACCTGCACCTGAGAGCTTAGTTGCTTAATAAAAGAAGAGATCTCAGTTAATTAATTAGAGGAAAAGCTCATACTAGCTGGAACAGCTTTTAAACAGCAATAATAACAGCACTTATCCACCAGGAAAAGTAGAGGTGAAAAAGTTCCTACAGCCAAATGAATTAAAAGGAAAAAGAATAACAAAGTATATGTTTAGCCACATTTGCAGAAAGTGTATAGAGCATAAGTTCACTGAAAGCCATGTCATTATCTAAATTTATACTGCCAGATTTGCTAGTATTATCAGAGCCTTCACAAACACACTTTTTCACCTCTTCATTTGCAGTTCTTATCCTTTGATGGCATTTTTTATTTTCAAAAAAAGCATTGCTGGATTTTAGTGGGAGAGTACACACTTTAACAACTGTTTCAGAGAAACTCATGATTTGTACTCACCACTCAGGCAAGGTTGAAATATTTGAATTGCTATCTACTTTTTGAGTAAAATATGTATTTCTTTGGTTTCCTGGGCACAGTGATAAAAGCATTCCAAGTTTTTTATAGCTTATGCAGACAGAGAGTTTTCCTTCTGAAAACCACATTTGGCTGAAAAAGGGGAGAGAGAATTAGAGCACCATCGAAGTCCACTTTCAGAGTGTGGGCTTATTTCAACAATGCTTTTTTATAAGCAGTTTTTATTTACATTTAGAATTAGCTTCTGCCCACCCCTACTTAATGTAATACAAATAATTGGTGACTTGGGAAAAATGAATTATTTAACTCTGTAACCCTTACAAGCAAATACATTTTACTGGAAGAAGCTCATCTTTGCCCCCGATGGAAAACCTTTTCCTCCACTGTTCTCTGTAGCTAAGAGCATTCCTTTTAACAGGTAACAAAGCATCATGCCACAGTCCAAAGACTGCCTTGGGGCAATCTAAATATTCCTTTATAGGAAGAAAGAAAGAAAAGCAGACATTGGCAGGTATTCAGAATACATCTAATGCCCCAAAGCATAAATTTGCAACTCAGGAAAAATTAGTGTCCTATATTATAAAAACATTGATGTGAAATTTTAATATCTGAAAGTTCAGGGATGTTCAATTCCAGAATGGTGGCTCAACCCGTCAAAAGAAATGAATCCTCTAGAAATTGTGGTGACAGATTCATGGCCAGAATATTTATACCACACTTGTGATTGATACATGAATTTAGACAGTTTAGTTTGTAGATTTGCCAATGCTATTTCTTTGTCATCAGTTTGGTGTTTGTGTTCATTATGACAGAGCATGAGGTGTATTCCTGAGCACACAGTGACCTCCTGTTAGCAGTTGTATCTGAGAAATTTGCTATGGATTTTTAGCTCTCTTTTCCACACCTTTCATTCCCAGTTGGGGCAGTTCTTTAAAGATGTGAGGGAAGCCATCCCCCAGCTAACAGTAAACAAATGACATTCAGGGCACATAACTGGTGTGTGTTTAAAAAAAAAGACCAAGGAATTTTGCATGTGTTCAGTGAAGTAGCCAGCTCAGGTCATTCCAGGCAGCAGAGCAGTTCCACCTGGCATGCTGCCACAGCTCCAAACTTTCTCAGTCGAAAGCTGCCATGAGTGTGCACGCTGAGAGACACGGAATGACGTGCTTTGGATGAAATCCTGCTTCTGCTGCAGTCAGGGGCAAATTTCCCATTGATTTTTCTGGAAAGCAGTAACCTTGTTTCATACACCCAGCCTGTTTTATGTGTGAATCTCCTGAATTACATTATGCTAATGTTTTACCTTGAACACACTCTCAAAATGGTACATTGTATTTGTAGTCTCTCAATAAACACAAGGTTAGGTCAGCTTGTACACTACGTGTCCTGCAAATTCAGCAGGGAATTTGCCAGGTCAACAGACTTGTACTGACATGGGCAGTAACACCTGTAAAAATTTTGGGGTCTGTCTGTGCCTGTATCCTATTTCCACTGATGTTCAAACTAGAACAAGCTCAAAGTTTTTTCACCACCACTACCAGAACCACTTAGAGACATTCACTTCATCCACACAAAGACAGATTCAAAGCTTGTCTAAGCTGAAATGGGATTGAATTGTAGCTGCATCTTCCATGCTGATATTGGAGATTAATTGTCTCAACAAAGGGTTGAAGGTCAGTGAGTTTGCCAACACTTTAGCTTTCCAGGGGCCATTGTTACCCATGTCGATTTATATCACTCAAGCCTTGATCCAAATTACTCCTCTGCTCTTTGGAAAAAGGCTCCTGTCCTGGAAGTAGACCCACCTTTACAGACAATAGTCCCAATGTAATTTTGTGGTCTTTCCTGGATTTATATCCTGGGTGAGCCCACAGGAATGAGTTCCTCAGGTATGATAGGCACAACAGGCAATGAAAAGTGTATACAGGGAGACACACAAAAAAGTCTACAGCTTTATGAGACAGCTTCAAGAGTACTATCTGTCTAACCCAGAGAAATTAATTGAAGGCTGTCAGGAGCACAGAAGGGGCATTTGCAGTGGCAGCAAAACAGAAAGACAAACAGTCCAACTAAGGCTTTAGATCTATCAGAAGAAGAAAAGTCTCATGAAAAGCAGATGAACAAAACATATTTTGTGCTTCCTTTCCTTTTAGCACTGAAAAGCAAGGAAGATTTATGGATGCTTGACAAATATTTCCTTTATGATGAAATGCACCAAGAAATACTTTTAATACTGGTTTAATGAAAGCACTACTGGTTTTCTTTATTTTACAATTTGGACTGGTTTTGTCTTTTGTTCAAGTTTCCTAAACAACTTTTTTGTTTAGTGGTGGTGGGTTTGATGGTTTGTTCCCCACCCTGAGAAGTTAGATCTACGTGAATTGAGCTATACATTAATTGTAACAATCAAAAATCAATAGTTAAATCAAAATGGGATATCAGTGTGTAATGGTACTCAGTAAATGCACTAAACAGGGAAGCTGTCCTCTTTTTGGATGCCAGCTGTCTGGTAACTATAATGCACATTTCTTACAAGGTGCTAGGGGTAAACTAAAGGCATTGCTTGGCTCTAAAGTTCAGCTGTGGTATCAGTGGTGATCTGTGAACAGCATTTCATTCAAAATGAACATTGACTGAAAATAAAATGCAGTCTATAATGTAAAAATATTAATGCTTGAACTGGGAGAATGTCTGGAATTATTGCCACCTCAGTTCATTCTATTTTTAGATATAGTGCTGATCATGTTTACTTCAGAGAGGTTTTGTTACTCTTCTTCTTTAACAGCCCTGGCCTATGTCAGATTAAAAAAAAAAAAAAAAAACAAACAAAAAAACCAAATCAAAAAGACCCAACTAAAAAAAGCCTCAGAACAAATCTTTTTGAAAAGGAGCTTCTCCAAAATGGGAACTGCTATAACAAATGAAATATACCAAAGTGTCTCATAGGTTGTAGTTTGAACTGTTGTGGACTTATTTAGGGGAAACATAATAAAACGTTAAATTTTCTGAACACACCACCTAATTTCTTCTATTAAAAATGATTACTCATCTTCATCTAAATCATCTTTACTTCATTTGTAAATAATCAAGATTATGATGTGCTGAAAGGAACAAGAAAAATGTCAAGTTTGGCATCCTAATTAATTTAATTCATTCAAATGAAGAACTACAAAGACCTATTTTCAGCTATAGGAGACAAATATTTAAAGATAAAAGCAGAAATAACAATCCTGAAGTATTGCTAGGTAAATGAGGCTAGATTGAGCAATGGCCTTTGTTTCCTCAGTTTGTCACAAACTCTTAGTCTTGTTTAAACAGGGGGAATATTGAGCATTGTTTTCTCACTTCTTCAGAGATGTGCATGGAAATGTATCCTGGACAAGGGCTTGAGAAGTGCATAACCAAGTGCACTCTCAGCTACTGGGCTGTGAAAGACAATATTTTATGTATCATTAGTAAAGTTTGGTTGTTTTTTTTTTTTTAATTGTGCTTATTTCACCTTTATCCCATTCAATTTCATTTCCTTTTTAATGTATGTTTTTATCATGTAAAAAGTAAAGTAGCACAGGTACATTATTTACAAATATAAATATAACCCAAATAATATGGGTTGCATATTCAAAAAAGTTTAGTGATAGCAGTGTGAGATCAAAAACTGTTCATCTGGAGAGCAATTATCCACATGACAGGTCCACACTAGATATAATCTGTGATCATACAATTGTCTGGTGGTATTGATTGTGCATGGTTGCATGTGGAACAGGTGCAAATGGAATTAAATCAGAATCAGTGCTTGAAGAGTTTACAGAAAGTCTCCTGTTCATTTTTAGAAGATAAGGCCAAAGATGTTAGAAAGGTGATGGGAAGGTTAGAATGCAAGGAAGTAATTTTCAGCTCAGAAAAATGAAGCTAAACAGTTTTAGGAAAAATAATCAAAATAATCAACAGTGACACAAGAAATCTGTAAACCAGTTGTGCAGATAGGGAGTTATTAGATAAGGAGGGATAAAAATTTGAAACAAAGCAGCAGAAATGGTCAGAAGGATTTTGAGTAGTACTGTGGACACATGCATTATGGAATAGAAATTAATAATTTATGTTGACTTGGCTCTTTCTGGAAAATTGCATTTTTGCCAGGATATTGCTGTATCAGAACCCTATGAACCCCAAAATGGAAGGAGTTTAGGACCAGTAAATTAATGTGCGAAAGATCACAGTTATGAGATTATGTATAGAAATTAAAAGATTTATTTAAAAACACCTGTTTTGTGAAAGAAAGGAGGCAAAGCAGACAAAGGAGAATAGGATGAGGTGATAATGGCTTAAAACATTCTGAGTGGCTCAGTGAAGAAGAGAAGAAATGAGAGAAGTGTTAAGCAAAGAAAAATAATGATGGCTTCTTGTCCTGGTTTGAGCAAAGGAAAACCAGTGAGAGGTTCCAAGTCAGAAATACAATTTAATAGGAGGAAAAGAAAGAAGTAAAATAAAGAATACAACCTGGCACCCTTAGGGTTAGTTAGGGTGATGGTAGCAGTCCGAATGAAGTGGTCTCGTTGAAGCAGTGATCCTGTAGAAAGGTCTGGTAGCTCCTGTCCTCTGGGAGTCCAGTGGATAACGGCTCCCATGCTGTCCCAGGTCCTGGATTATATCCAGGTGGGAATGCTTGGCTCCTCCCCTTGGGTGGAGCATCTCACAATGGGATGACATCATTCTGTGAGTCATGCTGTGGGTCCTTGGTGGCCCATTGAACAGAGATAGCTTCCGGAGGGAGTTATCTATGAGTCATGCAGCACAGCATTGATGGGCCCATTAACAGAAGATAAGAGAAACACTGCCCCACCTGGTTTCAACAGCCCATGAAGATGGTGATAGAATACATACTTTGGGCACATCTTACATTTTAACCTAGGACATTTCTATATAAAATTCTTAATGACAACAGGATAATGATCAATTACTTAAATTTTCATAATGTACCTGGTACTACGTGTTTTCCAAGAACATAAAAAGATGTTTCAGAGTTTAATGTTTCAAAGATGGACAATAGCTGAAATAGCACAGGTTTCTAAGATCATTTAGGGAGTCTATCTTGGCACAAGATTATTTTATATTTTTGATTGTGGTGTTCTGGGAGGAGATATGTGAGACATACACACGGAAGTTATTTAGATGATGGTTCCATGTCGTGCAAGGATGACAGAAGCACTCAGTCCATGTTTATGCGTGTGCAAACACACTGAGGTTTGGGTTATAGCAACCTCTGGGGACTGGAACTGCCTGGAAATGCTCCAGTGAGGAAAGAGGTCAGTATCTAGGGGCTTGCTATGAATAAGGTGAAGCACCTGTGTAATTGTTTGCTAGGATTACCACAATTATTTCTTCTCAGGGAATTGTTTTCCAGATCAGATTCAAGGTTGCTTTTTATTGAAGTCAATGTTTTGTCTTTTCTTGCCCTAAAGAAATTAACTTTTTTAAAAGAGCAGTTGAGTCCTTACGTATTTTTTAGCAGGAAGTGCAACTGATTTAAAATATAAAATGAACAACCCTAAGTGAAGCATCTTTATGAAATGATGTAACCCTTTTCTAGTGCATCTAAGTCATGCTATTTCTGTTACTGCACAACTCTCCACAGAGCTGCCCAACAGCAGTTATAATATGCTTTGAAGGTCTCGTGGCTTTTGTAATGTACTAGACAAATGTAGAGATGAATCAAACCTAATTTGCTTCTGCCAGCAACTCCTTCTTATCCCTCTAAATAAAAACTGCCACAAACACACCACAAAACAAATCAGCTTACCTTCTGCAGTTCTTGTGCCAACCCACTAAAACACCTCACCAAAGTGTGTCTCACAGAACTGTTACTCTAATGCTGATCCCAAGGTGCTGGTTGTCTTCTGTCATTATGTTGCACACATTGCTTGTGTCTTAATGGGCTTAGAAGATCTTTTACAACAGAAAATGACAAGACTCACACTGACGCAGTTCTGAACTCAGAATGCAGATAGCTAACCATGGAAAATTGGAACATTAAAAAAACTTTCTGCTGTGGGCATGATCAGACACTGGAACAGGCTGCCCAGGGAGGTTGTGGAGTCTCCCTCCTCAGAGATATTCAGAACCTGAGTGGACTCACTCCTGAGCAACCTGCAGTAGAAGACCCTGCTTTGAGTGAGGGAGGTTGCCCTGGATGATTTCCACAGTTCCCTGCTAATCTCAGACCTTCTGTGATTCTGTGAGGAAGCCAAGTATTTCCAGCAAGCAAATATCCTGTTCTGCCACATGCAGTATTTCTAGTTTCTGTATGATCTCTGATCTTGTACTCTCTCTCACTTAAATCATGTGCTTAATGCTATCTAAAAATGTGGCTTTGTATGGAAAATGGTGAATTTCTCTATTCACCTAAAGTGAATAGAGAAATTCACCATTTTCTCACACCATGAGAAATACTTAGGCTTGTGTCTGATGCTGTGTATTAATAAGAGCTTATTGATGTAATTAGCTATAGGAATATAGGTGTGTGTCTTTTTTGTTGTTGTTGTTTTGATGGAATGTGGTACACGATTATTAATGAAAACAATAATAAAAATCTACATTCACTTTAGGTTACTAGTAGTAGCTAGGCAATGGTCAGAAGATAATCGTGTTATATACACACAGTCTTCTTACTGTTGACTGTGTAGCAGATAAACATTAGTAAAGAACATCCTTAAGGGATTTTGGATGAAAGAGCAGTGCAAAGACTAAGCGATACAATAAAGTGCTGACCTTTATTTCACTGTGTTAGAGGCTTTTGTGTTTTTCAGGATCTCAGAAAGAGTAAGAACATGAGAGCTGACAGTTGTATTTAAATGAATTAAGTAATAATGCATGTATTTTATGTAATGCATTTTTTTAAAGCTTCACATTTTTTTTCTTGCAGTGGATTGAAAAAGATGCAGAATGGCAATACTAGGAACCATTTGCCTAGGGGCACATGCTTAAACTGAACCCCCACTCTACGTCTTCAAGCAGGATCAAAAAGCTTTCTTTCTCAGTGCTCTTCAGGCAATTTCCCAAGCCCACAAGCCATTCCAAAAGAAGTCCTTTTGGTATGAACCACATGCCCTCAGTCTGGATGTGTAAAGGAGGTTTCCAGAATTTCAACCTGACATGCCAAAGTCCACATTTGTCAAAATTAAACTGGCTGGAATGATGTTTTCTTAGAAGAGAAGAAAAGGTCTTGTGGATTTTAAAGTTTTGTAAGTTCATGAGATCCTTAGATTCCTTGCAGATTTTAGACATGTCCCCCATTATGGCCACAAAAGAATCAGAATTATGAAGTGTACAAATTTCATTTCTGCCATTTCAAAGCATGCACCCAGTGCTTACTTCTCTTTCATTTTCCATTTGTGTCCACATACTCTTGCCTGTTTGTAGCCAACCTTCCTACTCTGCAGACCCAGGAGGTATCACATTTATCTTTTTCCTGATTTACAGGACAGTATTTTGAGGGAATATTAGCTTCAAGGGGTAATGAATGGATCAGAATGTGAATCTTGTATTTTGATTTTTAAAACGTGAAAGCTGGATGGAGGAGGGAACCATAAATCATTGTTTACTAAGGGTCAGGTTGGCAGAATTGAATTGTTGTACAGCTGGTGTTCCAGTCAGGAAGGAGGCATTGGCTGGCCAACTGTTATTTGAATTAGGTATTACATATCCTGGTTTTGTCCAGCACAGATGTCATGGAGGCACACAAAAGAAGATGAATACCCTGTAGCAAGGGAAAGGGGGAAATGTATATACCCAGAAGCTTTATTTGTCCTACTGCATACGGAATGAATTGCCTAATGTATCTCTTTTCATTCTGAGAAGTAAGGAACAATACTCCCATTTTGCAGCCTAGAAGTTTAGGTACAGCTACATGAGGTCACCTCATCAGACTTCACTGGTTGTATGCTCCAAAGCAGGAGAGCAAACCCCAATCTCCAGAGTCCCAGTGGTGTTGGAACCACTTAATGAACCGCAGGCTAGTGTTTCAGTTGCGTGGTAATTCTGTCCAGTTCTATTCCTTGAATTCTATTCCTTCCCATACTTGAGGTAGTTTTCCACATAAGTCTAATGATTTTTCAGTGGTATTGTTCAGATCTGAGCTGATAGATAGCTCAAGAACATTGTTGAAAATGGTGTTTCTGGAAAACAGTTGTATTTATAAATAGGGACTATTAATTCTTTCTAAAGGATGAGTTAATTCTTTCTAAGGGATGAGTTTGTCCACTTAACCTATTGCTAGTGCACTTTGAATAGTCCATTGTCTGCTGTAGACATGTGGGTTACTTCATGGAAAAGGTCAGTCAGCACTTATTACCATTAAAAACTTTTTTAGATCTGCTGATCCCCTTGATGGTGCTTTGGTTCTCATGGCACACAGGGTTTTATACTCCTTTTGGGTGCTTGGAACCAGGGGTGTTTCATTGCTCCTTTTGAAAACTAGTAACAGCACTCAAAGGATGAGTTGTGTGTCATGGTGCACATAGATCATTGCTGCTACATCTGAACTGCTCTTGAACCTCACTCCATATTCCTCCTGCACTTTTAACTCTTACCAAGTCTGTGGAAAGGTAGAAGAGCTGTGAAATGGGTGGGTTTTGATGTGGCTGCCACACAGCTTTCTTGGCTTCTTGCCCAACTTCCAAACTAACCTTCAGATACCCTGCACATCATTCCTGGTGGTCAATTAACAAGACAGCCAAGGCCTTTGAGAAGGAATGTGACCTGCATTGTGCTGCCAGCAGACAGCAGGGGTACAGGCTAAAGAAAGGTACTTCCTATTTGTTTGGGTTTGCGGGTTTTCCCCTGCTGTATTTTTTTGAAAAAGCCATTTGCTAAGATTGACAGAGAGATGTAATGATGGGACATATTTGGGAATTCTGGGTTAATCAAGCATGCAAGTTAGAATGAGGGCAGTAGGGTAATATGGGCTCTGTTCCAAATTCATACGTATTCAGGCGATCTCTATGGCTTGAAGAAATGTTTGGAAATGTGCTTTTAATCATGCAAATGTGGTTCTGTAGTGACCATATTCTTCCACAGTTTCTGTGAAACTGAAAGGTTATTCTTTCTATCTAGTTACCAGAAATTTCCTTGTGTATTCCCAAGAGAAAGGAATAGTTAATATAGAATATCTGTTTGCTGCTGAGCTGACCTTACTCGGCATTACAAATCAATAAATCACAGACAGACATTTCTGTGTCACCTTTCCTAGGATATGAATTCTCCTCCTTGAGTGAGCATTTCTATTTTAGAGCAGTGTAACATACTCAGGCATGTAAATACTGCAGTCAACATCACAGTACCTCTTGCTGGAGAACACATGGTACAGGCACTAATACCCATGTTTGGTTTTTTGTTTTGTTTTCTTTTGAGTTTTTCTTTTTTCTGGTTAGTTCACTTGTCTCTTCTGCATTCAGATAGAAAATATCTTCTTGATTTTAGCACATTCCATTAGAGAAGTAAGGTTAGAATTTCACACCATGAGAAATACTTAGGCTTGTGTCTGATGCTGTGTATTAATAACAGCATATTGATGTAATTAGCTATGGGAATATAGGTGTGTGTCTTTTTTTTGGGTTTTTTTGGTTTTGATGGAATGTGGTACACGGTTATTAATGAAAACAATAACAAAAATCTACATTCAATTTCCAGCAGAGAGGAAACTTCCTGGTTTTGCTATTTTCATGTACCATGTGAAAGACAAATAAAAAGAAGATCTAGAATCTAAACCTAAACTAGTCTATTAGAGGGAAACCCAGTGACATGACTACCTTATATGCATTTTTAAGCGTGTATTTTTTAATCTATTGTTCTCTTTTTTATCCCATTTCTCTGAATGTCCAAATCAGTGTTTGGATTCTGTGGAAGCACCTGCAAATTGTATAAAATCAAACTCAAATTATAGCTGTCGTATCACTCTCATTAGTCTGTGTCCCAAAACAATTCGATGTACTAATAGAAATGTAGACAGCTGAAATTGATAAAGGTTTAATCTGGATGATTTTGGAATAGTATTTCTGGCAAACAAGACCAAAATAAGCCAAGACTCATTTCTTCTATATGAATGAGTATGATACTCCCTGCAGGATGGCTTTGATTTCTGAGCAGTTCAATTCCTAATTTATGTGTCATTCTCCAGAAACAAAGGATGGGCCAAAATTGACAATTGCCTTGTTTTAAACTGTCATGTTTCTAGCAAGCAGCCAGCCTTGTTCAGCTGACAGCAGCATCTGTCTTGCCAGAATCTCAAGGCTTAATAATCAGAGGAGCCACTTAAGATTCCTGATCCAAGGAAAGGTGTCCCTGCCCATGCTGGGGTGTTGGAACAAGATGATCTTTAAGGTCCCTTCTAACCCAAACCTTTCTGTGATTCCTGCATGTATTCTAAAGTAGCATTTGCTGAATGCTGCCTAAATAAGTATCTTCATCTGCTTAGGTTTGCTTCTATTTTTAATGCCTAAGGAAGTGAATATCTGCTTTTCAGAAATATCTGACCTTAAGCTAGGTTGATGTGCTTGATGTGCAACTGAGATGCACAGATGGGTATCTGTCATAGAATTACAGCTTCCAAATGCAAGGACAAGATCTGCTTTCAGCATCAATTGATCCCTGAGGTTTGTACTCCTTTGGGGTTTCTCTGGACGGTTATATCAGTATCACAAAAATGCAGAATGCCTTTGATGCAAATGCCACTCGATTCAGACAGCTGAATTATATGGGCAGACAGTTTCATGGCTTATTCCACACAACCACTGGATTCCTCTCAGTGAATTAAACAGAGGAATTGCTAGCTTGAATAGATTCTTTAAAAAGTAAATTTAAAAATCCTCATAATATTTGTTGTGTCCTAAAATGTATTTTTTGTTGACTCTGAACCTCCTTAACTTCTCTAAATCTAACCTGCCCTTCATACTCGCAAAAGGGGTCAATATGAAAATCTCTGCTTTTACCAGTCCAGCTGTAGAAGACTGAATTAACAACACAAGCCTAACAGAGCTTTTTGAGCTGCAAAAACTAAGTCAAATACCAGTTTTATCAATTTGCTTTGGAAAATGGAAATGCTAATTATTTATGGAGTTGTGCAGTATTTCATGACATGCAATTTCATTTCTGACAGATCATATAATTATATTATAGGGGATGGGATTTGCAAATGCAGGGAACTGATCTAAGCCCCCTCACACCAAAAAGCTTGGATGGTTGATAACAATCAACTTCAATATTTTTTCCTTTCTGATGCCTTTTCTCATAAGTTTTTATGAATTATAGATATGGTCATGCATGTGCACGAGTGTAAGAGAGTGCAGATTTTCTTCAGGCTTTTTCATTATGACTTTCATTGGAATGACCTCTATGATATAGAGTCTTGAAGGGAGTAAAAGAGAACAAACTTTCTGTACATATACTGGAACAATGAGGTCTTTGATGTCTTTGCAGCTTCAGTGGTGTCTCTTGTGCAGATAAAAAGCTTCAAACAACATGGAAAAAAATAACTTGTTCTGAAAGTTATTGTTTTGAATTTTTATACTTTTTTTTTCCATCTCAGATATTCTGACCACCATTAAACTGTGTTCCTAAGCACCATGTGTACACACCTTTTAAGTAGCTCTCAACCACTTCCTTGGGCCTGTTTCAATGATCGGTAACTCATTTGGTGAAGAGATTTTTCCTAATATCCCACCTAACCTTCCTCTAGTGCAACCTGAGGCCATTTCCTCTCATCCCATCACTTGCAGCAGGTCCCAGACCATTTCCCCTTGGATTATGGGGGCCTCATTCTGCTCCCCATCTTTGTCTTCCAGTTTAGGAAGCTGAGGACCTGGACAACATCTGGTTTTACTTTTAAGGACTGGGGCAAAGAAGACATTAAGTACCTCAGCCTTTGTCATTGTGTTTCCCCATGAATCCAGTGTGGGATGAGGATTCTCCTTAGCCCCCCTTTTGTTGCTAATGTATTTATAGAGGCATTTTGATTGTCTCTTATGGTAGTAGCTGAATGAATTCTAGTTGGCCTAGGGATTTCCAGTGCTCTGCTGAACCTTATAGAAGCAATTCCACATAACGGTATTTTTCTTAGGTAAAATTATAGGTAGCATGTTTTAAATTACTGTCTCCTTTCTTCCATTTGTATTAAGTGTGACCTACCTTAACTTATGCAGTATCTTGTCCCAAGGTAAAACCAAACAAAATAAAAAGAGCAAGAATGTTATCTTTCTAAAGGTCATGTCTCTTATGATTAATGTGCTGTTTTGAACACAAATATCACTTAGCAATTATAATGTGAATGCAACTACCAAATTTTTAAGAGAAAACAGCATGCTTGTGTATTTATTTAGAGTTATGCTAGCCAAAGCCATTTGGAGAATGAATGTTTCCCATAGGTATCCACACTATTCACAAATCAAACCAAAAAAACTGTAAAGGCCATGCATTCTTTTGTATTTTCACATTCCAACCTGTAATTTCACCCTGACATTTCCCATCTGCCTTAGATGACTGGATTTTGTGCTAGCTTTTATTCCATTGTTAAAAACATGGTTAATAATGTGGAAGGTGAAGGGGGAATGCTCATAGAATAAGGATGAAGGCAGAAGGAGCTTTGTGTCTTTGGTGATTGTAATTACTTTCCCTTTTTTAAAATTATTTTTTCTCCTCTTGTACAGCCTGAAAGAGCTGCATGGACTGTCCTGAAATGCCAACTGCCTGTCGATATCATCCTTCAAGGGTCGAGTGAGGACTGGCTGTGACAGACACCTCTGCCTTCAAGGTAATTACTCTAAACCTCCTAACACTGAATTAAGCATTGGTCATAAAGCAAGACACTCAAGGCCAGTGTGGAATGTAAGGGTTTGCTTCATTTTTATCTTGCAGCTGCTTTATTTACACTTTGTCATGTACTGATAACATAAATTAATCTGCTTGAGCTTCCTGTACCGATCCCAGAGTGGTGTTACCTGGCTCAGCTGCATCTATGTCCATGTTCCTGATATCAGCAGTCAGAGGAACACAGGCTGGGAACTCAGGCAGCATGGCTCTGTCCCTGTCTCTGGGTGACCTTAGAGAAATTCTTTGTTGGCTCTCTGCTTCAGAGTCCTCTCCCCTACCTAGAGAAGAATTCCAGTGTACCCCCAGCTGGATAGCTGCAACAGAGATAGAACACAGCACCTGGGGCCTGGGATTTAAAACTAGGTTTTCTTATTCTTTACTAATTTCACTGACTACCACAAATCTCTATTTTTTTCAGTCAGACATTTAAAAATCAGAGAGAGGAGATTGGGGCTCGAAGGATTAATATGTTTCCTTTGATACTAGAATTCTAGTATTTTGGACTGTGCACTGCATTTCTTTTCTCAAAGACTGCATATAAAATGCTATTTGCTGACTTCTCGTCTATATAATTAATGCAAGCCCGATTATCAGAAGGATCCTTATGAAGCTTAGCTGCTCTCCTACATGTTCACTATTTTACATCCATTAAAAATTATCTTCTATTTTTCCCTTCTAGAGTAAATAGATAGAAAAGTTAGAGAAATTATCCTATTGTCAATTTACAGAGAGGAAAAACAGGGAAAAATAGGGCACATTTGATTTTTTGGTTTTCAGATTCAGTAGTTATCTAAAGAGCTATGGATTTTCTAACTTGTTTGATCTCTGAATGCAATCAAACATTTCTAATCTATCTCTATCAGATGTTGTGAAGCTATGCTTTTTTCCTCTTCACTGTTTTGAACACATCATGGTAATGATCTCCTTCCTCAGGACCCTTAGCAAAGAAACAAGCGGGGCCCTGGCCATGTATATCCAACTGCAGATTTAATTTTGAGATTGCTTTCTTATCTTAGTGAGGAATTGCATCCTCTGTTTGTAGTGGGCATTAAATACTGTACAGCTCTCTGTGAGCAAACATGAAGCCCATATTCTTCAGGATGCTCCATATTGCTAAATCAAGAGCCTCTGCACACCTTCATTGTCAGGGGTAGAGCTCTGCTTCTGTGTGCCCCTGTCTTTTTTAGGCACAGGTGCTGTAGGAAGTACTGAACTTGTCAGTAACCCTTCTAACACTTACAAAGTAAACAACCAAAAGCTGGTAATGCAGTCTGCTTTCATATTAAAATGTGATGGAGAAAGTTTGTCCTATTTTGAAAACTGATCTTCCACAATAATCTGTTTATTGGCAAATGAGCAGTATTGTTATGCTGCTTTCTCAGTGGGGCGTGCCCAGGGTGAATCTTAAAGCAATCAGGAATTCGAGGAGGACTTTAATAGCACCAAGAATGCTGGATAACCTGGAGTTTATCTCAGCAAATGGCAGAGTGACACTCTCCTATTCCCTGAGCAGGAGAAGACCTCAGCTGGACAGTGATTGCTGAGATTGTCAGCCCAGCAGCTCTGGTGACTTGGGCAATATTTTACATATTGCAAGAAGAAACTTTCCAAATAGAAAGATTTGCTGCTATGTGATGAGAATCTTTGGGTTGATTAGAAGAAATAAGAAAAAACTTTTCCTTATGCTTTTTCCCAGTTTGTTTCAGAGGTGGTTGAAGCTGTCTGTAGCTTTTCTGAACTCTCTCTGTGCCACTTTGCTGAAGGGTAGCTGCTTTGTTTGTTTTGTAAGACTCCTGGAAGTGACAAAGTAGAAGCTTCCAGATGCGAGCAAAATTCAATTTCTGTATGGAAAGTGCCTTGACTCTTCTTTAACTCTGCTTTAACTTCCTCAGACTGAAATTCCAGGTAGTGGTAGAAATGCAACCTCATATTCTCTGTTTTGTCCTCTCACCAGCTTTGTCTGATATTATACTGGCCTGTGAGGAAAAATGGAAGGGACTAGATTTTAGCCTAAAAATCCTCAGATACAGCAGGTTTTAAATATTTTAAAAGTTTCTGCAAGGAGGAAGAGGAACAAACTGTTCTCTTCAAGTTGTGAGGCAAAAAGTAATGTGCTTAAACTGGAACAAAAGCAGATTTAGGAGGAGCTTTGTAGAAAGAATGCTCCAGTGACAAAGACAATTAAGGACTAGAATAGATTGCATGTAGAGGCTGGGGAAGCTGGAGGTTTTTAGAGTGGTTACAGAACCATCTGTCAGAAATGCTTTAGTTGATTTGGGGCGGGTGGATGCACCGGATGATCCGTTTGAGTCTTTCTTACTCCTTCCTAGGATTTAGCACTAAGAGCCTAAAGAAACGAGAAGGACTACATCAGGCATCCACAGCAGGGTGACTTTCATATTCCAGTGTTGAAAATACAGCTGTAATAACAAATTTTGTCACAGGCTATGCAGCTCTAGTCAAGCAGGTCAAGTATTCTCTGCCACCTTCCCCTCAGGCACTTGCTGATTGCTGGATCATTTGCTTTAAACTAACAAAGGGGGTTTTTGGAGTATTTGTTGGAGAGTTGTGCATGGGTTTGATTTGCAATAAAGTATTGTAAGTTTGAAAAGGATTGTCATTATGCACATTTGTATTAAGTTGAGGAACGGGATAGAAATTCTCATTTCAGATCATATGGTCTCTTTTGCTATATATTTTGTGACTTTTGAGTAATAAAATTACCTGATGGCATAGAGGGTTAATCTAGTTTGTTCTTCCTATAATTAGCAAACTATTTTTAACTGGAGGTGAATGGGTTATTTAGTCTGTAATATCTGCATAAGTCACACAGTGTTAATTTAAAAGTTAATTTCTTTCATTTCTCTAGCAAATATTCTGCCTCCAGGAATTATCCTTTCTGTGAAAACTGTTCTGACTGTTTTCTGTTGTCTATTAACATGATGCTTTGAGGATACTTTCTATGTGAATGCTCAGACTGTGCCCACCTGCAATGATATAACTAGAAAAGCAAATTACATTATCCTCGCAGTAAGCATTTTAGTTCTTTATTGTTTTAACCTGAGTCCTTGTAAATCAGCCAGAGCAATCAGTTTTAATGACTTCTCTAACAGAAAAACAAACAACAATGGAAAAGCTCTGCTTTTTAAGTTTAATCCAGAAAAAAAACAAACAGAAGAAGCACTGCATTTCCCCCTCATCAAAACCCCTGATAAATTACCAATTCTCATTGCTTGCCCTGTGCTAGAGATTGTGAGATTCCTGAGCATATGATCAGTAAAGCTGGGAAGTTGTTTTTCAGTGTTTGCTGTGAGCAGCAGTAATTCAGCAATCTGCTCAAAGGACTGCATCAACAGCAGGGAACGACATGGCCATGGTCCAAAATAATCTGATTCTGGTCATTACATATTTAGTGATCCCCAAATAAGTTTGCATCAATTAAGGGCTCAGTTTGTTTTTACTAAAACCCAGCGCATGACTTCTCAGCTTAATTCAGCATCCCTTCTGCCAAACGCCCATATAAAAATGTATTTCTCTGAGATGCTTTGGTTTTTTAAAGGAGAGGAAATTTGGAAAACCTTTAAAGACTGAGTATAAAACCAAGATGACTAACTGATTTTTTTCTGATTGCCAGGCATCTGCTCCTTCCACTTGTGGGGAATTCCCTCAACAGTAGTAGTCGAGAGCCCTAAAAAGGAATGGCAAGGCCACTGAATTGTTTAGACCTGCTTGCATTCTCTCTTTTCTCAGCAGACAGAATGTCTTGATTTGTGAATTTTTAAGATTATACGTTATAACCATATAATCATAAAATAGTTGTGATTGGAAGGGATAACTGGAGGTGATCATCCAAGTCTTATAGACGTTCTAAAAGTAATGGATTATAGTAACTGCATTCTAAATCTGGTTGCTTAGTTAATTGTTAGGTGACTATAAGACAGTATTTTGGAGATTTAAGGCCAGGAGCCCTGTTTTAGGGAGAGGAGGGAAAAGTACATCAAAATGACAGCCTAAAAGCTGAAAATAAGAGGAGAAGAAAAAGAGAATGAGAAAGGACATGATTTAAGGATATTATTCCACCTGAGAAGTAATAAGGTACAGGGAAAATGGACTTACTCTTTCCATCTATACCAGTTGCTCTAACAATATAGTACCTCCTCCTGTGAGCAGTGGTGTGACAACACTACTGCCTCAAAGACAGGGATTTTAACCTTGCACTCTAGCAGTGATTTCCATGTTGAAGAGCCTTACTCAGAATAGGGGAGTGTTGTTACACAGGAGCAGGAACAAACTCGAAGCCCATTTCCTTTCAGACTTCACTCTCCCTGATTCCTAAGCCTTCTCTCCTGCCATAACACTCCAAGCAAGTCTCCATCTCTAGAGAGGCAGCATTTCTGCAGGTGGTTCTGATGTGTGCATATGTTAATTGTTAAGCTGTCATCTGCCAAATAAAGCCTGATGACCAAAGGCTGTCTGCCCTGCTCTCAGTGGTGGCTCTGGTTTGAATCTCTTTCCCGTTCAGGTATGCATCTTTACAAAACCTCGAGGAACGGCAGTGGCTGAGCAGAGCAGATAAGAAGGTGAATGAAAGGCCTTTCTTTCCAGAGGACATCTTACTAAACAGGTTTTTGTAAAAAAGCATTTCCTCCTAAACATTTAGTGTCTGAACCGAATCACAGCTGCTATATGAAATCTGTATAATAATCTGATATGTACATAATCTGCCAATAAAATATTTTATGTAATTCTGGAACAATTCCACTGGTGGTGGACCAAAGCAAATTTCAAACCATGATCAGACAGGTTATAGAGGATAGTAATTTTTTTTTCCTAAATGATTGTTTAATTAAGATATAAAGGTGCCAAATCAGGTCTCTGTGGCAATATAAGAAAATTTTGAGTACTAATAATTAGCTGTTTGGTTAAGTTTCCTTCCCATCATATGTCTCTGTATGAGCCTGCCATTAGCAAGGAATAAGGTACAGGTACACAAAAAAATGGTGGGTTCTTCAGTATCTGTAGTTTATTTGTAATGGTTACTAAGATATATAGATATATAGATATATATATATATATATATATATATGGAGTTTTATTGTTTTAATTAAAATCATCACAAATTATTTAGAAATTTAAAGAACCTCTGAGATAAAAGGAAATGTGGGAAAATATACTGAAAAATGCACTTATATTGAAGAGTTCTTTTCCATATCATGGTGCTCAATATGTATCTTATTTATTTATATGTTTTGTTTTTTCAAAAAGGAAATGTCTGAAACGAGAGACTGCTTGGAAAGGAAGGGACACCCTTCTGCCCTTTGAGCTGTTGAAAATGCTCTTGGGAACAGAAGCTCCCAGAGCACAGGGGGACACATGGAGGGGAGCCCAGCAAAGGGAGCATCTGTGGCACAGTGCAGGCTGCTGGAAGGAACAGGGACAGACAGCCTGACAGAAGTGCAATGTGTCAGAGACACTTCTGCTGGTGCATAGAGGGGACTGTAGAATCTGCTAAAAACCATAAAGTGACTGAGTCAGGATTAAACCAAGCCTAGGAGGATTTATTCACCAAAACCACAGTAAGATCTTAATTTCTAAGTGCTCTTATGCTTATTGTTTGTTTTTCATTTTTAAAGATTGCCTTCAGTTTGTGCTTAGAGAAAACCTCGTGTTTGCTCTTGAGAGCCTTCTGCATATTTCTGGTGTGTTCAGGATAATTTAGTGATTAGATTTGGACTTTTGCTGGGCCTTGTGCACTGTTCTGCAGAAGCACTTTGTCAGTTCTTCCAATAACTCTTTCACCCTCCACGGAACAACAAGCAGACTCTGCATCTGCTGTGTGCACAGCAGCAACTCCTGCTGAAGTGGTAAGTGCAGTTCTACTGAAATCATGCAAGGAATCATGGTGAATTAAGATATTAATTTTCTGTTTTCTCCACTGATTGGAAGCCAGATTTTGCTTGGAATTACCATCTTTCCTTAATAATATTGCCATATTTCTGTGTCACAGTAAGAGAATCAGACATTTTCTTCATTCATATATTTGCCTTTTTCTTGAATTGTGGATGAACTGCTTTTCACACCACTCAAGGTAGAACAAGTATACCATTTTATGCTGGATTAAAAGCCTGGGTTTCCTATAAACAGTTCCATGAATTACCCAGTTTTTGATATCTTTATGTTCCCAAATGGGCACCTGGGAAATTTGCTATGCCTTTGAATGGCCCGTGCAACCTCAGAAAATTCATGTAAAAGAAGCCGTTATCTCAGATGAGCAATAAATTCTAACCTACCTCAATAAAAGTTACTGGCCAAATACCATAATTACAGCAAAGGTGGGTAACTGATTGTTAGTCATCTCCAATTTCTATTCTGTTTCATCTTTAGAAGATAGGAACTGGCTCTGTTCAACTGCCTTGTTTTAAGAGTGCTTGATCAGCAAAATTGCATAGTAAAATGCAGGTACAAACTATCGAGGGCATAGAAAAGAAAACCTTATTTTAAGGAATGCTGTTGTTTTTACTGTGCTGGAGCCTGTTTAGATTCAATTTAAACTCTGCTTCCTTCAGATTTTATGGAGCTTTTACTTTTGTGCCTACAAATAGCATCTGTGTCAAAATCCACATCATAGAATTAGGCCTGTGGAGACACTTTCTGACACGTTCCCCCGGATATGTGTAAAAAGAGGAGAGTCTCCACAGCATAGCTTGAGATCACCTAGACAGCTTCCCACTATTAAAGCTGTCATGCTGCTATCCATAAAGGTATCCAGTGCTTCCCTCACACCTCTTGTCTTTTTGAAGACTTCCTTGATTGTTCCATTGGAAGTTCCCTGCTTGAATGGGCTCAGGAAAAAAGATGCTTCCAGATGAGACTGCCAACTTCTATTGTTCTACATGTAAACACATTAAAAAAAAAATCCTACCTCTAGCCTATCCATAATGCCTTTTTATAGGCAAACTACTTACAATTGAGAAGACACTTGGCCTTTTGCAATGAGATCAGAACTATGTGATTTCACTAGATTTCTTACCTGACCTGTAAAATGCATATAATTTAACATCAGATATGGGATATAGCAGAACATACATGTTTTAATGGAAACAAAAAGGTTGTAATCATCAAACCTGGCAAATATTCAGTGTGGTGTGTTGTATTTGGACTGAATTAATTGGACTGAGTTTAGGCTTTGATGTTTTGCAAATCCACAGCTTCAAACTAACAGGAAAGGACACCCAGAGTGGCTTCACTGGTGTGAATTCACCCACAGAAACAACGTGCTTACTGTCTGTGTTCTCTCATATATTAGCTACTGGTTGAGATTTGAAAGGTTGATACATTTAAATGGAAACTCTTTCTTGTGAGAGCTGTCTAACTTGGTCCTCAGGAGGACTAGCAAAGACTAGAAGGCTACTCAGCATGAGCTTGAGGTTGATGATGTCAGATATTGGCATTCTGTCTAAAAGCATGTTTGAAGTGAAACATTTTAACTGCAGTAGACTGAAATCTGTCATTGTTACCTGAGCACGTGTAATACGTCCCTAGGCAGCCTTTAGAGCAAAATAGTTTAGATGCAGAAGGCATGGTTTCCTGAAAGCCAAGTTTTTTACTGGAAAAGACTGGACAGACTAAACAGTAGTGGAAAGTACAATCCAGCCTCTCATGAACTGCAGTTTACATTTAAGCAACAGTTCATGAAAGGGAAACTATTTACAGGTCTTCTTTTTCATTCAGTCTGTCTTGAATTAGCTATTCCTCAGTCAGAAGTAGGGATGCATGGTAGTCACAGCTGGGATGCCCTGGAAAAAGTACTTTTGTCCTCTGAGATAGACTTGTAGGCAAGGTGCTTACTTATGCAATTCCATGTACTAGGGGTTTGAGGGCTTATATATGAGGGATATGAGAACCATCAGACCCAGGGAATATTTATAAAATCTGCCATGTGAAACCCTGGAGGAACCATGGATGTAGATCTCTGTTCAATGGGCATGACTGAACTTCCCATGGTGGCATCTGCAGCATAAAACAAATAGTGTATCTTGGCATCAAGATGGCACCCTTGACACCAAGGAGGGACCATCTCACAGAGCACATGTGTGGCTTTTTCTCATTGCCTGAGCAGATGGGAGCTTTGGTTGCATGTAATATGAATGGATTTGTTAGCCTGGGTCAATATATAATTGGCTGTATTTCAAGCAAGATCACTTGCTTAATAGACCAGATCTCTTCTCCAGACTGTGCAACCAGAGAAGAATTATGGCTTTCAGTTAGTAGGGACAAATGTAAATATTTTGCACATAGGTCTAAGATTTTTAATAGAAAAGGAATCAGAAAACTTGAGATAAGATTTTTTTTCACTTTCTGTTAATACGGCAAAACCATGATCTATTGCTATTTATATCTTATCTTGCTATTTATAAAGCTAATCTTTTTTTCATAGTTTTTACGCCTGCCAACAAATCACCTACAGCCGTTGTTAATTGTGAAGCAACTCAGAATGTTAATAATTAGAGCAAAAAGAAAGAGAGAGGTAAATTCACAGGTCCTATTGCCAGCTTAAAACACGGAATGCTTTAAATATTTCTTGGGTTTACATTTATTCATGGTGCCACATTTCTGGCCCTCACCATCTCCCAGAGCTGGAGCATTAGCTTCCAGAGCAGAACAGAGCAGTGAGGAGAAGGGAACACTTCCCGTGGGATCCTGGGTCTGGTGCTGCTGATCTTCGATGTCTCTTGGGGAGCAGGATGACAGCCAGTGCCCTGCTGGGTCCAGAGCTTCTTCTGGATCTGTTCATCACACATCCCTCATGCTTCCATCCTTCCTGTTTCTTTTCTGGTGAGAAAAAAAAGAAAATGTAGAGACAAAAAGGAGGTCACAAATCAGGAATGCAACTGAATGAGGATGAGATTAAAGTAAAGAAGGAAAAAAGAAACTAGAGTTCTTAATATTTCCTTCATGCTATAGGGCAAGGCATGGATCAGTCCTTGTGTTATCCTAACTAATTTGTCTTCCTTTAAAATACAGCCCTTTTATAGAGATAAGCTTGCTTAATCAGAGTGTTCTTTGATGAAAATATATCTAGCTAAAGTGCTAATTCGGTGAGCATTTTCTTGACAGTGCTATTGTTTGAAAAAAATCTGTTTGGGTCTGTAGTACAGAAAAGGTGGAGTGCCCTGTGGAGATTTTCCCTATTAGTATGCCAGGCAGTTGCTTATTTCTCCATTCAATAATCCCTGAGCTGAACCCCTAGATTTACCATAGACAAATGGAAATATTCACAATACATGTAAATAAGCTTTTGGTTGTGAATAGGATTTGTTTGCTAGCTCTTGATCACTCTCTTTCTTTACTGTTCTTTATCCTATTGTTTTCAAAATTGGTGCCATATAAAGTTTAAAAAATAGGTATTTTGAATGGATTCTTCACAATATGACACCACTTAAAGGCTAGATGTTGTCAGAGGCAGATATTTAATCAGTGCTTAATCAACAAAGTGGAAGAATCAAAATTAGTTGATGATCAAAACAAAATATAAATGTATTCTCTAATTGATTAGAGTGGCTTGGGAGGTTCTGTAAATTAAAAGATTTTGCTCAGCTGGAATGAAAATCAACTTACCTTCCTATTTTCCATCCAGAAATAATGTTTAATAGTACTTCAACAATCTCTGCTCCTGAGGAAAAGTAGGAAGAAGATAAAAGGAATAAAAATGTCTCACAGAAAAATACCTGATAATATAAAGAGTGCCACTTTGTACGTGTGAATTCAATCAGGACTGGGGTGGAGGCAGGACGATGGGGAAATGGTGAAACATTATTTTGCCATGTATTTTCTTGCCTGTCACAAAAAAAAAAATCTGTTAATACTTTTGTGTATTTTTTAAAGGAGGCACAGTAGCAGGGAGCTGAGGAGAACAGCCCTCTGTTCTCCTTTGCCTCACATCTACCTTTCACTGTGTGCCATGGTAGCACTTGTCACAGTAGGGCACTTAATCCCGTGAGAAAGTGCGGTGGTGTGCTTTCCAGGGTTCTGTGCTTTAAAATATTGTTTTTGTATTTGAAAGTTCAATGTTCCCCACTTGTTTCCCTCATGGTCCCTTCCACACCCCCCTCTGTATTTTCCCGCCCTTGTAATGGTTCCTCCCATCAATCAATCAATCCCTCCCCTCTCTGTATCCTCCACCCCTGGGGCCTGTCCATCACTCCGAGGCCTCTCCCTGCCTCCAGAAGGTTCGGGGAGAGGAGCCTGATGATAGGACAGCGCCTTGGAAAATCACTTCCTATACTTTGATTATTTGTCAGCTTCGTTGCCTATTACATTGAGAGACCCTCCGTGCTTTACCCCGATTGTCCTTTCCCGATTCCACCCCTCACCCTTCCCCTGTTAAAGGGAGCTGTGACCGGGTGCTCGGGGTCTCTCTGAGGCTGTCACCCAGGGTGAGAGGAAGCCCGTGCATGGTCTGCCACTAAAGCTCCTCTGTTGGTGACCTCTTGGAGAGTCCTTCCTTTCCTCACCGTCACCACGCCGTGTCCCTAAGGGTGCCAGTGACTCACAAGGACAGGTGAGGCCCTCCTGAGGACTGAACCTTACCACGAGTGTTGCCGGGTGTGCCCGGGGCTGGCCAGGCCGGCAGGTGGAGTGCGCACCGCGACAAGAAAGGATGGCCCATGTGCATGGCAAGTGTGTGACACGAGGAGGGACACTGGCCAGCCTGGTGGATAGAATGTCTCTGGCTGCTGTGCAGTGCCTCAGGTGCAACTTTTCCAAAACAAAATATTTTGATTATGAGCCAAAATATTTCAGATTTCAACCTAAATTTTTTTTCAAATGTCTAAATTTGTCCAGAAATAGAAGGTTTTTTTTGATAGACTGGTTGTAGGCCTAGAAGAGCTAGAAGTCTGAAGTGTACAGCAGATACATATATCAGACTGGTGATGCAGAGGGAATGTAACACGGTGGATCAACAGATCAACACGTGAAGGTTTTCTGAATTCTTTCTGAATTTCTGTTCCAGCTTTGCTCATCTGTTTGTCAGTGCCAATGGGAAGAGAGGTGTACATATAAAATCTGCAGCAAGGGAATTGACATTGGCTATAATATAAGCCAAACAATCCTTTATTTATTTTTAAAGTATTTTTAAGCAACTTTTTCTGTTTCCCAGTTACTGCTGTCACCATAGGAAGGATGAGAAGCCCTCCAGAATTTGGATACCTCAACACAATCTCAGCTCAGGCAATTGAAAGGCCATTTCAAATGACGAGGTTAAAGTAACAGTGGTACTATCCAAAAAGACCTTCATCTTTCTTACTGAAGTGTAGTAAAGACCCAGCCATCAGAATTTGTAGTCAGAAAAAAGTCACATGGAAAGGCCCCAGGGAATATTTTATCATTAGAGAATTAAAGAATAATTGTTTCTATGGGAAAAGTAATTGTAGACATATTTACAAATAACTTATTTCCGTATTTAGTGGGGTGAAGAGTATTGTGGGAGACCTTCCCCCTTCCCACTATATTTGACATAAAATAATTATTTTTTCTTTTAAGAACACATCCAGTAAAATGAATATGAAAAAGCTGTCAGGCATGCAATTGCGACGGTATAGAATGAAAAGCTGGGAAGTGAAAAAGATGGTATATTGAGAGAGACATCTAATTTCTGAGCCCTGAAGTTTAACTTGGCTGCACACTGCACTCTGAAAAATAATAGAAGAAAGGGAGGAAGAAAATAAATGAGATAGAATTTGTCAAACAAAGTTTGTGCATCTCTGAAATGAGAAGCATGCATCCATGGAAAATGGCTTTTCTCCTCTAAGGGTAGAGCAGCTTCTCACTCAAATTCTTAGGCTAATTCTCTGCTTCCCATATCTCAGGGCTGTATGGTGACAGACACACCTGCAATTCAGCAGCCCAATAAAAGCAATGAGCTTCAGAGCTGTGCAATTTTTCAAGGTGCAAGCAATGGGTGCAGTACAGCATCAACTGCTGGGTGATCTGCCTAACATGGCACATGGCAAAGTAAAGCAGCTGGCCTGCTACTTGAAAAAACTTGCCAGGAACATTGTTAGATAGAAAAATAAAAAGTAGGATAAATTGTTTGCAAAAACATGATGTGATAAAATGATAACCATGATAAAATAAGAATGACCTATTAAAATGGGAAAAAAATCTACTGATGTCACATCAGAATACACAGCAACTTTGGATTATTATTATTCTTGTCAGTTCCGCTGCCTCCAATTAAGTATGTACCATATGTGATAACATAAAGATTCTCAAAAATTCACTAGGCATAATTATTTTTTGGGAGAAAAACATAGTGTTAAGTATATTTCAGATTTTTCTCTTTTCTCCCTGCATACCACCCTCTTTGCTCTATTTTTTTTTTTCCTAAATGCCTAAATCTGGATTTTCTTGCCACATGGAAGTTTTATAGATTAGCTGCCTCTGCCTAGCAACTGTAGCAACATTTCAGGGACAGTTAAGGATTTACAACAATTTGAAGTAAAGGAAAGAAAACCTCACATGCCAGAGTGGCTTTTACACTATCCTTGACAGAACTCATTTGCAGGGAAAGCTGCATCACTGAGAATCTTTTCTAGAACTCAGATCACTCTTTCTGTTGACAGCTCAATGTTCTAGTGTGAGAAAAGGGCAACACTTAGCCTCTATTGAAGTTGCAGCTTTGAGGTCTACTGCTACAATATTTGCAGAGCAGTCACACAAAGAAAGTGGGTTTTTAAAAAAATTAATTTATTTACAAAATTGGATAGCCACCTTAACTCAACCAAGTATATTTAGTTGTATTAATTTTAAATGCCTTAGGAACCATCATGGGTTTATGGTTTTCCAAGTACATGGAAGTGGAGCAGACCTATTCTCCTACCACTTTGTCTCCTTGGTTTGGCAACAGAGAGCAATGGGGAGGTGTGAATGTATAAGCAAATATAAGGGACAAGGCAATGACAGGAGTGGGGGCTCTAATGCACTTGAGGCTGCATGTTTGATGCATGATCTTTTCTTTGCCACTGCCAGTGGAATGCTTTCTGACGCTTTTTTTCAGAAGACACTGATTGTCTTTTAGGGCAAGCCTCTGTTTGAGTCCCAGCCCTCAGTGCCACTGAAAGAAACAGTTCACCCAAAGGCTATTGAAGTGGAACACATAACTGAGAGAGCAGATGAGTTAGGATCATTTGAAATTAAGAAGCTCTTAAATAGATCTAATCAACATGTCTGTCTTGAGCAGAGGTCGGAATGCTGAACCATAGGAGTCAGAAACATTTCCATTTTAATGGCGTTAAGTAGGACATGGGGCAAGATCCTTGAATTTCTCTGCTAAAGTCTTTGTCTTCTGCATGGGAGTGGCTTAAGGACATGGGAGGTTCATATCTACTGACAACAGTGACTGTACCACAGAACATCAGTCAGGGACTAGAACACACCTGGAACAGAAACTGAGCAAATGCAGAAAACAAGAACATGAAAACTTAAACACAAAATAATTATGTGACTTCAAACAGCAAGTTCCTAAAGTTAACACAGAGCAGTTGTATAACAACAGCCAAAAGATAATCAGTAGGATGACTAAGTCCTTCAGTATGATTGTGTCAAGAGCTTTGGAAAGTAAGCCATGGAACTCTCAATAGGGAGCAGAAATCAAGAATTGTGGTGAGTAAGTCAGATAAGGATGAGTGCAGCAGGACCTTACATAGACATATCCCACACACTTTGGCTATGGCTCTTTTCATTACCATTGCTTTTTTAGTAACACTAAATTCAGCCACAAATGTTTAAAAACTGTGATTAGAGATTCTGTGCTAGGCAGAGAAAAAGGAAAAAAGGAGCTGTATCAGTCTTGTCTTTCTCTTCTAGCTTTCATGCAGCATTCATAGGGGAGCCTCTTGAAAAAGAATCAGAATTCAGTGAAAATGCACTGTAAAAAGGCCTTTGATGTATCCTGGAGCTACCCTATTGCTTCACACCAGGTAAAAAAATACCTATTATTAAAGGAAAGTAATCATGATTGTATTCTGATGGCAGAATAAATAAAATTTTTCTTCTTTGGAAAAGGTGTCATATGTCTGTGTCCTATCTAGGAAAACAGCTGCCCTCCCAAGCCTGCCAGCAGGTAAATAACTTGTCTGGGTTGACCAGCAAAGCTTTGAGACAGTGGAATTTTCTTGTGACACTGTGCTTCAGAAACACAGAATAAAGGGCAAGGGTTTCATGACATCCCATTTGGTGGTGCTTGGAAAATAGTCAGTGTATATGTGTTTATGAGCCATTAGGTGAAGCCAGTTGCAGACTTACAGAGGCTGCAGGCTGGTATTTCTGCCACAGTTTTTCTCATGGTGTGAGTTAAAGTAAATCCAGTGATGTTACTCGAGCTGACAAACTGGAAGCCTGGGCACAACTTTGCAAAATGGTTTAGAAAATAAGGTATCCAGTTGTTTAAAACTGCTAACAATGTCTAGTTTTACATTTTATCACTGTGATTGAACTTGTTCAAGCACAACAAAGATTTTCTGCAGTTATTTTTGCAGTCAGAGAACTAGTGTCCTACCAGATCCCACATCCTGGAACATGTCAAGTGAGAAGGAATCAACTAAAATGGAGGAGACTGAGATGGGCTTTCCTCTCTGTGATCAGAAATGTATTAGTGCTCCAAAATGCTTGTTTCAAATCCTCTAACCCCCAAAATGTGGTTGCTGTTGTTACATTTCTTACCTTGTCATCCCCAATGTCACTACCAGCTATATCGTTAAGTGTTTCAAGGAAAAAAACCCACACAATCCTCAGATACTGAAACAGTTCCATCTGTATTTGGCAGTAGCCAATTTTACTTCTTCACAGCTACCTTGGACCTAGACCATGTGTTTAAATAAATAAATAGCGTTCACCTTTCCAAGAGGCTTTAGAGGATGGGCAGAGGCAAATATTAAAGTGCAATAATAAAGGAGTAGGAGTAGACAAATTTGGGAAGATTAAGAGATTAATATTTTTTTTTATTTAAAAAATTTCTTTAGCAGTGTGAACTTTGTTGTATCACCATGACATGCTGCAGATGCTAGAGAAATGAGAAACCTCAAGGCTCCTGCTTTGCATTGGCTCTTATGATATGTCAAAGCTTCTGGAAATCGTAATTCAAGTAGTTACTGCATGCCATTTTTCCTTATCTTGGGTAAAATTCATCCTTGTGCAAAAGGCATTTGCATGACTTCTGGATTGCCAAATTTTCACTGCTGTAGAGAGCAATGGCACTGAAGAACACACTAGAATGAGATGGCTGAGTACTCTGCATGAGACATAATGGGGTTTGTCTAGTACATATAACTAGAAAACCTTGAGCAATTAGACTGTTTAGCGTGGTGTTTTCACATTCTTGGTAAATTTTGTTGCAAATTGCAAAATAATTAGTGTTCACTTAACAGATTTGTCTCCTGCAGTCCAACTGCTAGTTTGGAATTTCAGCTTGGTTTTTTGGGTGGGTTTTTTTTTTTTTTTTTTTGGGGGGGGGGGGGGGGAGTTGGGGGTTGGGGGGGAGGGTTGTTGTTGTTGTTTGTTGGTGGGGTTTTTTTCTGATGATTTTGTAAGGTTTTAATGATAGGGTGACAGTGAAAGTGTTAAAAAAAATTTGCAAAGGCTCCAAGTAGAATAAAATAGGAGAAAAAGAGTCAAATATCCAGATCATTAGCTTTTGTGGAAATGAGAAAGCTCATAAAGCTGTATTTTTGTGAAGTTTTAATAATATATTCCCAAAGATGTTTGAGAACTGTACATGAATGCTACTATATTTCTTCTTCCTTACATCATATGTGCATGACCAGGTGGACATTTGAAGTGCAGTGAAACTTTTCACTTGTGCTGGGTATTGTGATGGGAAGAAGCACTAGAGTGTGGTGACCACTATCATTTAAGCATTTGAAACCTCTATTCCAATCTTGGCTCAAATTTCAAATGAAAATAAGTGAATACTTCATCTTTAAGTATTAAAGATTAAGTTTTTACCAACGCCCTTGATGCAAGTATCCATCACCATAGTTGATGTAAGTGTGTGGCTCTTCTTCTGCTGAGGACTTCAGAACCCCTAGCAGGGTTATTGATGGTTAAGGGAGAAATGTATGTGTCATACTCAGTGTATAAAAACTTCCACAACAGCAGATTTGTTCTGTTTGGGAACAGGGCACATTTTCAGAGCAGTTAGAAAAAATGAGACCATCGAGTCCCTGAAATGAGCTGCTGGAGTCGTTGTCACAATTCCAGGTTCAGTTTGGCACCCACCGTGGCTGCACCTGCTGATGCCATTATGTTGACAGGTACAAATCACCAGCCATGAAGGAGAAAACCATGAAACAGGCGACAACTGGTGCTGCCTGCATAAAGTAATTACCAATCTCAGAGCCTGAGGCAGCAGGACCTAAAAGGAAGCAGGTGGACCACCAGGGACTGTGTGTTTCCTCCCCACCCCTCAAGCACAACAGCCGCCAAACATGCAGAGACATTTTGCAAAATGCTTGCTAAAGGGAGGCTCCCAAGGATGTGACAAACCCGTCTCTCTCCCTTCCTTTACACACATCTTTCAAATACCTACACGCCTTCCAGAGATTTTCCACTTGTACTTTGAAATTGAATGTATTTTGCATCTTTTATGAATGTGCTGAGTGTAAGCAGAGAAGGATGGAGTTTTTGTGTGGTGTCGAGCAGTGTGAGCTTTAGTTTTGCCATGTCTCTAATTAGGTGGCTTTTTTAGTGTGTGCTCTGTACAGGCTAATTAGAGGAGTTTGGTCTACAGCCAGGCTATTTCTTCCTTAAAGATGTGGTTGCTCTACAGCACTGTTGGAACAGATTTGTCTTTGTGCTTCAGACTGGGAATGAATAAATACCACAGGTGGCAGAATATGAGCACAGAACGTTACCTGCCTTGTTGATAGAGACAGACTGTAAGTCCTAAATGGATGATATTGGCACTTGTGAAAAGTCAGTTCTGTTACTCACTGATTATCAGAGACATGTCAGCAAAATGTCCAGCAAAGCTGCAATCACAGTAATTGCATAACAATTGCAATCAGAGGCTTGTTTGGCCTTCCTAGAAGCAGAACAGCTATTTGTTGTACAGTGGGTAGGTTTTCAAATGCCCTGGCAGTGTCAGGTTTGTTGGTGAACTGTGTGGCTTGCTGAAAAACTGCCTGGGGATCAGGAGTAAGGCATAGACAGGAATAAATGGAATCTATTTTAGCTGAGCTTGGCACAACACAGAGGGGTACCCAAACAAATCCCAGCATCTCAGAGGCAGAGAGAGAGAGTGAGCAAGCTTTCAAAACTGATGTCTTTGAAGCTATGTTTTCCCTCCTCTTGCTTTTCCTGGTTTCTGCTTTTACTTCCCATGTCTTTATCATATTTATTACCTCCCTTCTACTCACTTCACTGTAATACTTAATAAGAAATGTTATGTTTTATTGTCATAGATATTGGCTATTGTCACATCCACACCTCAGAGCACTATAAAATAGTGGCTGAACTTGAGAAAACACAGCAAAAAAATTATTGTTCCTTGAAAAGTGTGATTTTCACCAACTATGCAAAATGTAAAGTGACCAGAGCAGGAGCATAATGTCTTGTAACTGTTCCTCTACTAGCAGGCATATTCTGTCCTTTCTTCTTACCCTTGATCATCGTATAGCACTCTTTCTCAATATTTCTTGTAATTGGTGATAGATTTCTTTATGCTACAGGTAATCCCAGATGCTGACCATATGAACTCTAATCCTCAGACTAGAACAGGGAATTTGTTTGCTGGAATATTTACATGTAAAAAGGCAAAATCTTTAGTTCAAATTATGCAGCTGAATGGAGCTCATCAATTGCAGAGAGTTGTAAGACCCGAGCCTGCATCAAGTCAATAGATTGTGGCCTAGAGGTGGTGAGGCTAAGCAGGCATTGGGTGAGGAAGGATAGGTAGTGCTATTACCAGCCTGCTGTAACAAAGAGCTCTGCACTCACATGATAATTGGAAGAGAACTACAGAGGAAGAAAGTCATTTGACCAGAGGAGTTTCTCAAGCAGCCCCTGGTCATGTATTTCAACCGCTCTCTTCCACTTGTGGGAGTGGGAAGTGCTGCTGCTGGCAGGTGCCATCCCTCCCTTGCCTGTTGGCACTCTGGCCAGGTGTCCTGGCTGTTACCTCCTTCCTCTCCATTTCTGTCTGTCCTGGTTTAACACCGCTTCTCATGTTTTGAGTGTGTTCTCATTTGCACTCTCAGCTGGTTTTTGGCTCTATTTCTCTTTTCACCATTAACCATATTCCTCTTGAGGTGTTTAATGCAAATCGACAGGTCTAAGTCAAATATGGGTTTGGCACTACCCTGAGGCTGGGAGCAGAGCAGCCATCTGGGCTGCAAGCCCTGCTCTGAGGCTGCAGGGCTGTGTGTGGTTTTGGGGAGAGATGCTGTTAGAAGATGAGTGGGCAGAAGGCATCAGCTGCTGCTTTTAATTATAGTCAGGGGTGCACATCATGGAGGTCAAGAGTAAAGTTGATTTCCTTGCCATTTTTTCCTCTGCATTTTTAACTCCCTGAATATTAGAGTCATTTCTTGCAAACCTATGAGGTGCCCTGAGAAAACCTGTCCCGAACCTTGAGGGTCCTTCTCAACTCATATCACATTTTTAAGTCAGGCAACCTAAGAAAGAGTTGGTGTCATTGTCCTCTTTTCGCTTGTCTGTGACTCAAGCAGGAACACGTGTGGTTGTGGCAGTGGGGAAAGGCAGTTTGGCTCAGTGGGCTTCCAGTCCTTCCCTCTGCACCCACGTGCTGCCTTCTGAAGGGACAGAGCTGCAGGAATGTGCCCTTCTCTGTGCACACAGAGTCAGCAGGGACATGGGGCTGTGTAAGGACACGAGGTGACCAGAGGCAGCATTTCTGTCACTGCAGAAGGGGAGGGATGGGACAGAAACATAATTGTCACATGGGAATTTTTTATATAGAGGGAATTCTCTTCCTCAGAATGTGGCAAAATATGGGGCATAGTAAAGGACCAAGAGGGAAAGTCTATGCATTCTCGATAAAGCAGGCCCTCAGTCTTAAGCCCATGATTTTTCACAGACTTGTGGTGTCTTCAGTCTTGCACAGAAAGCTGCATGTTTTCCCAGGTGGAAAAAACTCTTTGATGTTTCCCACACAGCACATTGAGGTGATGGGAAAGATGCAGAAAATAACAAGGCTAAGTTCCTCTAGGAGTCCAAAGACCAATCCCAAACAAAGTCAGAGTCACTGTAAGACACGAAATGGGATAATTCTTGCTTCAGAGCCAAAGGGCAGCATCATTCAACATCATCCTCCTAATTTCTAGAAATAGGAGGAGTAAAATACAGTGGTGGGTGAGAAAGCTGAGTCTGTGGTGTCAAAGTGCATGGGGCTGCAGTTGGAGCAAGAGAGGAGATGGAAACAGAGCCAAGAGGGACAAGAAGAGATTGTGCCAGCAGTATGAGGTGAAACCTACTTTGAGCAAGTCTGCAACGTGTAGGAAAACCAGAAACTTCAGCAAGAGTTGAACTTGCTGGTCAAGTGAAAAATTAAATGCATGCAGGTTGTCCTTGTGTTTTCATGAGGGAATCTTGACACAGAGGGGTTCTTTATGTTATTTACTTCTCAAGGTCAAGGGTGTGACACTCTTGAGTATAACTGTTAACTGATAGTGTCACTTTCTGGTTCCAGAAGGACTAAGAAGGTGATCTGTTATATGTAGGGAAAAACATATGGTCCTCAGCCTCACTATTTAGCATTTTGGGAGGGACACAATGCTGCATGGTCCTAGTCCCAGGGAACTTCAGGCACAGCTTCTACAGCTCATTATGTTCACATATATCACAAAGTAAGGTATTTTTCAATGGCTGTTGCTTGGCTCTTTGCTCGGCTTGTTTTATGAAGGAAGCTGAAGGAATTTAAATCTCTGAATAGGTAAAATAAGTTGTATTTCATTTCTTGCTGTTGAACTTACAATGTCTGCAATGAGTTTGGGGGTTCAAACCTTCATCTTCAACCCTAAGGAACGAAAAGCCCTTAAACCTCTAGGAGAGAGTAGATGCAAGGATGTGTGGAATTAAAAAAACAAGCCTCAGAGGATAAAGTGCACAGTGAATTATGATTCATGCTGCAACACAGATTGGAGCTTGTCTCACACTAGGAATCATCAGGAAGCCACAAGCAGTTCAGGATGAACCCAGAGCATGCCTGCAATTTTAATGACAGGAGCTAATCCTCAATAGGCACGTTTGTTTGTTATGGTGAGCCTGAGGAGCTCATTTGGGATGCTGCCACCCCAAGAGCATCATTCTCTTCCTCTGTGACTCAAGCAGAAGCACGTAGGACAGTGAACTTGCACGAGGCTGAATGTTTCAGGCAATGTGTATCCTGTTTGGAGTAACATTAACAGAGCATTTTGGCACATGCAGGAGCACTAACAGATTGCAAAACCACACTGAACTCCAAGGAAAAGAAGCTGTTCCCTCAGATGGCTCTCCATGCGTTGATGTAAGCCAGCCAGCTCTTCCCCTTTTGCATTCAGTCCCAAGATTTGTCTGGCTTTTTTATCTACCTGCTACTTACTGGCAAGGCGATGGAATGCTGCTGGGTGTGGGGATTGTTCCAGAATCAAGTCCAGCTGCTCTTTAATTTTAAGGGCTTCATTATCAATTCACAGGGCTTCATTATCAATTCACAGCTGTACAGCTTAGCCAGAGGAAGAGAAGGCAAGCATAGCTTCTTGTCTCCTACTGGTTCCAGGTAGTTAACTTGTGCACATCACTCCTGTATCCCCATTTTCTGAGACTTAGAGCAAAAAATGGTCCAACACATGGAAACACTAATGTGCCTCTGTTCCTGCCATCAGCCCTGCAAACCCCTGTCACCCTTGCTGTGATCAGGCTGGTTACAGGTTCCAGCAATGCATAACCTGATTTGCTGCAGGAGGCATGAGTGTCCCAGAACTGTGTTCTTGCACTGATCAGATTTGCCCAAGAAGAGGTCACATCTTTCCTCATTGTCTCTGATGCAAATCCATGGCAGATTGACTGACATTAATGATCTAGGAGAGAAGGTTCTCCACATTCCTTTTCATTAATGGAGAAGGTCCTGCTCTTTGTATAAAAATTGCATTTCAGTGGTTTTGGAAATTCTCTAGTTTAATGAGGTGAATGTTCTGCTTAAGAATGACAGGTTTGCTACTGGTGCTGTTTATTTTTATGATGTTTTATGTCCTTGAGGTTTCATGGGTTGGAATAAACTAGGCAAAGTAGAAAGCCAAAGAGCAAATAATGTTTAACATCTGTCAGGGATTCGGCTGACATAGTGAAAAGGGAATGTGGACTTATAGGTACTTTTTTTAAAAATTGGAGCTTTACAAATTGAAATAGCCCAAGTGAAAATCTCAAAACGAGATGAAACCTATCTTCAGTGCTTCAACTTAATGGGGTTTCTGGGGGGAGGGGCAGGGTTGTGATTCCTTCCTTCCAGCCCAAAACACTCTAGGGACACTTAAGCTTTCTAATGATGATATGCAGGTAAAGATTTCTGTGCTTTTAGGATTTGCTAAAAAATATAGGGCCCAAATCTATAATCCTTTGGTGACATAAGGCCAGAGGAGCCTCCATGCCGTGCCAAATGTGGGAGGGGAACAGTGTGAGGTGTATGGCACTGCCCCTCCTGTGGAGG
>VZSR01003794.1:3849396-3895804 GCA_013398615.1 Brachypodius melanocephalos | reverse complement strand
CCCTCCGAAGCTAGCCGGAGGCGGAGCGGCTCGCGACACCCTCCCACAGCAGATGTGGGAGGTGCCCCCTTGGGACAGGGGAAAGCCCAGTGCTCAGTGATTGATGTATTTTTTCCTTTGGTCTCTCCCAGTATAAGCACTGGGTTGTACCAGGACAATGTGTACCACAACAGATAAAACAAGAGCCTAAAGCCTTTTTAATCCTCCCAGAAAGTGTCTGATTGCAAGGTGGCAGCCAAAGCTTCTGTAATACTCCAAGGAGACATTAGCATTAAGGATGGCCTGATTTAGTAATATTTACCTTTCTCTTACAAGCAACTTTTTGTTATATTGCCTGGAACAACAAAATAGGAGGCTGTGCTAGTGGATGGTGACAGAAGCTGCAGCTGAAGTAGTGGGTCCCTGCCTGGCAGCTGTGCAAAGCCTAGGAAGTGTTAAACAGCTGGTAATGGTGTTAAAAAAAATAAAATTAGCCCGAGAGAGAAATATCCTCAGCAGCATTTCCATGGGAACCCACAAGATCCCAGGCACCTTGTACCCCTGAGCTCCTCCCTGGAGGTGCCTGTCTTCCTTCCACCCTCGTTGTCCCTCACAATGTGTGTGTTGAGGAGCAGCCAGAGCAGGTCTGGTGAGAGCCTCTCAGCTGGCCCAGCTGGGGAGCACTCCCCGCTTCACACTGGGAGTGTGATTTGTCTCCCATCACACCCATGGCCAAGGTCATTAGGACCCTCTTCACTGCTGGTTTTCACTGAGGAACCAAACCAGGGCCTCAGGGAGTATTAAACCATCTCCTGCCCTGTTTGTTGCTGCGTGCAGGTGAGTCAGTGTTCACTGGAGGTGTTCTCAGCAGGGCACAGCAGTCCCACAGCCTGCACAGGACAGGCCCAGTGCTGCTGGGGTGCCCATTGCTGCAGGGGGCTGTTCTGCAGCTCCCAGGCTTGTATCCGTATGCTGGCCACGAGAGGGATAAATACGCCTTGGCACCAGCTCCACGTGCCTTGCTGGCCAAGGCTGTCAGCTGTTCCTGTGACAGATACCATAGCCTACAAGAGTGTGAGTGAGCAGGGTATGAGTTGGAGGAGCAGCATTACTTCAGAAAAAGATCCATATTGAGCAATTTGACAATGTGGACTGCTTTCTCCAGGCAGAAATTTCCAGTAACTGGGAGAACTTGGTTTTACTCGGTTTTACTCGGTTTTACTTGGTGATTTTTTTTTCCCTTCTCTCTGTCTTTGTATTAAAGCTCATTTGTTTCTTACTGATTAAAAGAAAAATCTTTGGAAGCAGCAGAAATGATTTACAGTTTAGTTCTTTAGAATAGGAAAATCAATCAAAACATTTTAAAAATAGAAGATAATAACTGGAGCCGCTCATCAAGATTTAGGACTAACTGGAGGCTTGATTGAGAACTCTAAAATTAGCTTTTATTTTATTTTTCATAGAAGCATGTGCAAAGCACCACTCAGTAATTATAAAACTGAAATGTCACTGAAAAATGGTTTAACTGGATCTTTGTATTAGATTAAAAGAGAAAGTCGTTTCCTGCTGTAAATCTCTTCAGCAAGTGTTCTCTAAGAACGTGTAATTCCTTGCTTGAGACTGTGTTTCCACATCAGATATTTTGCAAGGCAGATGTCGTGGATGTACTCTACTTCAGTAGGAATACTCTGATTTACACCAGATGATGAGTTGGTTCTACATTTATTCTTTGTTAGTCTGTTTACATTTCCCACTCCATGGATTTAGAATCTGCTGAAAATTGGTATCATTAATTAGCAGTTTCTGTCCCTTCTCAGTGTCTTACTTGAATCTTCATTGCTTGTGGACAAGGGGTGGAGCCAACTGAGACATGAAACTGAAAATGTATTTGCCTGCCCTAAGTTTGTGTGCCACTTCTTTCTGTAGCTCTCAATCATTCCAAGGTTAGAAAACCATCAAAAAAATCACTTTGTGCGGTATGGTGTGCCCTCTGTTCCCATCCCTGAAAATCGAGGTTATTTAACGAAATAAAGCACAGAGAAGCTGTGATTGTAAGCAAACATGCAGTTTTAGTTTTGATCGTAAAACATTCTGCATTGCTCCCAAATTGCAATAAAAATTGAAGTCTTTATGCATCCTGATAAATAAAAACAGGTGATTTCTAAGGTAAGTAAGTTTTGCACAACATCTTATAGGTTCCAAAGGGGACTCTGGAGACTTGGTCCCTATTCTAGTTGCTCATAATGCTGGGCTGTAATGAAGTCACTTAGCTCTTAGCTGCTGTATTGCAAAACTGAAAATACTTTAATAGATCATCTAAATGGGGTATCTGGGCATCTGTTCCAAATGTTGGTCTCCTTCCTTTCCTCCTACGAAATAAGGGTACTTCTTTATTCAAATTACCTTATTTCGTACAGGGCAATGGTGTTGTCATAAGAGGAAAGCAAAAAATTAATTGCCTAAAATAAAAGTAGAAGAGTGTTTCCAGTATGGGAATGATAGGGATTTGTGTAAGAGCTAAACTTGCTCTCTTGCTGTCTTTAAATTAATATTAAATAATACATGTATGTATAAACATTTCAGAATGAGTTAAGCATTTTCTTCAAATTAAATCATTGCCAAATTTGGGCTAAAATTTCTGTTACCTTCAAAGCAGGAAAGGCTTTAAGACAGAAAATATTAAACCTCTCATCTTGGAGGCATCAAACCAAATGTCTTCATTTCAAAGTGGTGGTGGTAGGGGGGGTTCCCAGTAGAGTTTCTTCCAGAAGCTATCTGATTAAACACTAGCAAAGCTGCAGCCAGTCCAAATACTTGGACATTCTTTTTCTTCATGAAAGAAAATCTGAAAATGTTTTCCCATCTCTCATAGTTGCAGCAGGCAGAACTTTGTTATCCTCCTATGGCTTTCAAGTCCTGGATAGCTCTTTCACTTTAGTCTGAGCTGCTTCTAAATAGAAACTACCCAATCCAGGGCTGTTTCATGAACCATAAAACACATTAGCCATCAAAAGAAATGGAAACTTTCCTCCATTTGCTGAAGAATTAATAAGCAAATTGCGATGATGGTTACAATTTAAGAGGCAGGAGCACAGCCCTGGTTGCCTGGAAACAGGAGGATGCCTTTGGAAAGTCACACCAGGCTTGCTTAGGAGAGCAGTTCCAATACTAACTGATGCCCATCTTGTCCTTTTTAAAAACATGAGTTTTCTCATTGCTTTTTATAAAAACTTTAATGAGTTCCAAAATTAATTTAGTGTTTACCATGTATTTCAGTGCAAGGATATATCAAGCAGTATTCAGAAATTAGATTTGAATAAGGGTCCCACATCCAAACTTTGAGGAAATTATTCAGATTTCATGGCTGCTCTTTTTCTTTTACTGATGATCAAATTGCTCAGGAGTGTTCAAACCTGGGTCAACCTATATAACTAGAGCAAGCAGAAGTTTGGGGGTTTTGCCAGAAGCCATACATGAAGTTTGGCTCAGGGTTTAAAGCCTGTCTTTCATCTTAACCAAGCTGATTTAAAGCAGTGTGCATAAAATAAGTTATATGCCTGCAGGAAAACCAATATCAAATCCTTGCAGTTGTGGGAAAACCAAAAGTAATAATTGTGTTGATGGTGCCAATGCATTAAATTTTCAGGCATGCTTTCCATGCAACTTCATCAGCAAAACATATTAAATAATATGCAATAATATGTTAAAACATCTTCAGAATTCAGCATATATTATGGCTTATGCATATGACATTATAATTAAACCAAAGCTGACCTGCGCTGTTCTGCCAGTTCTCACCTGTGACCTTTTGCAGGCATGCTGAGCTCTGGGGACACAAACCAACCCCAACAGTAAAAGGAAAAATTGAATTTCTTTGGAATTGCACTCCTGGACTCAGCTTCACAACAGAGCCCCACCTTTGGGCTGTGAGGACCATGTGAGAAGGAAATGCAGATGTCCCAGATTCCAGCATCACAGCCCTTTGAATGTGACAAACTTGATGAAAGAATCCAGAATTTTACTTACATTTTTGGGTAAAAACTAATTAAAATCCAACACTTTGTCTAAGATATGTCTCCCTTCAACAATTATATGTGTCCACTGCAACTGAGCATGGGAAATATTTTGGCTTTTATGTTGTGTTTTGCAGAACATTTGATGCTCCTGGCTTCTGAGTAGCAAGTGTAGATGCACTAAGAACAGACTTTTTCAGAGCCTCCAGGCATGGAAGGAGTTACTTTGTTCAAAAATGAGTTTAGAAAAAAAAAAAACAAAAAAACTTTAGAGGGCAGAAAAGGATAGATTCAGGATACCAGCTTTATGCCTTCCACCCTCACTCTCTGATAGCTTGAACCTTTCATTACCACAGTTTCTCACTGTGTTAAGGTGGAGATAATGCATTTTTCCTGGGACTATTGTGACAGCTAGTGCTTTGCCAATTGCTTTGATGTCTTTGAAGGAAAAAATACTCTATCTGCTTAAATTTGGACTGACAGAACATTATGAATCAGGTGCAGGTGGCTTTGACCAGATTCCTGTAGAGCCCTTTATTGCATGAGGTATGGTGGTTTTATCAAATACAGCTTTCCTTTTTTCATTGCTTCCCAAACGATCGTGATGTCCCCCACAATGTGACACTTTCTCCAAGAACTGTTTGTTCTTGCATAACTCCTGTGTGTGCTGAGAAATAGGAATATTTCATGAGAGCCTTTGTGCCTGGTAATTTTATCAGTTCTTATCAGGTTACAGAGAAAGAAGTGGCAGTAAATTGGATGTCTTACCTTGAAAAGCTTTCAAAAAGGAAACGTGACATGGTGAATAGATGCCTGGAGGGTAAGGGCTTTTTTTCTTCTTGGGTTACAGGAACACAGACAGGTCAATATGACAGAGCTGTGTTAGTATTCATGAGGTGACTTTCCCTTTGCCTTGAGAACTCACTGTAATGGCTTGAGAAACATGCTCCACTGTGGTGGCTAAATGGCAGATTGTATCCAGCATTAGCGGCTGGGGGAATGGTGACAGGTCCTGAATACCAATAAAGTAGGAGCTGATGATTGCTGCAATTTGCCAGTGGCTGTGAAGTGCCTGAGACAGACAGCAAAACCTTCCCTTTTACTTCTCTTGTAGGTATGTGTCAGAGTTCACAGAGAATACTGCACAGCGGCTCAGACAACTAAAGAATTTTCTCATTTCATTGGGTCACATGGCACCAGGCCTAGTGGCAAGCACAGGAAACCCTCATCCTCTGACCCCCATCCTGCAGCCTGGGACCTTAAAATGGTTCTTCCCAAAGAAATAAATTAAACCTTGTGTTATCAACCCAAAGGAGGAAGGGGAGTCAGGGCAAGAGGTAGTCCCTTGAGTATAGCTGGTTCTCAGCAGTGATCTAATTGTATAAAATCTGAATGTTGGGTGAACATCCAGCTGTGATTAGATTAAATTCTTTACCTTATTTGAAAAAAAATACTAGGTTAAACATCTCTGTTTCATTATTTTATCTAGTGCTCTTCAGTACTTGAGAGCTCACTGTAATTGGCGTGTCACCATCATTAGGCATGTGAGTGAGTATAGCAGCAGCTGAGGTCCAAGAGCTTGTATGGATGGCTTGATCTGCCCTTAGCCTTACATTCCTGGTTCCTTTGCCCATGTTATTTTTGTTGTTGTTTCCCAGTTTGTTTCTCTATCTGTGAGATTTCTTCCTCTACACCACAGAAATAAGAACAGACTGCTTAACTATTTCTTTAGAGTCCTGTATTTGGGGCATTCGCAGCCAGTTTAATGCAGCCAGAAGTTGGCACATTATGGTTCCCATGCCATTGCTTGTACTTGCTGAGGCAGCATCTCCTCAGTGCTGGCAGCATCCGTCTCAGCCTGCTTTGTGCTCTGTCTGTGCCCAAACCTAGCCTTCCAGCCTGCAGGAAGGCAGGGCTTGCTGTTCCTACATCGACAGATCAGGAAACAGAGGCCAAGCAGAGCCATCCAGCCTGCCTGGTCGTGATGTTTGCAGCCTGACCATGGATATATGCCCAACTTCATGAGCTCTATTTGCTGCTGCTTTGCTGATGAAATACACTTAGTGTCTAGCCAGAAAGGAGGCAGCTACTCCAAACAAGAAGCAGGCTGGGCTACACATACAAATTATGGATGCAGCAACTGCAGTTTTTTTCTGATTTAGGTGGAATACACTTGGAGATGATGAGAGAATTCAATGGATTCAGGAATTTGTAATTCGTCTGCTGCTGGGTGAGGCACAGAGGGGCTGCATGGAACAGCTCCCTAGACCAGAGCAGCCAGGTTCTTTCCAAGCAGGAATTTTCCTGTTACCAAACAGGACAATAGGAATTGTGTCCTAGCTGACATGTGGGGCACTCCACTGGACATAAGCATTCCCCAGGCACTATCATTCCAGTTAAATGTGTTATCATGGCACATGTTTTACAGGCAGATGATTTAAGCTTTTTTGTTAATTAATTATTATTAAGCTGTACTTCAGCTGTAGAGAAAGCAGTGTGAAGAGCCCTTGTTTCTCCAAGCTTGGAGGTAATTACTGAAAGTAGACTTCATAAGGTGAAAAACACTCTGCTCCCAGCTCCTCTGCAGTGCCTTCACCCGTGTTACAGCTGGGTGACTCACAGGAAAATGCCACAAGACACCCAGGGGCTGCCTGTGCGAGGAAGCCGAGAGCAGGTCCTGTGTCACAGGGACACCTGCTGGAGCAAAGCCTCGCTGGAGACGCAGCCCAGTGCCCTGCACCACGGGTATGGTTTGAAATACCACTGAACTCTCATTTAGATGCAGCTACGCTCTCGTTATTTTCTTTCCTCAGCTAATTGTGCTGCTCTGTGTCTTTGTTAAATTTCCCAGGCATCAGCACATACGAGCAGATGATTAAAAATTCTCTCTGATTTACATGCTAACACAGATGACTGACCTTGTGCCATGCTACAGCACTTGTCAAAATGCTGCTTCTGTAAGAGAGCTTCTTGCTCCTGCTGTTTCTGTGAAGAGTCCTGGCTTAGTCCTTAGGGGGGTGTGGAGCTGTATTGTCCCCTCTGACCAGAATGTCATCTGGAGCTGACACTGCTGCACATCCTTGAGAAAAGAGGCTGTGTGTTTTGTTCTGTCTCATAAGGAGAGCAGCACAATTCTCCTTGCACACTGTTATGTCTTACAGACAGCATCCCACACATCCCCTTCTCTGCTCCTCAGGGTCAACAAGCATCCTTAGAAGCAAATGGAAGGAGCACACCTTATTCCTCAGGATCACTCTGACAACAAGCTTGATGCCTGCCATGCAGAGCAGGAAACACTCCTTTGTGAGGTGGTTATTTCTGTCCCTGTGTCATGGAGCTGTAGAGATAATAGCTGTTAGTACTGGCTTTAAGAGATTTACTGCTTAAGCATTTAGAAATAGTAAGTCAATCACTTTAAATCACATTTCTAACAAGGAAATTTCATTCTGAATCATAAAGTATTTTAGTAATACCCTTAGGAGCAGTATCATTTGGGACTGCTAAGGGCATAAAGTACAGTTCTTATCTTGTCCACTAGCACCTTTGATTCACTCTGCTGCAGCTGGGATATAGTATTGATAATTGTGAAACTGATGATACCTGGTCATCATCTCTTTGTGCCTCTGGTGAGCTGTAGGACAAACAAGGGAAGCTGTCATGTTTTCAGTTCCTTCCATTCAGATCAGTTTGATGGTCTTCAGCTAATTCACATGCCCACGTACCCAAGTCCCTTCTGATTGATTAAACAGTAGTGATCTCTAAGATATTTGAATCTGAGGTCCCTTTCTACATGGCTGCTCTCCAACCACTCCTCCCTGTTTATCCTTAGTTACTCCATCCTAGATGCAGAATCTGGCATTTTGGCTTGTTCAGTTTCATCCCAGTTGTCATTGGTCAGTGAATGCCCCAATCTATTTATATCCCTCTGCAAGGCGTCTTGAAACAAACAACTAATGCAACATTTTCAAAAACAAGCGTAAGATTCTGCCAACTGCTAATGTCTAATATTGTGACAGTTAAAAATGTGGGATTGTGCTGATGTGATTCCTCAAGAACGGCATTATCTAGGTCAGGTTTCAGTTTCAGTCAATAGTCACTGTGGCCAGGGAAAAAACAAAGTAACTTCCTGTTTGCTAGAGAGGAATTTGGTAAAACTCAGCTTCTGCTCTTTTATTCCTGTATTATATCTACAAGGCTGATAGCTGATAATCATGGCCATCATTCTGTGGCAAGAAATAAGTGTAAATATATGCCTATTAATGCACATATATAAAACAGAGGTAAAATCTAGCATGTGTTAACTATTGTGAGGCCTCTCTTCTCCTGTAGTATGTAACCTTTATCCATATTGGAGATAAGGGGTGGAGAGGCCCTTTGTACCACTGAGTTCTGCAAACACAGCTCCTCAGTGCTCAGATGATGACTATCAATCATTATAACTTAGATTAGCTCTCAAGTCCAGGCAAAGACAAATCTCTCCACTCTTCTTTCTTGTCACCACTATTGATGAGCATCAGTTGGAAGTTTCACTTCCTCTGACAATGTCATTTTAGATGTTTGTTACAAGCTTTTATGATGCAAAATCTCATGGAAAATGGCAGGTGATACACTTCTGTAGTCCAGATGCTGAACTGGAAACAAAAATTTTGCACAATACTTTCTCAGTACTCCCAGAATCCATCTAGGCAAAACTGGAGCATGTGATGTACTAATATTTGGTTCTGAAGTACTATATCTACTTACTATTTATGAATTCAGTACAAGAAACTGTCTGCCTTTAGTAGTGCTGATACAGCAGCATGTTCGACAGCTGCAGAGCCCAAAGTCCTATTTACCAGCAGGTAACCAAGCAGAGGAGCTCAGTGCCACAGTTAGCAGACCAGGCATCACCTCAGATCTCTCACTGGCAAAATTCCAGTATTTTTGCAAATAAACAGCTTTGGGCAGTACAGAGACTGCAGAGCCCATGGGTGACATCAATTCACTGGCTTGTGTCTGTCCCAGTACAGCAGCAACACAAACAGTATATGCAGCTATGTGAGCAGTGAATCCAGGAAACTTCTACTGGTTTTCGTAGCAGGCACCTCTGGCACAAGTAATATCACATCCCTGTTATTCATTTGGAGCACTAGGACATACTCTCAAAAATTTCATGTAATGTTTGTACCAGATTTCTCTTGCAGGACATCCATTTCCAATATATTTACTGTGTATTTATACTGTACATACACTATATATATATGTGTGTATATATATATATATATATATATGTACAACTAGACAAAGCTAGGAAAGTTTTCCTGTGTATGTGGAGTCTGTTGAGCATGTGTCTGCAGTAATTTTCTGTAGATTGTGCTTTGAACCTGCATCTGGAGAGGCTGCACAGCTTGAACTGTATTTGCTGTTCCCTGACTTTCCCTTCTCCCTTCTGCCATTGTGGGCTCAGTTGACTTGGAAAGTGGCTCTACCCTCTGTAGAGTCACTCTGATTCAAGCAGCAAACCCTCTCTAATTTGAGGGGTAATTGTTTTCCTCTGTGAGGTGACCTCAGATAGTTTTGTCTGCCTTGTTTCCAGACATGTGAAAATCAGCTCTCATGAAACTATGGTGTCATGTTCTGCATGTTTTCTATAGTCCCTCTCCAAACTAGCAAAGTCTTTTGTTAATCTACAGTACTTGTTTCAAGTACAAACAAACCTAATTCCAAGAGCACAATATCATTATTGTCAGCTTGGGAAAGTGAATATAGTACGCATTTGCCTTTGGCTTTCCTAGAGAAGGACCCTTGCACTAACTCTGAGCACACAATATCCAGACACACTTGATCAGGCAATGGGAAGGTTTCTGGTCTCATTCACATTTTTCAGGAGTGCAGTGCATTTGCTAGGGACTGTAGCAAAATACAGGTGGGAAGTAAAGACTTTTGGAAATTTACTTCAACAAGTGAAGCAACAGAAGTAAGGTAGGCATACCTGTAGTTGGTGGTAATGTATACAAATGCACACAGAGAAATTAGTCCATGAGGAAGGCAAGGTCAGTGATGTCTTGGGGATTTTTATCTCAGAAGAACTGAGCAGAGAAAATGCTACACTTCACTCATCTGTTGGTAGAAAATGTTGCTGTTAGTAGAGAGAAGCTGTCTTTAAGAGAGAGGAGGAGAGCATTCCATTCCTTTGAATTTGGTGTGGGCTGGCTCATGGTGGCTTTGGGCAGAGAAAGAGTGGCTGAGAGCAGCAGCAACTCAGTGTCACCCTTCTCCCAACTGCAGGCAGTAAAATCCATTTCTGTGGGATGAGGTAGCTCTCACTTGCTGAGTGAAGCCAACCCTGCCAAGATCGAGCCCCCAAGCTCTCCATCTGCAGAAAAGTGCTTTTACTGATGATACTAAAAAGATGTCCAGATGCTCTTCCTGTTTTGCATTTTCAGGCTGCTGCCAAACACACTGGGAAGCCATATTGTACAGATGAGGCAAGTCATCTCCTGTATAAATTTGTGTGCAATTCATAGCCCATGCCTTTATTTTCCAGCAAACTTTCTTTTAAAGGTCAAACCAGAAATTTGGGAAGGTGTTTTGTCTCTCTCAGAGACAGAATGCAGCCTCATTTCAGTTATAGTACCCAGTTGTTTTCATGGCCTGTTAAACTGGGTCCTACTGGAGAAGAAATGTTCAGCAGGAGAGAGTTTAAAAGTGATTAGTAACAGGGGAAGTCAAAAAGGTAGCTTTAGTGCAAGTCGAAAGTAGTGCCTAATAATGATTAACTGGAGAGATAATATGTAAGTGGAGAAAAGAACAGTTAATTTATCAAGATAAACAATGAGATAGGTAAAATTAAGGGGAATAGGGGACAAGATAATTAAAATCCAGTATTGTTAAATACTGAACCACACTTTGCAGGAGTTAGGTATTTATTTTTTAATAGAGCCCAACCGAGCAATCAAGGGAATGCAAGCTGTTGGTAAAGAGCTCCTAAAAGAACAGTGAAGCGTCAGTGCAAAGGTATCCTTTAGGAGACATTTAATCTACGTATAAACAAAATTGTTTTGCTTCTATTTTATTTTATTTTATTTTGCCATCAGCATAGAAAATTGCAGTATGTCTCTATTTGTCTACATCTTTCTAAGCTCTAACAGGAGGTGAATGGAGACTAAGAATGTCATACTGGCATAACTCAGAAGTAAGGAATTTTTAGTGCATTCAGTCTCACATGTGTGAAACTCATACCAGAGAGACAGATAAAAGATACATAAAATGCCCTACAGAAAAGAAAAAAAAATCTACTGTGTTGCAAGAAGGCAAGCAAAGGAGCTGGAAAATAAAGGGGATGTGAAATATGGAACCAGTTCCTCTGTCCTGCATCAGAGTTTTGAGTTTTGCTCTTTTGTTTCATTCAGTTGGGTTATTTTATTTGGTATTTAGCACTTTACTATTGACTAGAATGGGATTGCTAATAACATAGCATGGTCCAGAGTTTTGGTGATGGGGAAGCAGACAAATTGGGGCCTCTTTATAGACATACCCTTTCTACCCTGATTCTTAGCAGAAGTCTGTTTGTGAGTATAAATATCTCTGTTTCTAATATTCTCAAAATGGGCTGGAAAATACAGAGATTATTAGGCCCACTTTGTGGCCTAAGAAAGATGACTTAAGTGAAATTAGATGGTTGATCTGGGATTACTCTGCCAGCCAATGGCACAATGAAGAATGGTAGTTTCATTTTCTGCCCTACCACTGATGTTGTGCCATGGTGACAGGCAATGAGATTTCAGATATTCATTGTAGTCTTAGAGATGCTACCTCTTGTCTCTCCTGAGAATGTCTGGTTGGGGTTTCAGATTTGCCAAAAAAAAAAAAAAAGGATTTTGCCAATTGCAAGGGACTGAGCTGGGTGAGGAAGTTGGGTGAAGACAACTCACAGCCTTCACAGGAAACTTCCAGCAAAGCAACCAGCATCTATGCAAATACCTGATTTTCTATAGGGGGCTCTTCTGTTGGTGTTTTTAAATGATCAAGACATTTAAAAGGAGAAAATACAATCCACAGATGGGACCACAGGTCAGGGTAGTCTCAGAGGTGTATAACTATGTTTGTGGCTAGCCAGAAAAGGAGAGAGAAGATGATTTAGAACAAAAAGAAAACTCCCCAGTGTCTGCTTCTTTGTTTGTTTGAGTACCATCAGCCACACATCATTTGACTGCATCCACTTTGTAAAGGCAAAAGACATAAAAAAATGTGTCTTTCCTAAGAGTGTTTCTACTCTTTCATCTGGCAGCCTGCCCTAGTAATGTTTCCAAGGCAGAACTTCAATGGGAAGCTGAAAACTATCCAGAATTTGTGGTTTGTACAATTCTAACATTTAGTATTCAATGAGATATATCAGAGGGCATATGCTACCATAATTTTTTAATGCTGTGGATCTCACTGAAAAGAAAATAATTTTTCCCTGGGTAACAAATTCTTCCCAAATCCTGTTTCACTGCAGCAAGAATTTCTATAATGGACTGAAACTGATTAAGATCTATAGCAGGTGACAGGTTTAAGAAGTAATGGTGTTTTCGTAATTGAAAAATAATAATAGAGGGCTTTCTGCTTTAGATGCTAATATGTGTCAGCAGCAAGGTAAAAGATGTTTTAGAAAGTGCTTTTTCTGTAGATGAAGTGTATTGTAAGAAAACATGTTTCTCCATGTTGCAAGAGAAAGTGAAAGATGGGCACTGAAATACCATTTACATTTTTATATCACCTTTCATTCTGAAAGCGGAACAGCTGATTAGAGATTATCCTGGTTAGGGAAATCCCTTCACCCACCCCAGAAGTGCAGTCACCCTCAAGAGAGGGATGTAGCAGGTGTTCAACAGCGGATGGCACAACAGTGTGAACAAAAACATTCTGCCAGGTTAAACATACTGGGGAATTTTATTCAGGCAAGACTGCTGTGTGCAGGGTAAAACTAAGCCTGGGGTTTGAATTAAAAAATTGGATCTAGGTTGTGCTCACATTTTCAGCCTGTGACTAAACATGGTAATACTTAAATGCAGAATCTTTCTTTTTTTTTTTTTTTTACTCACATCCATTTTTTTTCTGTGAAGCACATAGATTCTCCCCTCACAAAAGAGAATCTGCCAGTCTTTTTCAATGAGAGCAGCACTGAAGCAGATGCCAAAAGCGGAGCAGTAGAATTAAAGAAGTGATCAGGGGCCGTGTCACTGGAAAGGTCATCCACTTGCTACTCAGTGTTTCCTTTCACTTCTTTTTCCCCTCTTTCACATCCCATTATATCTCCTTCTGAAATGGGATCTTACTCCCTTTCATGCAAGGATGGCAGAGTCTCGTTTTTATTGTGTTGAGTCACCTAAATGGGATTTCTGGGTATCTTCCTCGTGTCTCAGACATGATGGTACTCCCAGACAGATGAGACATCATGAAAAAGATCTGATGCCTGATCAGCAGAAACATCACAACAGATGTTTTGGGCATTCATTGTGCTGGGTTGCTTAGGATAAAAATCTCATAGACCATCGTCTGTTGCTAAGGCCACCAATATGAAGTTCTGCTGCTTCTTCTGTAGAGGTAAGGTACAAGATATTTGGAGCAGGATGTGAACTTCAGCCAGAAATAACAGATATTTCTTACAATAAAAGGCATCTGAGATATTTTAGAATTATCTAAATACAGGATCCTGTTTGGTATATTCCAAGAAATCCCATAAAAATCTTGCAATATTAAAATGCCTGGATAATTGCAAAGACAGTTTTATGCTCAGGTGGCCTCTGGCTGCCTGGGACTGGTTAGGGCTGACCTGTCAGGTCAGAGCTGCAGGTGGGCAGCACGTTTTAGCCACAGACTTCTTTGTTCCAGCCACTGAGGACTGCAGGAACATGGCACAGTAATTTGCTTCTCCTACTTTTTATTCACAGAGAAGATCTTGCTATTCTTCCACACATTGGAAAACTGAAAGACAGTGAACTAGCTGCATCTCTGAGAAGGTCTGTTCTGAAAAGGATTGCACTCTAATGGCAGTGATGAGCTAAACTTGACGTTTTTTCCTCTCATGTAATCAATTTTCATATCTCCTAAGTTAGCTACCAGTTCCAATAATGGAAAACTAATTTGTTGATGTCCCAGCTTTGTGGTTCTTCATGTGTGCACACACAGAAATTCTCAGCAAACACCAATGTTGGAAATGACTTTTAAAAAATCATATAGGGAATCAATGGTGCAATCAGGAACAGACAGAAATCCTGACTTATTTGTTACTCTCCTGTTGTGCTCTTAGCTGATGGATACCTGCAACCTCAATTAACTCATTCCCTATCCTAATGGCTGCGTGCTTTCTTCAGGGAGCTGCATATTTAGTCTTTCTTAACTCTGCTTTAGTAATCAAATATAATCAAATTCAAGCTACCATCTATCAGGAAAGAATGAAATGAAATGAAAATTACAGCTAGGACTCAATTTACAGTAATTTGTGATGTATAATAACGGCTGTGCTTACTATTTTCCAAGATATGGCCCTTGCTCCAAGAAATTGAAGCCTCTTTCTTTTTATTTTTGGTTGCATTTTATCACTAGTAGGAATAAATTTATCACCTGGAGGTAAGGAGTTTTCAAATAGCCCAAGAATATTTATGTTTTTTAAGTCCAGTTCTGGAAAGGTAGAATGCATGCAGCAAATAGGTTAAAGAAGTGTTAGAGCTTCTTCCCAAAGTTTTTACTTTTCTTTAACTGCAGATGGATGTTTCCTTGCTTTGGCATAACTATGACAAATGACCTATAAAATATCTGCCCATTCACCTTATTCACATCACTACCTGCTCTGAAAATTATCTCTGGGGAGGGAGAAAGAGGAGGGAAAGGAGTCATAGCTCTTTTCAGCAGCAGACACAGCTCTGGTGGTGGTGTGGCTGTCACCATCACAAGTGACTGATCTGGAGCTAATAAAAGGGCAAAAGTCCTTCCCCCTCCTTCCCAGGAATTCTGTGCCCAATCACTATGATAAAATATCCACTCTACAAAGGAAAGCTTTGATATTTTTCATGACAAATCATGCCAAAATATGGTTGCAAGCTTAATGCCTTCCCCAGTGGTAATGTCTGGGAGAAATCCCTGTGCTTTCAGTGATGAACTGAAACCCTTGCCATGCAGGAGCTCTAAACTGAATTGGGGGTGGTAGGTAAACTGCTCTCTTTCTTGAATGCTACCTGGTATTTTCCTGTTCAGCTAATGGTCAGTAATGTCTGTGATCATTATAGAAATGCCCTTATTTTTAATTTTTCTCATATAAAATTACAGAAACTCTGTCAGGCTGAATTTCTCATCTGTTCAAATGAGTGGGTTTGGGTTTGTTTTGTTTTCTCCACAGCAGTGCTGCTGCATCTTACAGACTAAAGTGAATGTTTACCCCATCAGCATCAAGGAGGCAATTTTGGATTTAATTCAAAGTATGAAATATGAGTTTGTGGGAGCAGAATGCAGATAGGAGTTTGAATGCTTTCTCGAGTCTCTCCAGCTCAAATAACCATCAAAAACCCACTTGGCAAGAAGGTGAACTACCAAATCTACACAATCTAGTCTGAAACACATATTTGTTGCTATAAGTTACAATTACTTATATAACTTTAATTCTTAAAAATATACTCTGCAATTTATTTGGCTCTTCCTCATTAACCCAATGATAAATGCTTTTCCATTACTACCAAATCAAATCCATTTGGCCAGAATTTCCATTGATGAATAGAGGACTGAGATCAGGGAAATGATTGTGAAAAACACAGAATTCATCTTAATATTGATGGTGATTGTTTATAAGTGTTGGGGGTTTTGCTGTTGTTGTTGTTGTTGTTATTAGTAGTAGTAGTAGTAGTAGTAGTAGTAGTAGTAGTAGTAGTAGTAGTATTATCCTGTGACATGAGGTCACTATAAATTTGCATGTGTCCTTGCTGTATTAAGGGAGATTCATGATTTATATGTGGGATGTTTGGCAAGTGTAAAAGCAGATGAATCCACTTCTAGTTACTTGTTTTATTAGAAGTGCTCAAGCTAATGTGAGGAGAGCTTATTTCTTTTACTGGTAAGTAGCATCAAGCAATAACAGTTGGTTTATCACTCCCATTGTAAGAGTGATAAACCAACTGTTTATTCTTTACAAGTACCATTTAACTGTAGATTGTACCTTTTTTCTGTGCTATACTTTAAAGATGTAGGTAAATGTTTAAGGATTATTCAAATGGGCTGTTGGATAAGAGCTTTCATTGCAGATTGCAAAACCGTATGGTCAAAATGGCCAGAATACTCCTAGAAAACTCTCATTAAATGTTGAACAAACGCATCTGGCATTTGAGAGAATCCTCTCTGGATGATGGATGCTAACACAAGTAGAACATGGAGTTTAGTGTTGGTTTACAATGGTGGGAGTCCTGAAAGTGCCTTGACAAACCTTCTTTTTTAAAGGGAAAAAAAAAACCCACCAGGTCTTATTAGATTTCTTTTCTTTTCTTTTTTCTTTTCTTTTCTTTTCTTTTCTTTTTTCTTTTCTTTTCTTTTCTTTTCTTTTCTTTTCTTTTCTTTTCTTTTCTTTTCTTTTCTTTTCTGACTGAGGAATATCTGAACAGTTTTCAAAGTTCTCTACTGGTAAGGTGACAGTTCTTTCCTAAACCTCTAAGAAAACACTGATGGTTTCCTGCAAATCTTTGCTATGTGTTAATACTTAACAAGTTTTGGTAGTTGCCTCAGTGCCCATGGACAGGAGATGTCAATGGGGGCCAGAGACACAGAATTCTTGCAAAATGAAATTTATCAACAATGAGATTCTCATGCTACAGAGGAAGAAAAAAATCAATTCTTTTTATTAGGTGAGAAGTTATTTTCCTTTTCCCAGATTAGCAATCTGTCATTTCCATAGGATAAGGCAGTCAGACCAAGTGTCCAGTGTGTCATCTTGGAATATCTGTCTGCTCTAAGGCAACTCACAGGTGGAGGGAAGATCCTTTGTGACCTCCCTAAGCAGCTGGTAATAATTGCTATAGGTACACTGAAGAACATGCAAATAATTCTCCACAATCAGCAAAGAGTGGCTGAGATGTACCTGAAAATAGAGTAACTCTCTGATGATGACCTGCAGAAGGCACTGCTGCTGCCTGGGGTCCTTCTTTAACTGAGTTGGATTTTACCACCAGCTGAAAGATCTGACTTTTTGTTGCAACTGTTATGTGCAGGTAGCCAGCACAGAGGATCCTGAAGCTTTCTATGACTCCACAAAGCAGAACTACCACTGACTTGCAGAATATATACTTGTTTCTTTTCTGGACCAAATAAAATAATTTTTATGCTTGTATAGCACTTACCACATATCGGCCTCAAGCTGAAGGAGCCTTATCAAGCTCACACTCAGCAAGGAAGGCCTAAAAAGGGTAGGAAGAGCATGCAAATGGCCTAGGTGCAACCAGCTGTCACACTCAGAACTGTCCTTTCATCTTTGGTTTTCTGGAGGTGGGAATTGTTGTCAGCAAACATGAAAAATGTACTAGACCTTCAGTTTAGTTTAGTTTACTTTAGTTTACTTTAGTTTAGGGTGTAGCAAAATGAGGGAGTTTTAATTTGGTAGGAAGAGAATGAGAGAAGGATCTTCTCTTTTTGTGTGCATGGATAGTACTGCACTGCTGAAGCTGTGGATCATCTCTAGGGAAATCTGGGAGAGCTCACTGTGGGCAGCATCTGCCAGTAAACTTTGGCCTGGGATCACTGCACATTTGTAACCTGTAATCACACCCTCAGCAGGGTATTAGACACGTTTGCTTTCATGATGCACTGCCTTTCTGAGGCAATACACCATTTCTCAGCCATGTGGCTTTGTCTCCAAGGCAGCTAAAACTGGAGGCTTACACAGTGATTCTGCCGAGGGGTGTAAATCAAAGAGGGAGAAGAAAACCTTGGGATTTCTCTGGCAGCTTGATGAAAAGCATGGTAAGACTAAAACTAAACTTAAGGATACTGCACTGCTTGGCTTGTTTTACAGGCACTGGCAAAATAAACCTCTTTCTCCATTTTGCTTCGTTTAGGTTTTCCTGGCAGTTTCCTCATTTACTAAAATGTTGCTCCTGTTTGTTTTCTTTCACAGAAGCACCCCTTGCATGTAGGCAGTAAAATAAATAGCAATTTTTCCATCTCACAGCATGGAATTCTTATTGAAACAATATTTTTACAGTTAAATTTCACTTTGGTTGACTCTGCAAATACATTAGGTCTCCAAAACCAAATGTCCATCTTACCAGTATTTTATGGAGAATATTGAGGGGTCCTGGTAGAGTTCAGGATGGAATTGGCCTCCTCCTTTTACCTAAGAATTTAATAATTCATTTGGTGGTACTTGCTATGTAGTCCTTCTGACCTCAAGCTAGGAGTCAACATTTCCTTAAGGATTCAGGGTGGCTTTCAGAGCACCACAATGATAATGGAGCCCTGTTACTTGTGTCCTGGCTCCAGCAGCACACAGGGGTTTTTTTCTCACTGAGTGGGATATGAGATGAGCAATCCCCCACAGGTCAATTCTGGAGCAAGCTGAGGGCTCCAGCAGTTGAGGGGTGGGCACATGCAGAGCACTTGGAGCACACTGCAAAACTGCTGAAATACAACCTTCCCCAAAGGCATAGGTAGATGGCTTTGGCACAGAATATTGCTAGTCTTTCTTGTTTGTAGCACATCTTTTATCTGTTTTCTGAGGGAAAAAATAAACAAAATGTGTAAGGTTGGTGGGGATCCAGTCTATCTTTCCAACCTAAGCAAGAGATCATTATTTTTTGCTTTTTTTTCCCAGAAAAATATTTCAAAATAGTGCCTCACCTACAGAGTGGAAAAATTAAAATTAAACATGCGAGAAACATCACACACAACACCCAAGCTGCTGCCAGTTAAGAGGAATGTGTTGGTTTGTCCTGAAGAGAGATATAGGAGCCTTTGGGAAGCAGAGAGATCCCCCAGCAAGTTTCCCACTGCCACCACCAGGAGCCAAGGTTGGGACACCAGAGTGGTGTCTGGGTGGGCCCTCAGGGACTTCAGGCAGCCAGCATTGACTTAGATATTATGGCATATGCTTTGTGACATGGCTTAGCACAGATAAGCCCAAGGGCTGGTGGAGTGCAAAGCTGGCTGTACACATTGAGCTGCAGCTCAGGACACGCCTGCTTTGGGATCTCCCAGGATCCCCAAATTTGGGATCTTCCCAGGATCTGTAAATTTGTGGTACTTAAGAATTGGACTCCATGATCTTTGCAGTCCCTTCCAGCTCAGGATATTCTGTGATGCTGTTGGGCATAGCAGTAAGGCTCAGTGAGACACACCCCTGGCTTGGATGATACCTCCCTTCTGAAAACATTGGTCTCAAACCATTTGCCAAAGTTTCCAGCTTGGTGGAGGTGTGGCAGGCAGGAAGGAGGGGGGGAAGCACTGCAATCCCAAACCCATCAGCAAGCAGTTGAGGTCCAAGGAGAGTACTTCAACATCCAAGGTGAAAAAACATTGCACTGCTGTATTACGTGACTAATAAAACAGACAAGCATCATCAAGCACCCACAATACATTTATAGGTTTAATTTTGAGTTTTGTAAAGTGGATTAGAGACATTTTATTCATTAAGGAGATAAAACCCCTTTTTCTGGAACTCAAGTGTTTTATTTAAAAAGTTTGAGTTTTATAGGTGGTAAAAGAACCATAAACGGAGCAATGAAATGGTCAGAGAAAGAAAAACGTCAGTTGTGTAAACTGCTTTAAAAAGAGCAAGGACATTTCTTCTGCTTAAATCCCTTTTTAATGGATTAATGCATTATTAAAAAAAGACAGATTATATACATGGATGGAAAAAAACCCTGTAGGCCTTTGAGTTCTCTCTTGTCTTTCTCTCCTACTCACTGCAATTTGTCTCCCAGTAGTATTTAGAGGCCATGAGACTGAGGCCTACGTGAGAGCTGTAAAGAAGCACTCCTGAACCGGAGAAGCATCACTTGGATTAAAAACTTGATGGAAAAGTCAAAGTGAGGGTGGGGAAAAGGGAAGTAGGGCCTTGTGTTTAAAATGGGCATGATGGTTACAGGAAAGAATAATGTGAAGGCATTAAATCATGAAGCAACCTCCTTTGCTTTAATGGCTAGTGTGGGCAGGGCTACTAGGAATAACCTTGTTTTCTTATTATTTACTCTATTTTCATTTCATGTTTTCTCTCTTCTTTAGTTTCCTCCACTATATCCCTCTCTTGCTCTGCAGTTTTGCTTTCCCTGGCTCACTCTCTTTCCCTTCTCTCTCTTTGGTTTCCTCTCTGTAACACTCCCTGCGCTTTCCCTTCAAAAGCTGTCAGCCCTTTTCTATTCTACTGTCTCCTCACCATCCACCCTCTCCATGGCATCTCTTTAGAACTATTTGCCAGTTTTGAAAAAGGGCTTATAAAATAAATGACATTTATAACCTGGGCACATGAGTAATTTGTTAAAGGTCTTAATTACCTGCCAAAAAGAAAAATAATCAGGAAGATTCACTAGGGATTAATTGTGTTGGGAAACCTGGGAAATTTTTTCCATTTTCTTTACCTGATTGGACCTTCCAAATGAAGTACTAGGTGCCTTTTCAGCAAGCTTTTTTTGTTTGTTTGTTTTGGGGGTTTTTTTTGTTTGTTTTTTAATGAGGGCAAAGAGGTATGTGCCTACAGCCAAGGTACTGCTTTGAGAAGCATTTGTTTCAAAAGTTACAGAACTATCTGCAACATGTTTGGCAGCAGAATTAGACCATGCACAGTTTTTTGATGGCACACCCATGGGTTGTGCCATACCAGGACATCCTTCCCTGTGAACAGGATCTCTGAGTAACCACCCTGCTTAGAAGCTACTTCTGGGGAGCAGAGCAGGTAAGAGGTAGATCCAAAATGACATTATAGTGCTTTCCTCAACCCATGAGCCCTGGAAGTGTGGATCTGACAATCCTAACAAAAGATAGCTCTGTAATTACTTTCCACCAACCATTCCTGGTGAAGGATTTCATCCTCATTTCAGTGCTGAAACTGTTTCCTTTCACATGCATGTTAAAAATAGATGGAAGGCAGGATATTGAGCAGGTGCCCTTGAAAATCAATTTTTAAATTTTTAACAGGATGGTATTATTAATCATCAAGAAAGAGAGGATGAGCGTAAGATTTCTGGAGTATTTTCCTGCTCTACAGCACAGGCTCTTTCTGAACAAATCACTGAATCTCCTGGTCCCTCTATGACCATCCTTCAGAATGGAAATGAAGCATTCCGTTTTCCATTTTTTGTGCCTTGTGTACTTCAGTTGTAAACTTGAAAAATAGTCTGGCTGTTGTCACTCCCTCATTGTGTACATCACTTTTTTAGTGCAAAGGGGAAAGTGTGTTGGAATAAGGAAAATCAAACCATCTGAATATTATTCCTTTTTTGCTTCACTTAATCTTCACGTTAAAATGGTCTCAAGCCTTCTTCCTGAAGCCTGTGAATTTAAAATAAGAGCACAGGCTCTCACAGCTCTGTCCAGTAAGGAGGAAAGACTCTGGTCCCTGTGTAACCTGGAATTAAATCACAGATATGACTGTTGTTCCTCCTGCTGCTTTTGCAAGGGAGGTTTATTTTTGCTATTTTTTGCAATTATTCCCAGGGATCTTCTATTGCAGGTCACAAACATATGCCAGCTCAACAGCCCTTCAGTTTATTTTTGTCTTCCTGCAAGGTAACCATTCATCCATGGAGTAATTTCTTTAAATGAGGCATTTTAATCCAAATTGCCAGTTAATACCTGCAGAGTCAGCTTCCCTCCCAATCAGCTCTGGAAATCCAGGGAAGCTTCAAAAGCTGCTGTGAAGTTTTGCTTGCAGAGATTATGAAGAATTTCTGAAACACAGAGCAAAATTAGTAGGACAAGCTCTGAACCTTCAGACTCAGACAAAATGCAAAACTGTAGGGGGAAAAAAAGGTCAAGTGTCAAATGAACTCTTAGTCCCAGTCTCTCAGGTTGTGTGAGTCTGGGTTCAGATCTGAAGGGCTCTGTGAGTAAAAATGAGGCTGGGGTCTCACTGCTCTGCACTTTTTCATTGATGTAGACTCAGCAGTGTTATGCTCTTCTGTGCTTCTTCCTCTTGAACTGATTCTCTCGTTGTTACCTGTGGTACCATAAAACTGAATCACCATTCTACTAATTTTTGCTTATAAAGGCAACTACTGTAGTCTCCAGTGAAACTTGAAGAGAACAGGGCAAGGATCTGTCAAATTATCTCAATCTAAGGGTATTTTCTTTGAAAACCTAAGCCAGATATTCAGACCACCACCCAAGCAGCCTTCCATATCAAATTGCCTATGGAATTTGAGGGGAAACTACACCCTGTGTATTTACATGGCTTTGTCTTATTAGTAAATACTGGATCCCAAGTGCACAAAAAAACCCCAAAAAAAACCAAAAAAAAACCAAAAAAACCCAAACTCAAAAAATCATGCAGGTCTTCTATTACGTCTTTCACTGGAGTAGCAACAGAATCAATAGGTTCCTCTCTGAAAATCAGACTGTGGATCATTAGGACCAAGTATGATAATTCTTCTAAATGGCAGTGGCTGTCTCTGTGCAGTATTGAAGGACAAGGAAAGCATATGGACACAAGCCATGTGTAGATCAGCTAGCTAAATCCATGTCCTGTAGCTCTGATCGATCTATTGGCCTCTGTAATCTGCAAATTGGAGAGAAAACTTCTGAATTTTATTGGAGGTATTTTTAAGGTTTTAAGGTTGCAGTCCCATGGAAAACTTGTGTGTCCTTTCCCCCTGCTATTTCCCACTCTGTACAGCCTCTATTGCCTGCCAGCAGATGCAGCTTAGCAGTCAGCTAAATTGAAGAACTAATACAGAGAAAAATTAAACAAGAAAAACAACACCGGTAATTAAAAAGGCTGTAAGTTACCAACCAGCGCTGTATAATTAAAAATGTCAATAATTGTAATTGTTCTCTAGTTATTCATTCATGGCTTGCTCCTTTTAGCTTTATTATAAAAGGAAAAATATAGCTACCTGTTGATAATCATGGCATGGCCTAAAGACTTTCTACACCATTAGATGGAGGGGATTTAAAGCTGTTTACAATTTCTTACAAACAGTACAAACCATGTCAGAACGCTGTTCCATTTATTGGACTCAACCTTTAAGCAATCTGTCCATAATTGCACTAGAAAATGTTCAGAGCGATTTGCCAGGCACCTATGTGGACAGTAAGCATCCTGAATAACATATGATTGTTGTACTCTGAGCACCAATAATAAGCAGAGCACTGAATGTTGCTGCTTTTAAAGCAAAATGTAATTGTTTCTGGAATACTTGCATTTGAAAAAACATCTGAGTGTTTTTACTGATTAAAAATTATCATTATGTTTTGACTTTGGAATAATGCAATTACATAGCGCAACTATGAGGAAGAAATTAGTTAAAGGGAACTGAAATTACACTCAAAATTAAAAAAACCCTCATCATATGTTTTCTGTCAGCCCAATTAATTTAGCTGCAGTCGTACAAATTCTCCTTTTTAAGGTGGCATTTAGGCTTAGGGTGGTTAAGAGCCGATTGCACTTAGAACTTAGGGTATTGCACAATATGGAATAGGTGCTTAACCCATCCAAACTTTCACAGAGTTTTCAGCAGGTCCTGGCTTTCATTTCCTCTTTTTTCTCCTTTACAAATATAACTTCAGTTACAGTACCTGTGCAGATGACTGAGAATGACCATTGTGATAGCTATGATTCAATCAGTCCAAGTCAAAATCTACCATCCCTTGTTGTGTGTCTTCTTCAGCAGCTCTAGATGATGGTGGCTAACAGAGAATTCTCAATTGCCCTCTTTTAAGCTTTCCTTAGTACTCTGTTTCACTGTGCAAAATAACAGTGTCCTGACTTTTATTTAAACTTCAATTAGACATAATTTGATATTGGATACTTCTAGAACCTGCAGATATTTATTCTGTAAGATCTTAAAGAGACGGCCTGCTGTGTGCATCCTAACAACAGGCATGCTTTCTTCTAAGTTCTGCCCTTCTCTTTGTATTTTGGTTGCTACAAAGCTATTTTCTTTGTCCTCAAGAAATACAATATTCCCCAAACTGCTGCTGCAAAGATTTTTTGTCCAGTCCATCAGCTGAGTATGTTCTATTCCCCTTTGCATCCTGATTCCATCTTCCCTAGGCTGTAATTCCTATGTGGCTTTCAGAGATCCTCCATCCAGTGCTTAAAGTCTGGTTCCTGCTTCAGAATAATCATTAATCCACATGTTAGCTTTCTAAACAAGTATTTTCATACCTTCTGCCATCAACAGGCCTTGGGAGGAATGCCTCATAATCTTCTGCTGGTTCACCTCATTATTTGCCTTCAGGTGCTTCTTTCAAGCCAGTGACTCTCTGTGTTTTGGAAATGGCAAGATCCATTTTCACCTGGGGGCAAGCTACACATTTACCTCTGGAAGAGACATGAGAACAGGCAGTTCCCATGGTTCAGCCGATGTGCTGCAAATCTCCCCTCCAGCTTTTCTCACAGTAACTTGCTCATAAGCCACACCACCAACTTCACCTGTCAGCCTCACATTTGCTTTGAGCAAGGCTGATTTCTCTTGTTCTTCCTCAGTTCACACACTGCAGCAGAATATTTAAACTAGAAGGAGCTTTCTGTGCAGTTAATTGTTTTGCCATAATGTTTCTTTTCAATTTTTATCATAATTTTTTTTCTCCAAATAAAATCTTAAAGGGAAAGGTACAAAGTAAGCCCAAATGCTTTCAATTGCTGAAGCAAGGAGTCTACAGTGAAGCTTCTGCTTAACAAAGTGGAAAATAAGAAAGTATTTTTTATTCCATCATTTATTAAAATTAAGAGAATGAGAGCCTCATTTGCTTAAAAATTGTCCATTAGTATTCACCTGATGGCAAGCAGCCTTAATCTCACACCATTAAAGAAAACAGAAGCTCATTAAATAGTAATTCTTTTTGATAGTGACAGGAGCTTGGGTTTGAGCAGCACTGCTCTAAGTTCTCATGTAAATTGTTCAAGATGATCACCAATAAGAGACTTTTTTGTACCCACTCCCAAGAGCTTTCATTCCATGTGTAATCACTCATGAATGCCAGACAGAGAAAGAGCCTTGCATCAGGGGAAAAGCTTTCACTGTCAGACTCCTGATGTTACAAAACAGGCAAGAAGCCATTGGATACAAAGCATGGGAAGTAATCCCTGAACAAGGGAGGAGTGTCCTGAGAGACATGAGAGCTTTGGGGGTCAGTGAGTGTTCTTAGCTTTTGGCCAGTACTGCCACAGCGGTACCCTTCTCTTTTGAAACAACAGGAGGCATCTTACCAAGCCAACATCCGGTTGATGATCTCTCTCTGGCCATTGCTTTGCTTTCCCTTCCTCCAAAGGATTTAGCCATTAATGCCACCTTGTTGCTGTGTGGGCCTGTTGTCAGCACTACCTGACTATTCCTGTATTAAAGCCCTACAGCAGTGGACAGGGTGCTCTTATGCTCATTTGAAACCACAGCTGAAATTCCCATTCCACTCTAAATGTTATAAAATGTCTTTTGCTCTCATTACAGTCCTCAGCAGTTCCACTGCTTTGCATGGCACAAATCACCACCTTCACTTCCTCAAGCTGAGCTACTTGTGGCTCTTCTGATGAGCAGCTTCAGGCCATGTGGGCCTATTCCTTATTTAACATTATTCTGTTCTCTCCTGCACCATTTCCTGTGCAAGGGATGTCTCTGGGCCAGGCATTGTTTGTTTTGGGTATGTGTGTGGGAAGATTGCTTAGTGCTGCTCCTTAGACATGCTTAATTCAATTACTGCCAGATTTTCCAGGCCTCTTGACATTGCCATATATAGCTCTTTAGTAATAATATTATCAATTATTTAAATTTTAATTTGTGCTTGCAATAATTACATGATCCTTTACTGCAAGGGAAAAGAGGTCTTGCTTTCCACAATTAAATGACCACGGTTTGTCCCCAGAGGCCTAAGTTTTATTTAGCATCAAATGGAATCATGGCTAATACTCATCAAATAGCCATTATCCTATGGGAATTCTTCTGTGGGATCCTTGCAGTCTGAGGACATAGCTTCTCTGATAAGTTATTAAAGGTTTATCTCACTGCACTGGCTGTCAGTGGATAGGAAGTGACACACTCTTAATCTCTGTTGAGGCAGTTTTGTTCTCCCTGCTGCTGGGTGTTTATTCTGTAACAGGCAGAGCTGCTGTCTGCCTCCTCTCACACACCCCATCACCTTGCCCAGACTGCTGGAAGGGCTGGGCAGGGGAAGGTCCTGGGGGATTATGTGCTCACTTGCTTCACAGAGCCTCAGAAAGATATTTCCAGGAAACCAAGGTCTCATATCAGCACATTGGAGGCAGGAGTTGAATTCTGGTTGTGCTTGGCAGATGAGACAGCTGGCTGAGAAAGGTTTGTGAGAAGATTGGAAGAAGTCAGCATAACATCCTCTTAATGGCGTTATTAGCTCTTCTGTACTTCACTCTCTGTTGCAAATAGGTTTTTACAGTTAGGATTTGCATCAGCATTTGTACTTCTGCTGTGTTATTACCTATTACGGTTGCTTTAGGTAACAAAATCTTCCTCTGTGTTTAGCCCTTGCTATTACAAGAGGTAGATTAGTCCCCTGTCATGTGCAGCAGCAAATACTGTGGCCTAGTGCAATGTGTACATTTTCACTAAGTGTGCTGTTTATGTTCCTATAATGCTCTATAAACCCTGGGTTTGTTACAGTGCACATGCTGTGGGCATTCTTTTCTGTGACTCTGTCAAGCCAGTGGGGTTTTGTTTGGTGAAGGTTTTTTCCAGCAGTCACAGGGTTTTCTGGGATGAAGATTTTGATTCCTTTCTCTCTGCCACGAAGTTTTTTAACTAACTCCAAGGGTTTAGATGTTCATTGTTTTTTTTCTTTTGTTTGCTGCTTTGCAGTGGAAAATGGGAATCTGCCCATAGATAAAGCAGCACAGAAAATTAATCTTACATCACATTTTCTCTGCACAGAGCATGGTAAGTAAAATGTTACCCCAAAGCTGCTGGAAGAAAGGGTTTTCTCCCCTCAGATCAGAGAAGCAGTGCAATTCATTCTGCCCTGGTTGCCCTCCTGCCTACAATGTGCTGTTTCACTGAAGCAAACACCTGTCAGTACTTAACAGAGAACAACTTTTTGGTGCAGCAGAACTAAAGTGAAAAATTAAAAATAATTTCAATTACAGCAACTCTGTTGGTTTGGGGAAAAACATGAAGAGTGGATTTACTGGGATGAACAGTAAAGAAGCTGTATTTCTTTCCTTCTATTCCTTGTAATTCCTTACCCCCTGGACTTCATAGGCATAATGGTAGTCTTGACGATGGTCTTTTCTGGAATCCAAAACCAAATTCTTCCTGTTACAAAAACACATGTAATTTTTTTATTTTTTTATGGCTAATTAAAACCAAGAAAATACAAAAACAAGCAAAACATGGATACAGGGAAAGCAGTAGCATTATCTTCTTTCACCATGCCCCACAGAAAGGAATTAAATGTATCCAGGATGTATATGAGGGTTTTTTGGTTTCTACAGGAAAAAAAATAAGGTGGGATTTTGCAGGGGATCTTTTTGCACATATTAACAGTGTGTTAGTTATTTGTCAGTATGTTGTTTTGTACTTTAATCTCACTGGGTAAATCTGCTACTTTGGTTTGGTCAGATGCAAAATTCTGAAAGGTCTGGCTGGGAAAAAATAGTTTGGGCAAAAATCTAAACTTTTTGTAGAAGAGCATGCTTTTCGGTATAATAAAATGAAAAAAAGTAATCAAAGTCTTGCCTTTCCTCCAAAAGTGGTTCCAACAGATGATGTTGAACAAATCCTTTTTCAGCTGCCTGGAGCCAGTGATGATCATAATCACAAAGGGAATAAGAACATGAAAGAATAATCACAGCATCATAAAATTGCTTTTGGAGAGATTTTTGCTGAATTCCTGCTAATTTGAATGGGAACCGCAGCCTTGGTTTGTGATACAGATGTGACCATAGCATAACTCTCATTGCTAACCCCTTTCTTCTGAGCAAGCAGTAGATGTTGTTGTACCTCCTTACAAGTCCTGTCATGTAAGATTTAAGCCAGATGCCAAGTTAAAACCTGCCAGTTTGGGTGCAGTGATTCTACAAGACTCAGATGTAAACACTACATGCAAACTAGAGCTGCTGCACTCTGGCTTAGCCTGTCTGCACGAAGGCATGTTGTTTTATAATTCCACAGGGTTCATTTTCACATGCAATAAAAGCATGCATTTTACAAGCATGGCATTAGATCTTTCATGTGGTCATGGTTGACATTATTCTTGCAGAAATACGTGATATGCTGTGATCTGCAGAGCACTGTACACATCCATTAAATATTGCATGAACACCAACACCACGGGGAGCATAAAATATTGAATCTGAGCAAATGGATGGCTCAGCATAGGGTTATGCAAAGATTTTCACCTGTAGGCCACCAGTTAAAAAAAAACCCAGTTCAGATTAGTGCCAACACCACACCAGATAAAACTTGGCAGGTGCTCATTGGCTGAAATTATTTATGTCTCCAGCTTCAGTTGGAAAAAAGGATTGTATCACATAAGCCATTGTTGTTTGTGGCACCCATGAGACAGATCATTGTTTCCATAGAACAGCTAGGGTTTTAAAAGACCTGGATACTGTGAACTTTCCAGGCATATCAAGGACAGGGTCAGAGTCTCAGGACTTGAAAATTGCACAGAGGTTTTTATTCTCCCTGTAGAAAGAAGCAGTCCTCCTTCTCCAGGAAGGCTGGGCTGGCACATCCTCTAGAGTGTGAATGATGTGACTGCAGAGCCTCCCTCCAAACCCTTTTCTCTCTTGGCCACCTGATCTTTTCCCAGGACAGAACAAACCACCAGGGACTGTCTGCCCAGAGCCTCGCACTGGGAAAGCATTTCTGGACCATTCTCACTCTTGCTGCTCCTCTGCTCTCCTCCCACCCTCTTGTTTTAGGTTTTGTAGCTGCTCCTGCCTGCAAGGCAGTAATCGGTGATGTGTTTGTTAAGCTCAGGAGACACAAAGCAGATGTTCTCAGGACCTTGCCTAGGGACTCATGAAGAGACTATTTCCATAATAGCAGCTCCCAGTTGGACTCATTGCTGTTTCTTCCTCATTTTCCTGGTCTACAAATTCCTTACTCATCTATTCAGCACAAAAGCACAAGTTCTTCTCTACAGATGCCATCTTTACTGACTTCTTAAGAGGATCTCTTTGATTCTTTGATATGAATATATCCTTATCTATTTCTGCATCTGTCTTCAAGAACGTGCCTGATCTATTGTGGTTCTTCTGTGGGTGCCATTTTGTAACAAAAACCCCTCTCTTTTCTCCAATTCTCAACTACAGTAATAAGGATAGCTGTCATCTGTCTTTATTGTGACTTCATAAAGCTTGTAATCTTGTCCTCTAGGCTGAAATGGGAAGGTTGAAGTTCTGGTATCTAGTAGAATAAAATGCTGTGATCTATGAAACCCATAGAGAGAGTATTGTATTTGTATTGTATTTGTATTTTGGAGAGTACAAAAGTCTGCTAATTGGTCTCCTACCTGATAATGGAGAAGCTGAAGGTGCAACCACCACTAGCAAGTGCAGTTGCTTCTCTGAGAATCTTACTGTAGCAGAAGTACATAGGATTTGGTGTCCCTAAGACCCTAATAGGACTGGCTTCTTAAAATCCCTAAGAAATCAGCGTGAGGGTTTTTGATCCATGGGCAATGGAGCAAGATTGGAAGCAAAATGGTATGATCACATGGGTAGGAAAAACTTCTGCCACCCAAAGCAACTGTGCCCTTAAACAGCTGAATAAGAGCAGTGCATTAATTATTAGTGCACTTTTTGTGTGAATCCACACCTTGCAAACCCAGGGGAAGTAATTGCACATGGAAAAGCCCATCAGAGATAGGTGATGAGTAGATTTGGCCAGCCCAGAAGACTGGGTTTTGTAGGAATCTAAAACTCATAATCAAAACAGCTGGCTTATTTACTGTGCCATGCTTGTAAGCAAGGGAGGCTATTCCAAGGCATGGCAGCAAAACTGCTTTTTTAGAAACTGCAAAACTGCCACACCTGTGTTTTGTGCCTGTTCTGTGGATAAAAGTCACATTTGTTTAATGACTTGGGCTAGAGCTGGGGGAGTTAATGGCAAACCCACACTTGATTTCTCTCTTTGAAGTGAGCCTGGGCAGGCAGAAATGGACACCTCTGCTGTTTATTGTAGCACAGATCCACAGTGGCATAGAGCACTTTGGCATCCACCACATCCACTGCTTGCCTGAATATACAAGCAAATGAAATCTGTAAGAGCACTACAAGGAATTCTGAGTGGATCCCATCCCTATGCTGTAAGGTCATTATGCAGCACAAAATGAGGCAGCCTCAGCAAACAGCTGATGTCTCCAGCACACACGAGCCCCAAATGGAGCAGAGGCTGGAGGAAATTCCCCTGTTATTTTCTAGATTGTCTGTGGGAGAACAACAACAACAAGAAGCAGGTAATAAAATGTACAGCTCAGAATAGGCTGGCTTGCAAATGCAGCTTGTCAGTGCAGTGCAAAAGTCCCTACTGAAAATTAATTTGCCCCTCCTGCAACACCTTAAGGTGTGAAGTCCAATGTCATGGATTTCTCTGCAAGACCAGGAGTAGAAATTATGAGCTCTAGGCAGTAATTCAAATTGATTATCACATTCTTGCCTCTTCACACCAGCATCTCAGTTTTGACACCAGTGTTGCAGAGCTGCTGAGAGGCAGCAGATGCCCAGGCCCTGGCATCAGATCTCAGTGGAGGAGGAATTGGGCCATATCCTAAGTGGACATTTTAATTGTCCTTGTTTTAAAGGAACTCACCTGTGCTAAGATGAGCTGGTCAGAGAGTACCCTGGAAAGTCTGTGGAATCCTGGGGGAAGCAAAATCTGCCTTCCCTTTGCAGGGGAGACCACCAGCACTGGGGCTTCAGCCTCCCCTTTGCTTCCCATGCATGTTCATCCTGAGAGGCCCTTGTGGAAAAGCTCCTTTCAGGACAGAGCCCAAACCACCAGAACCTGTCTTCCCAAAAGATGTGGAGTTGCTTCAGTGGTATGGAAGGCATGAAAAGTAGTATGTGTGTACTTGTGCTGTTTCTTAGTCTTCTCCTGAAATAGATCACTTTTAATAAGGAAAATGATGAGCAAACTCTCCCTTTTAAAGAAATTTATTGTTTCAAGTGTGTAAAGGAAAGTTTGTCTCCCCTTCTTCCACTACAACTCAATTTCATCTGAAAGCAGAGATAGTCCTCTTTGCTTCCTGCATCTACAGGAGTCTGAGAATATTAATTCAATATCTTTTTGAATAATAGATACATTTTTTAAAAATGAAAATCACATGAAAAAATGCTTTAATATTTCATATTGAAGAAAAACTCCCAACTTCATTCATCCTGAAACATAATACTTCCTTCTGTGATTTTGTGCTGTTTATTTTATTTCAAATTAAATTGATAAAATTTTGAAGAAATTAAAATCAGAAATTCAGTTTGTTTCATTTTGAAAATTCCTGGTTTTGTTCACTGCATTTGCTGATGGTGTTGAATATATTTTTATCACCAAGGAAATGTTCAAAAGAACTATTTCATTAGGCCATGTCTCTTAAAGCTTTTTAAAGTTTATTTAATGTTTCATAGTAGACAGAGCCATAGGTCATTAAATCCTTTAGACAGAGACAGATTTCATTTTGTTATCTGGATCAGGTTGGTTCTGATTAAAATTGGGAGCAAAGTGGGAAAATGCTTTTATGAGCTTTCTTTGTGTGCTCACAACCACCTGGAAGGAAGAGCCTCATCAAAAAGATGTTCTTTAGCAATGCTTTAACCTCTTCTTAAAACATTTCTTTACCAATTAACAGTCATGAAATCAATAGTTCTATATATAAAAGCAAGGTTTTAAAAGTTGGTTTAGGGTGTTCTTTTGGTTTTGGTTTTGGTTTTTTTGTTTTGTTTGTTTGGGGTTTTTTTTGTTTTGGTTTGGTTTTTTTTTTCCATGACTGTATGTCTTCCAGGAAAAAAAAAAAAAGATTATATAAGCATCCAGGTCTGAATTCTTCCATCAATTATACATGAAGGTGCTAAACCAAAAAAAAAATACTGTTTTGACTCTCAGAAAGTATTGAGGTGAATATTCTCCTCCAAAATTTGTACTTTTACATTCGGGGAAAGAAAAAAAACCAAAACTCAGAGGGAGTACCTGTTGTAATGCTTTTATTTCAGAAGCATTACTTTTGTGATATAGTTTCTCTGTAATAGTGACCCTACATGTTAAAAGTGTGGAAGATTTAATGATACATAAAAGCTGAGGTGGAATGATAAGGGCAGAAAGATTGATTGAGCCATGGTTGTTACTTCTTTGAATTTTTGGGTTTACTTGACCTTTTGTTTTGAACAATGAGTGGCAGGCAAATAATAAAAGAGGGTGACACAATATCCAAACAGTTTCCCTGGGCTGGCCAGATAAGCTGGAAATGCTGGAAATGCAATCTGTGGGATTTTAAAATGACTTTTCATGAACAGAAAAAGCAATTAGAAAAGGGAACAGAGAATTTTTTTAATAATGATTGTTAAGACTTCAAAGAGCTACCACGCTTTTCAACTTTGAAGGAAAATAACATAAAAAATAAAAGCAGAAAGAAGTTGGGAAATCAATGCTTGCTCTGGTTTAATGATGTTTTGTAGTTCTTAGGCTCTTAATTGTTATATCATGCTTAGCATTTTGTGTTAGGCTGAGTTATGAATGTTGATAGTGGTTTAACTTGATTGTCAGAATCTGAGACAGAGTTTAAATGTTGTAGATCTAATAGTTTAGACTTGAAATTATCTAGAAGTTACACACTGACTTGGATATATTAAAATTAATGGTTGGGGTACAAAAAATGTATAAATATCCAAAGTACAGCTTGAGAAACTGTCACAAAATGATTCTTCTTTACCATCTAACTCTGAATTACTTCAAAAATAAAATCTGGTTTAGTCCTAAATGTGAACCGTAATGTTTTAAGGAGTCTTCATTTGGCTTTTTCGTATTTTGCTTTGTTCAGTTAGCTTTGCTCAGAAAAGAACCATTCTGTTTGTTTTCCATGAGTGCCCTTGGTGACAATCACGAATCCCTGAGCTGCCCAAGACACTGCATGTTGAAAGCAACAACAGGATTTTTGTCCAAAGGGAATCAGGGAGCTCTTCAGGCTCCTTCTGCACAGTCTTGGACACACAACACAGGGCCACAATTCCCTGTGCACCTGTGGCACCCTCCCTTAGGTGAGCCAATCCCAAATGGAATGATTGCCATGAAGATGTACATTAGCATGACTTTGGGCCAGCCTTTACTTTGATAAGACAGGTGGGACATCATGGGTGCCTCTAGCACCTATTTTTGACAGAAGTATTTGGCAAATGCTAAACTGAGTGCAACTGGTTTCACCTTTATATTGCACTTTATAATTTAAAACCTCCTGAAGTTCTTATATCTTTGTCTTTAAAGTGCTGTGTGAATAACTAATTGAATTAATAATCTGCCTAATATAAAAACCAGGTTTTCCTTAAAAGTGAAAGACTGTTTCCTAGTTCTTTTTTCATTACAGGAGAGGAAAATAATAAATGTAGAGATGTATAATTTGGAGAATCTTTACTTACTTGGCTGAAGGCAAGCCCTAGTGTTAAAGATGTTTCAGTGTCTATAAAGACATTTCCTCAGCATTGCCTTGCAAAATGGAGTCATCTGTCATGTTCTGCAAGGCAGCCAAATGTAAAATGCTTGGTGGTGGGCATGGCTGCTGGACCCCTTCCAACAGTCAGAGCAGAGAATTGGAAACCACAAATTAAGCAAATTAACCTGATGGTTACAAGCCATGGCTAAAGCCGGACACATCCAGTAAAAATTTTTCCACTATTCATCTTGGAATGTATGTCTGAGTTCTATGCCTACTCATGGCAATGTTTCTTTACTTTTTTTAATGTGTATTGTACATTTGCAAGTGGACACACATTCAATTACTCTTTCCTCCTTTTTTTTTCCCCTCTCTCTCTCTCTCTATGGTATCATTATATCAGAGGGAGTGATCTCGGACTCATCAAAGCATATAAATAATCCAAAGAGGGGAAAGAAGTTGAAAATTAGTAGAGAAATTAAGTCCTCAGCAATAGGTGTTATATGAATTGAAGAAGATTTCAGGCACCTTGACAGTGTCTAGCAAAACTCTTAAGCTGTCTGGAGATGTTAGAGAGTGTGTAAGGATCCTTTTCTTAGTTATATGCTTCAATTAGAGAGGGAAGGTGTGTATGAATACTGAAAATGGCTTTAAAATCCATTTTACACATTTACCAAGTAAGGAGCTGTCAAACTATTGTCCAATGATATTGAGGCAGCAGTTGGTGATAGCAACAGGTGGACTGAGATCAGCAAGGACTGTTTCTGCTCTCCCCTGCCCATTCCTGGCACAGGAGACCCTGGGGTTGAAGGCTGAGAGGCTCTGCAGCTTGTGGGACACTGTCCCAGTCAGCCATGGCCAGTGTGGGCACTGGGGAGAGGCAGCAGAGGAGCTCAGGGATTGCTGAAGTTTTTTACAGCCAGCATAGGAATGATGTGGTTTTGACAGCCACTTCTACTGAATCAACTAAGCTAACACAGACCTGAATTAATTTGTTTTGTTTTATTTTTAAATCCATTAACATGAATGCCGCTATGCCTTGAGTGAGACAGAGAAATTGCTGTATTAGAAAGATATTAATACAGTGCAATGTGTGTAATCTGAGACAACAAAACACAATGCTTAAGGAAGTCAATGAATAGGTAAATAAACATTTTCATTTATTTGATGGCTTGGACTCCTGAAGATCTTTGCACTGCCCAAATTGAGGTGATGCTCTGTAAATGACTGATGGCTCCCATTAAAACGTGGCTTGGGTAAATGACTAATGTTGGAGGGTTTGAGTCTCCTCTTGCTGCACACAAAAATGAATTGCTACGAAGTGCTGCCTGATCCAGCTAAGCACTAAGGCATGGGGACAGATGACATCTTTGAAGTGAAGAGCTGGTCCAGAAGACTGAATCAGCTTGCTTGAGATCTGTCTGCAGAGACACACTCCTATAGTCTTTTGAATTCAAAACCCCTAGAAAGTTATACTTCACTTCCTCTGATTTCCTTTTCCCTGGCATTTCACTGTTGTTTCTTTTCACATTTGCTATTATTCTGACCTGCCAACTGCAGATTTTCTGAACCTTGAACAATAGCTGTGACTTTGCTGTTAGAACTCAGAAACTCATTAACAGAAGGACTTGGCTTTAAGCAAATGTCACATCACATTAGTGTAATTCTCAGGCACTAGCTAGCTCTTAGCTTGGCCCATTCACTCAGGCAGAGTTCAGAATGCCTCCTTACTGTATCATAGAGATATTCTGATGATGCTGATTACTTTTGTCTTCATCTGTTTTGATTGATAACTCAGGCCATTATTAGAATTCTGAACACAGCGAGAGCTTTTCTCAGCTCTTGTCAGCGTAAAAGGACAGTGGCAAGGAGGAAGTGAATTTGTAAGCAGAATCCTGGAAAAAATAACCTACAGGGTCAGAAAGTATTAACAAGAGAAATGCTACTATAATTAGATGCTGTGCATGTGTAAGGTACACACATCTTGCATTATGCTCTTCTTGGGGTGCAGCCCTGGGGTCTCACAATAACCAAGATGAAGATATCTGAGGCTTACCAGCAGCCTTCCACAGTGTTACCTGCATCTGCCTTTACAGGTGAAAGGAAGGGCAACGTCGGGCTTAGGATTCAGCAGCTATATATAAGATTGCCATTGAAATTGTTCTTCCTGGGCTAACTGATAATTCATCATTTATTACAAGGACTGCAGAAACAGCACGGAATATTTGTGTGCAGTGCTCTGTAGCATTACCCTCAGAGCTCATCAGAAGGATCTATCATAAGTTGCTACAACAACAGAAGGAGGATGAAGCTGATTTTAGGCCTCCCCAGTGCACTAGCAGGTACATTGGTCCAACAGTGCTGGACATACTTTGAAGCCTGCATCTGCCTTCAAAGCCTCTTCTTCCTCCTCCCCACAATTTACATGGGAGGCTGTATCCATCTCCAGTGCCAACACTCTGGCAAGTATCTATTCCATCACAGTGTCAAAACAGTATTAAAGTCATTGTGGCAGAAAACTGAGAAGCAAAGAAACTTTATTGTTGTTGATGTATGACTCCAAGAGTCTGAATTTCAAAGCATGCTAATGCCTTTCCATAATCTAGATGTTTCCTTTGGGCTGGGAGCACAACCAAAAGTGTCCCTGAGTTCCTAGTGCAGGGGAATAACTGAGAAAAATTAAAAAGCTGCTTGACTACATAAATAGGTAGATGGGAAATGTAGCTCTTGTTTCTGGACCACAAGTAGTAGATTAAATAGTGAGTGTGTGTTCTTGGCTATACTGGCAATGCCCATTGAGTGAATAGGAGATGAAAGCAGTAGGGTGAGATTTTCTGGGGATTTGAGCAGTTACAGAATATTCAGATTATTCCTAGAAGAGAGCTTAGTCTTTATGTTATCATTTTCTCCCCTGACTGGACTAAAGTCTGCTGCTTTTTATGAAGATGATGACCCTGGTTTTGTCCCCCATTGAGTGGGCATGGTCACCTGGGAATGAAAGTGGCTCATTTTGCCTGTTACTGACTGGCATGGTCACAGAGACAAGGTCTGTGTCCTTCCTCGGGGATCAGAAACTGATCTCTTGTGTATGGCAAACTGTGGAGAAGGGGGAGGAACAATCACCAAGGAAAATTAAATGTGCCCTATGGAGATGTGGCCACACGGAACAGCTCAGCAGCTGCAGGATGAGCCAAACACAGCTCAGTGTGTGTAACTCACACAGCTCCTGGGCCTCACACTCTGCTTCCACATCTCTCAGTGCCTCCCTGAAAGCAAAACTGGGCTTGAGGGATGCACAAGGGCTCAGCCTGGAGCACAGACTCTGCCTCTCATTTGCCATGAGATGTAAATCTCTGAGGCTGGAGTTTGTGTTCATTGCAGATTCAAATCCTGACAGCTCTGGGAAACACAGATCTCATTTGAACCTCTGAAGTTTGCTGACAAGGATACTGCTAAAATCCATAGCTGGTTTCATAGAGTGCAATAGGATTTAAATTTGCAAGGAGTCTGCCCTGCACAGAGGCTGATTTGAGATCTCTTGGCCAAATGCAGTACACTGGTTTTTTCTACACCACTTTTTTGCACTTTTTTTTCCCATATAACTTTGCTCATAACTGGCTGGTGTTAGTGATAGTGATGAAAAGACACAACAATGTAATTTCCTTTTAAAATACAGGACTTGCACTAGAAGGGCAAGCCCAAATGAGGGTGATGTCTGAGGTATTGATGGACCTCTACTGTTACTAACTGGGTTATGTCTGGTGGGCTGTCAGCCTGAAGTTAATGGAAGGGTAATGAGGACCTAACTATAAACAAGCTTACTTGAGGAGAGGGGGCGACAATGTTTGACACTGGACTGATTTTTAGGGGTCTCAGGTGACAATTTGAATGAGTTATTGATGTGCTATTCCACTGGGGAAATTCACTCAGTCCACTATCAATTTCCCCTGACACTCACAACCCTTACAGAGTTTCTGGTGTTGGTTATTTGTTACCAGGCAAAAAGAATTTGATTTTCATACTCCTTAAGTGAAACGAAGTTGGAGAAGTGAATAAGAGAAACAAGGTCATCTCCCATGCATGGTTTTGTAAATTAGATTCCATTCCATGCACACACAAGAAAAGATAATAGCTGGTTTTCTTGTATCTTTGCACCTTTACTTTCCCTCAAAGTAATGTGTGAGTTTCTTATTTTTTAAGACAATATAAAAGACAGACAATAGATGAAGCAAGAAAAATGTGTGGTTCTTTTCAGAGGGGGCATTAATCTCACGATACATGATTGCTGAATTCTGTTGGGCTTCCAGCTCCACAGTTCACTATTGATATATATTTTGGGGGCATTGCGAAATAGCTGCTCCTGAGGCTTTTCCAAACTGAAATTCTTACCTGCCAGAGCAGGATTCTTTATTGTTTTATTGTGTGATGGCTAATGGTAACCCTGCATGAAAAGCAGTCTTTGGGGTGGCTGCCTAGCTCTGCTAAAATGTACCCATCTCAAGTGAAAACCATCACGTGGCAGCTCTCTTGAGGAACCTGGTACTTTGCAGTGAAGTCTGAAGTACTCAAATATTCATTTCAGATTAATCTTAGCTACATTTTCCTGAAACAAGAACCTAGGTAGTAGGTTCTCAGCTGAGGGGTGCTGTGCTCAGAGGTAGGGAGGCTGGCTCCAAACCTTGTGCAATATTCTGTAAGGCTCTCCAGGCACCTTTTACATAAGAAAATAACTTTCTCCAAAGGTACTGAAAGAGATAAATGTGTCCCAAAGAAACCTTACCACAAAAATATCAGGCTCATTTGTGTGAGGTATTGAGATGAGCCACTTCTTCAGGTGAACTGAGGGATGTTAAAGCCGTGCATCTACTCTGGAGAGACTGAGAAAAGTATATTTAGAAGATGCTTGTAAACCCTCAAAAAGTGCTCCTGAAATATCCTTGAAGTGCAGCATGGTAAAAATGTAGAAGGAAATAGCTGCCTTCTGCAATGTTTTTGGATGAAGATAATGATTCCTCCCAGAATGCCAGGAAATTCTTTAAGCAAAAGTTTCTTTTAAGGTTGACTTGATGCTTTTTTATGACAACCTCAGGGTTGTGAACCACAACATAAGATTGATGTAGATGAAGATGTACAGATGAGACTTCTGTGAGAGATTGCGTTCATTTCAACTTCTAATTTTTCTTCTGTCGAGCTCTGTTTGTCAAACAGGGTTTAAATAAAAATTCAGGACATCAAATAACAGATAGCAAACACTAGGATATTAAAAGTAAAAGGCCCAATTGCATTTCAGTTCATATTTCCTTGGAGAATCTTTAATTTTCTTGTTCAGCATGACATCACCTGACCTATCTCTTGTACAGATCCATTAAATGTAATCAAAGTAAGGCTTCTTTTGGCATCTCTGGTTGTTCTCTGACTATGCAGGGATACCTGTTCTTATTGGATCAATTTCAGCCAAAATATAATCTTTGCTACACTTATTGCTGGTGGAAGACCAATAATACCCAGGAACAAGGGCTCATAAAGTAGGAGAAGGATTTTTTTCTGTGTATCCTGTTATGTCTTTTCTGTACCTTGCAAAACATGAATGGTGTCTGAGATAGTGAACAGTGGCATTTAAATGACAGTGTTCTCAAGAGAAATGCAAAGTGGTGCATTTGATACCTCAGCTCCTCAGGCTGTCTTTTCACTTGCCACTACAAGGAAACTGTCTTCAGTCTTCCAAATAAGCAAATTACTTTAATCTGAAAAGTGCTAAATAGTATTAGGCTTTTCTTAGGAATTAATCTAGGCAAAAGGAAGGCTGGCCCTCTAGGCAAGAGAGTTTTGTATCTATAAACTACTGCTGCTCATTCTGTGTGGAGCACTACAAAATTAGTGTATTGCTGATAGCTTTATATTTTCATTTGCCTACTGAGCAGTTACATTCCAGTAGCTTCCCCAAATTGGATATTAATGATTCACACTCTGCAATTTGTGTACTCATGAAGTGGAATTGCATAATCTAAAAAAACCCAAAGACCATACCGAGGCACTAACAAGATCTTGCTCTTGATTTACTGGCTGATCCTCCATTCAGCCTGATTTAATGGCAGTCAATGCATTTGCAAGTTCCATTGCACTATCAGCCTAAAGGAGGGGCCCACTAACAGCCCCGTGTGCAGCAATGGTAGAGGAGCAAGCTGAACTTTCTGTCCTGAGGCTCCAGAAAGCATTAACCCTTTTTGGAGCACCCTGTGGTGATGAGCAGGAGCTGTGGTATGCTGGAGAGAGAGCTGGAAGCAGTGTCACAAGGATGAGGGCAGAGATGGTGTTGGGAAACCCCTCCTGGTTACTTCTGCATGGGGCACTGCAGAAGCAGCAGTACCCATTCTCCTAGTTCCTCTGGGAAATCCGTGAGTGATTTCTTGTGTGATTCTTCAAGTGGAAACACTCCTGGTGTTAGGTAACGTGCAAAGGCGTTCTTTTATTCTTTTGGGATTTTTTTAGCAGGTTCTAAGTGCAGCAGCTCATTTTCCCTCTCGGTTCAAATGAGCTCAATTTTCTGCTTCTGGGACTCTTCACTTCCAGAGTATCCACTGCTAATGAAAAAGCCGACCTCCCAACACTGAGAATCAGCTCTTGCCCAGGAGGACAGTGTTAGGATTGAGAAGGATAATTATGCACTGCTATATTCCCTTGCCTTATTCCACATGCCATAAGAAACTGTGCAAGGAGATGAAGCAGCAGCCATGAACTGCTGATATTACCATTATTTATACAGTCATGAAAACAAAGAGCCCTTGCAGAGAGCTTTGCCATTGATTTGTGAGCCTTGGTCACCCCTGGGCCTGGGATTGTGCCTTTGTTCCTTACCTGCAGTCCCCTGTTCCCCTTCCTTAGCTCAGCACTATGACAAATTAGACAAAAAATTATCTCTGTGCTTGCACAGCTTGTGCTGAATCCTTAGTGTACAGGAGGATCTAGATCATTGCTGGAACAAGATACAAGCTGATAATAACCTCTGCTATTAGTCCATTTAAAATGGGTCAAAAAGATGACCTAATTGTGATAATTGCCTTCTGGCATTGCTTGTGCAACAAACCTTTTGACTGCATGTGTAGGCCTGTGCCCAACAGTAGGCAGTCTTGTCTCTAATATCTGAGCTCAAAGATTAAACTTCCATTCCACAGAGCTGCCATCTGCTGCAGCTTGTGTCCAGCCACTGAAGAACCTTCATCACTGATCTTACACACAGCACTGGTGTTGTCTCTGTGTTTTTTCATGCCACCTTACTGGGATGACTTGCTTTGACTAGAACAGACTGAATAAACAAACCGAATAAACAGACTGAATAAACCAAAATGAAATGCTTTAGTAGGTGAACAGAGGTGTTAGCTAGCCAACTTATCCCCTGTCTTGAGGCAGGATAAAGTAAAATCTGAAATAGTTTTCAAAAGATATGTTTGCCCACTGAATGGCTAAGTACGAGTTCTGCATAATGGCACTGATGGAGTGTTTCAGGCTTGGTGCTGTCACCTGCAGCCATTGTGTGTGTGACACTACTCTGTCAATGCTGCCATTGAACTGAGTGAGGCCATCATTTCCCTGAGTTCCTGTGGGCCCAGCATTTTTGATAAGAAGATAGGATGAGCCAAAAGGAGCCCAGGCTACATTTGCACTTTCTTGTGCATGTTTTTCTGTGGTGGTGCATTTTAGCTCTTCCAGGTTTTTTGGGTATTGTTAGTTTCTGTAAATGATTCCTCTGTGTACCCCTTCCCCATACCTCACCTTTGGACTGTCATTTGTCAATCATTAGCTACCCCTGGGACTTTGCCAGTCACTCCAAGACCCCTTCATTGTTCTGGAGAACTCAGAGGAGTTGTCATCCAGTGATTGGCTGTGTGCCAGCCTCCCCCTACCCCTGTGTCCCAATTTGTGATTACAGGTGTCTGTCCTGTCACAGGTCATCCCCTTTGCTCCTTCCATTGGACCCCAGTTTCCTCACCTCTGTAACCCTCCCCCCTTTAAAAAGCCAAGTCAGGGGGCTGCCGGTGGGCTCTGCTGAGGTTTTCCACTGTGTCAGACCCAAGGCTCTGTGGTTCTTCACCAAGAACCAATAAAGCCTAAGGTTTTTGACCTCTCGACGGAGCTACTCTCTCTGCCTCACTATAGCGGTCTCCAAAACTGTCTTTGGGCCTCAAGAACCCACAGGAATCACGGGAATGGTGCGGCCATAGACGGATTCCTTCCATTATAACCGCTGCCAGGGTGGCTGGGCATTTTGGAGAAAGACAGCGCAGTTATATTTTTCTTTGCTCTACTTTGGGGGAGAGAATTGGCATCCCATCTCCAACACAGCTGAAATGCAGCTTTTTAGCAGACTGACTGTCATAAATTACATATTGGCATTTTAATATATTTCATTTACTGCTTGGAGATATTTAAACTTGGAATCCTTGCAGGCTTGAGGGCAGCTTTCCATCAGTCCTATAGCCCAGCACCAGGAGGTCTCTGACTGCCCTCTGGGACTAGCCCAGGACTTGCAGAAGTGATGTACAGAGAGCAGGTCTGGGAGTAGGTGAGTCTGGAGTAGGATGTTTGAAATGGGTTAGTGATGAGGACCACCTAGTGCTCTGGACTGAGTGTTTGGAGTGGCAAGTATGTGGTATAGTAATCTCTGAGAGCCAGATGGAGTGGATTTAATGTCAGGAGACATTTGCCAGGGATCAAAGGAGCTTATAGAAATAATTTATTTTTACCTTTAAATTAAGAGAAATATGATAAATGTTAAAATGGCCCTTAATTCATGAGCTTCACATCCCTGGGGTATGATTAGCATCAGATAACTGGGTCTCTCTGCTGTGCCTTGTTGCTTAGTTACGCTACACAAGTACACTGTGCTTTCATTTTCTGTCTTATGTGAGCAGAAGCAGCATGATATAAAAGTTCAAAAAAACTGAAAGACTCTGAGAGTACTCTCAGCTGTATTCCAAATCACTTGGGCTCCAGCAACACCACACGCACCATGCTTGCTGTGAATGGACAGAAGCTGATCCTGGTCGTGGGTGTAAATCAGTAGAGACCCCACAAGCTGCAGCTGCTGGAATAAAGCAATGCAAACAGAATCAGAATCATGCCCAAAAGACTGATCCTTTGTGGAAGTAATTTGTTTTCATTAACAGAGATTAGCATCACATTGCTATGATAAACTTAAAAGGCCTTGCAAGTGCTAGTGTTGTTCATAAGTAAATATTGATTCCTAAAAAAAAAAAAAAGCAGATTGCATATTAATCTCCTAAAACAGAATTGCCTTGAAGAGCTGGATACTTGAAGAGTGCACAGCATCTTCCTTTTAACTGGCTTTATTAATGGGAATTTGGTTGTATTGTAAAAAATGAGAGCTGGCCTGTGCTGGGTCTCCTGGGAGCCATTGGTCTGGTGTAGCTGGGAAATCAGGGGAATGCTGCATGCAGAAAAATGTGAGGAACTGCAATGGAGAGAGGGACATCAGTGGGGTGCAGAATAAGGCCTCTGTTCTCTTTGAGATTTTCTTCTGACTGTATGGAGAACATGTCTTTCACAACACTTTCTTACTGTCAAAATACTTATTTTCCTATTTCGTTAATGGATTCTTAAATGTAGGCACATAAAGATCTCATAGGAATTAAGAGAAAACAAAGTTTTGCTTAAAAAATTATCCAGCAGTCCAAATGGTTTTGCAGAAATTCTGAAACACCTCACTCTAAGTACATGGCTGAGTAATTGCAGCAGTTTCCTTGGGGGACTGCTAATATTTCTTTGTCCACAGTGGCTACAAAATCTGTTAACATTAGCTTCTATTAATCCTTTTATTTCATGGCTGGGTCTTCAACTACACAAAAATTAGAGAACAGGGAGGTTAGTAAATGTATTAGTTAATTCCCTCAGACTTAAATGGGTCAAAGATCCTTAGATTCTTTTGTATTATTATTGTTTTATTTAGCTGTTAAATTTGACTTTTTGGGTTGGGATGGTTTGTTTGTTTGTTTGTTTGTTTGTTTGTTTGTTTGTTTGAAAGAGGACTATGGAAAAGCCTCAAAGAATAGTTCAGCAGTAGTTTTTAATGGTGATTTAATAAGTGTTTGTTAAAAGTTGATTTTCTACTTCCAGTGGGGGAGGTGAGGGACATGCCGATGTAGTAAGGCAAAGAACTGGCAAAAGAGGGGAGTCTCACAAATTGACAGTTCTGTTCTAGGTTTTGGAGGGTGAGCAAAAGAGGCTGTTTTCTGGCCAAGAGCAGCTCTCCTAATTGTCCCACACATTCTTAAGGGTTATGTCAAGCAGCCATTGGTTTTTTCAGAGTTGGGAATACCCAACACTACTGTTGTAGTACTGTTGTTACATGAACTTGGTGGGAAGGTTCTCTTGTCAAGGCCAGAGTAAGCAAATTCAGAGAATCTTGAGGTGAACAATTACTATCATTTTCCTTCAACTGACTTTTGACTGATAATGGCCCCAAAGTGGTAAAAATAAGGCAGCAGCTTTGCCAACTTTATTGCTTTTATTTTCCAGCATTTTTATGTGATGATATATATACTCCTCCCTCAGATATGTTCTGCTTATTCTCACACACATTTTACACTGTGATCCCTGCTTTTAATATCCTTGTATTTAGACAAGCTGCTAGCCTTTCTGTAGCAACAGATAGCTGTGTAATTCACTGAGAAAACACTTCCTTTCCTGGATACTTACTAATATGGAAGAAGTTTTTATCCTGAGGAGCCAGTGGTTCTTCCCCTGCTACCTGTGATAGATAAGTTATTGCATATTTAACTAGAAATGAATAAAGACAAGATTTTTTCATTTTCACTTGTAGTATCTCCAAGGCACTCATCAGCAGGCTCCTTGGTTGAGAGCTTTTGCCTGGCTTTCAGCTGACAAGCCAATAAAGTTGCAGATATGTGGGAATGCAGTGGGCTGACTCAGTCCATGTGGATTTTACATATTCATCCCATTAGTGAGGGACAAAGAAATATTCCCTTTTAGATTTGGGTGGAGATTTTTTTTTCCTATTTGATGTGAACACATGCAGTTGGTAAGACAGTAACCAACCATGTAAAATCCTTAAATGAAAGAAAAGAAGGGAAATGCATGCCAGTAGAGATTTTTAATTTTTTACCCTGAAGTGGAAATCTATATATTTCTTTCTCACTACATTTCAGCACAGTGACTTCCTGCTCAATGGGGTAGAAAGTATGTATGCTGAAGCATTTGGTGCATCATCAAAAAACATAACAAATAGCTTTGAATAAAAAAAAAACTCAACTAGGTGTTAAAGAGAAGTCTTTTTGAACTAGGTGCACTGGAAAGTGATCTCTGTGCCCTGCTGCCTGCTGAGCTTGAGGGTGTACTCAGACCACATCCAGTGACTGCAGCCCGTGGATGGGCACAGGTGGCACCTCCCTGCTGCTGGCTCACTGCTCTGAGCCAGGGGAGCTCCAGGGGTGAAGAGCACATGCTTGCTTCAGCTCACAGGAGCTCACTGCTCCCTCCCTAGAGGCTTGTGACTGCCCAGAAATCTCATCCACAGACATCTCTAAGCCCTACATGTAATGTCAGATGGAAAAAAGAAAATGGGGGGGAACTACCCCTACTACACTACCCCTACTACACTACCAAGAGAGACAGCAAGGCATCATTTTGAACCTAATATCCCCAAGGATAATATATATGCTAACCAGCAAATATTTGGTTTACCTTCCTGAGGAAAATTCCTTCAATGGGAAAACCTGCCTAGTCAGAAATGCTTGCACACTGAGAGAATGCTTACTGCAGAAGGGATAACTTCTGCCTCGTGTTTTTTCTGAGTGTAACATCACTGCAGCTTGAGATAGGTTTAAATCAATGTGGATGATAGTTAAGCATTCTAGTTTAAAAATGAAAAATTGATTTTCACCAGGAGGATATTTCAATAAGGTCAATAGGGGCATGGTGATTGAGTAAGTCAGCTTTTGTTCACAGTTTACAAAATCTGTCACAATAACTCAGGCATGTAAACATTTGTAAAACTAGTGTCCTTTGAGGGAAAAGTGGTAATCAGGGCCTTCTCCTAGAGAGAGCAGAGCTTGGCTCTACTGCTTATGTCAATAAGCATTGATTGAGTTCAAAGGAGCTCTGTGGATTTACATACCCAAAAGTCCTGCTCAGGAGATTAGAAAGCTCTAACGTGTTCTGCTTGCTGCCTCTGATACCAAATGGTTCAGATGGTGCAATTTGGTGCCCTGGACAGAGCAGAGAGGACACTCTGCCTTAGGACTTTGCAGAGTGAAAAGCTGTGCCCGGTTCTTGGCTCAACCCTGCTCTCTGCTGCACTGGGCTTTGGCCAAGGCACACCACCCGCACTGTTTTGGTGCTTGTCTGCCCTTTGCTCCTTCAGCAGCCAGCACAGACACAGGATGATGTACTGGTTTGCCATGGCCTGGATTTGGCAGTGAGGGGGCCACACAGATGGCTTCTGTGAGAAGCTGCTGGAAACTTCCACCATGTCCAGCAGAGCCAATCCCCAATGGCTCTGAGGATGGACATGCTGGCCAAGGCTGGGCCAGTGAGAGAGTCTGGTAACACCTCTGTGATTATGTAATTAAGAAGGAAATCAAAACAAAGAGCACATAGTTTTTCTTCTAGACAGAGAAGAGGAG
>VZSR01003794.1:3760114-3835013 GCA_013398615.1 Brachypodius melanocephalos | reverse complement strand
AGTCTGTGTCTGGGCTCATTTCTACCCTCTAACAAGAGGGCTTCTGCCACTTTCTATTGCTAAGATAGTAAGGTGGGTATGCAGTTGCTTAGTGTACATGAGGGATTTAAGAGCATCATTCAACAGGTCCAAAACATCGGTACCTTTATAACACCTGTTAGAGTATTTAAGATGGAAAATCTTGCAGCAAATGAGATGAGCCTCTTTCAAAAGGTCTCTTTGTTTTTTAAAGCTTTTGGAAGACTCCTGAGATGTGAGCCCAGAAGGCTGCCCATTTAATAAATGAGAGACCAAATTTTGTTTAATATTGCCTGTTTCACAGAAGATGCTCCTGGCAGATGCTGTTTATTGAAACAAAAGCTTGATGGGTTTTGCTAATGATGGTGTATCCTACAAAATATTTATGTTCTGGGAATACTCTGAGTTGTGATCTTTTGGTAGGAGTTTTTATTGATGGAGTCTAGTAACCCATTATGGCAAATTTATCCTTTGCTTAGACTTATATGTTTAAAACCTTTTCTCTCTCATTAGTTTTCCTGTCTCCAAAATGAGAATTAGCATTGCAGGATATTATGGTATGGGTGAAAAGATGAATCGTTACTCTTTGGAAAGGTAATTAACCTCCAAAGGCATCTGCCGGAGAGCTGCCATTATACCATCAGCTGCACTCTGTTTCAGTTTTAGCCTTTTCCTGTCCTCCTCCAGCTCTCAGAGGCACATTGTTTATCAGCTCAGTTCGGAGCAAGCAAGAAGATGGATACCTTCAGCACAACACCTGCAAGGAGCTGGGTGACAAATGTGGGGCTTTCACCAGAGGAACACCCTGTGCTTTGCTCTCTTGCCATCAGGATGCAGAGCAGAGCTGTGACCTTGACAATGCACCCGAGCAGGTGCTGGCAATATCCAGTGATGCTGATTAATTGTGCTGCCTCAGTACAGGGAGGGCTGCTCGTTATTTCAAGGCTGTGTCAAGGAAAGAGGAGACCCTTAGGACTGAGTCCTTAGGTGAGCCCTGCTGGTCTGTGTCACGGAAAGACAGCTGTACAAAAGGCACATTGACTTTGTGGGGAGAGAAGAGGGAAGAGCATCTCTCTTGCTGGCAGTTTCAGGTGTGAATCCTGGTATGAGTGTACTGTAACACTGAGAGAGAAATACTTAGCCTGTCTGCAGGCACTTGTTTGCTAGTAAACAAGAAACAGTGTTCCAAACAGAGATGATGAACAGTGACAGAAAAATTTAGGAACTGGGTAGAAAGCTTTATTCTGCCTTGATCACAACTACGCATTATGTCAGTAGGTTCTGATTTTTTCAGACTAATGGTAGGTGTACACTCATACAAACATGCAACTGTGCACTGATCTCACCCTCAAGGGACTGTGGGTTTATCTCTAATGCTGTCAGATTTATTTATAAAAGAGTACACTTACAAATTCTCCATTGTGCTCTGTTATTTGGAACAGAGTGAAACCTGGTCCCAATGGATAAGGCAAAATGGAAGAGGGTTTTTAAGTCTTTGCCCTTCCAAATGAAGTGATTTTTAATTGAAACCTTTGATCAAGATACATGGAAAAAGGAAAAGACAACAAGGATTTCATACAGAATCCCTGGTAAAAAATGTACATTTTGTGGTAATGTTGGAGGAGTGCTCAACTTGCTGTGACAATGATAGCAATAACCAGTCTGCTGCTGCTTCTGTTGCAGTGCATGTTTTCCTATTTAGACAGTTTGGGTCTCTGTCACTCTTCAGTTACCAAACTGTAGTTTAGCTTTTCCATAACAAAGAGCTGGAAAGATGGTGGAGATAATGAAGAGACATCTCAAATAGGAAGGCCTCTCATTCTTCCTCGATATCTTGTCTCCCTAGATGCCCCTGATTTTTTCCTAGACAGTTCTTTATGTTATTGCCTAGCTAGGTTTGTACCTGCAGTCTCCAGTGCTGGAGAGAATGCTCTTGCTAGTTCAGGGAAGATTTCCAGAAACTTTGAGGGGCTTTCTCTCTCCTCTTATATGTCTGTTGCCGCATGTTTATCCAGATGTGGTACCACAGCTGTCCATGCCTTTGTCTTCCCCATCCATAATGTGGTTGGATCTCTGTGCAGATGGGCATGTGAATATCTGTTTGCAGAAAAAGCATAGCTTCTTGTACAAAAATCTCTGCTTACATAAGAAGCACATTGTTCTCAGCAGAGAGTTAGATCTCTTTAAACCTTGGTTCTTCGTTAAGATCCAAATACCACAGTGAAAGAATTGAGCTCACTTTAGTGTAAAGACTCTAGGACTGCAAATAATCAGTGCTTGAAGCTTTCAGGTATAGACAAATGCTGCTGCATAAAAAAAAGGTAATCGTTTCCAAACTCTGTTAGTGGTTTATATTTCACTGTTTATATTGCATTCAAAGCATGAAATGATGCACCTCCTGAAGTGCAATGCTCATTTGAATCCATGGGTTCCTGTCTCTCCCAGTTAGTGGGAGTCTCTGCATTGATCTTGGCAGGCTCTGCACAAGTGAGGCAGAGAAGACTGATTGTGTCACCAGAATGATGAGCAAGCTGCACTCCCTCTTCTGTTATTGAGAGCTCAACTCACACAGGCATTCTCCTCAGGTTCTTGTTCTGTTCCAGGTAGTAAGTAGATTTCACATGTACATCCTTGCCTCTCTATGCAATCCTTGCCTGGTAGGTAATGCTTTGTAAACAACCATCCTTTGCCAGAACAGTGCTTTCTTAGAGCTTTGAGTGTGAGAGTTTCTGCAGGGGGAAGCATTTCCTCCCAAAAAACTCTTTTGTATCTCCTGACAAATGGCTCTACTAAAAGCATTGTGGATTTGTGTGGGTTTGTTTCTCTTTGCCTCTGCTGCTTGAAGTATTCTCAGGAAGGTCAACTGACCTTTATCAAGCCCTGGCCACTGGCAAGATGATATCCATAATGAATGTACTTCAAGCAGCCAGAGTTCCAGCATGAGTGGTTTAACATCTGACCCCTTCAGTACAAATAGTGCAAGACACAGAAGATACTTGACTCCTCTTCCTAGAGGAGAGCAAACTCCAACTGTGTACCAGATAGGGTGTAAAATATTGTATACTTTTGACCTAGTTAGAAGAACAATGCATCCAGTCCTTTGCTTGGTTAAACAGAACAGTTCTTGCAGCTTGCTTAGTTTTTTCACTGTGTTATATGTGTGACCTGTACTGCTGCCTGGAAAAATGCAAGGCTTACTAATTTCCTGCTATTGTTTAGGATTCTTTTAATGTCAGTTGTCCTACCCTCTAAAGGAGAAATACCTTAATTAAATCATTAATATATGGAATAGCAAAATGAAGGCAAACAGCAGCCTTGAGGCTGTAACACATACTTTTTGCTTTCTGTGATATGGGACATAACATCACGTGCTCCACATTGACCAGGGTTTTACTAAAACTCACATTGTCTTCCTGCATATCATGATGGAAATGTTCTCCCAGTTAAGCAGAGGGGGAACATCTAATGCACCTTGTGATGAGAGCTGACCGAAAAGTGGCACCTAAACTAGAGGCTCTGAAGAAGTGAATTTCTTCTCATTTCCTCACCCTGGTGGTACTCTGAGCATACTGAAGCACTCGTTCTGCAAATAAACAAGGCTAAATGCTTTATGCAAGAGATGGAAATAACTGAGGTTAAAACTTACTAGGATACCTACACTTTTTTTGACTAAAGACTAAGTTTCAAATAAAGATGTTACCAGCATCACAAATACCTGACTTTTTATATGCTGTCTGCAAGGCAGCCATTCTTTCAAACAAAGGAGGGAGGATAAAGCCAAACAGATTGTGCAGTAACAGCTGTAGCTGATCAAAGAAACAGAAGAAAGTAGAATTTAAAGAAAAAGTCAGAGGAAATGTGTCAGAAAAGGACCTACACTAAGTAGTCACCTACCAGGGGATGTACCTGCCCCAGTGATCTGTGTGTATGTTATGTAGCTAACTCAGTTGCTAAAGGAGATTTCCATTTCAAAATCCTGAGGAAAACCTGTGTCTCTGGTTGGTTTGGATGACAACCAAAGCTGTGTGGTGTTATTTCTGCTCTGATAAGCCGAGTTAAGGTTTAAATCTCAAGCAGGTTTCAAAGGCATTTTCATATCTGGCCTGTTTGGGTTTTGGCTGCTTTCAGCTGCTCAGTGTGTGAGGGGAGCAGCCTTGGCCCATGCTCTGAGTCAGGTGGCAGCCATGCAGGTGCATCAGCAGAACACCTAAATTAGGATAAAAGATCCAACTGAGTCTCCACACAGCATCCAGTGAGCTGCAAGAGTTTGCATGTGTTCACCTGGACAGGGGTAGCTGAACATGCTCTGATCCCCTTTTGAATGACAGTCATCTTTGCAATATCAGAGAAATCTCCATCTTTGTTAAAGCACAAGCTACTATCTGTTCAGTGTTCTGGAAACAGAGATTTGGGGTCTATGGAACTTGAATTTCTACTAGACATTCTAATATCAGCAGCATTTGCTGGGATTTTGGTGTGTTGGGGCTTTGGTGGGGGTGAATTTGTTCTGGAGGCTTGTTAGTTTTTTCTTTTTGCTTAGGAGTCAAGTGGTTCCTCCTGTGACAGCAAAGTAACCCTTTTGGTAGGGATTTTATGCTGAAATTTGATCATTATGTGCAGGTAGATTTATTGTTGGGTATAATTTTAAGGACAACTAGGCTTTGAAATACTCCCTTCCATGACCAGAGGATACACAAGAAAAGTAATAGGGATGCAATCATTTGAAAAAAATAGCTTCTTATACTCAGAAAATTATGATCATTTATTCCCTGTTCCTAATTCAGTACTTATCTTGATTTAGAGATTTTAATTTTACTTATAATGTTATTACCAGTTGTTAAATTATAGGAGTCTATTTTTCTTCTGTACCTCTGATCTAGACAAATGCAAAATCAGGAGTTACTTGAACTCATTTGAGATTAAATAAAAGAAAAATGAGAGAGAAGCTTGAGGAGGTGGAAGTATTTCAGGATGTTATCACACATTGCCTGAGCACTTAGATTCCAAGGTGATACATACCTAAAAACCCCAAAGACAGATGTATCTGGCATTATCTCACCCTCTAAATGCTTGGTGAAATTACAGAAAAACTGAAACAATAGAGAAAAGGGGGTTTTTCTTCTTTTTGTACCTGCACCTGTGACAGTTACCCTTAAGAAAAGCTGTCACATCTTTTGATAAAAGGTCCATCTTCAGTTTTAAATGGGAGCTGAAGCAGAGATTCAAAAACACTTTCCATAAACAATCCCTGGGGAGCCTTTAGCTCCGTGCTAACACAACAAGAACAGTGTTAGGGATATGTCAGATGAATGTATGTGGCTCTGAAGAAAAAGAAGCAAGAGCTCAGGCCAGCTCCTCAGCAGGTGTAGCATGGAGCAATTCCTTGCACTCTCAGGGAACTGTGACCATTTGAGAATCTGTGCCCAAGTCTGCTGTGAGCAGACAGGCATCTGTCCCTGAGCTCTGCAGCAGCAGCTGCAGGAGTTGGGATGACAGAGAACCTGTAAAGAGCCCGGACTGTCCTTCTCCAGCCCCTCCTTTTAGCACAGACTGTTATCCAGGACACTTGCTTGCAGAAAATGCTTTCTGTGCAGTGGTGAAAACTCCCTGAATGCTGCTGAAGGACACTGGTTTTCTACCACACGTGCACTGTGTGCAGTAAAATTTGATTTAAAAACAAACAAACAGAAAAAAAAAAACTATCCCAAGAGCCATCCAGGGTGAATTTTTTAAATCGTTCATGTGGGAGGGAATGAAAAGCTCTGCATCCTGCTGGTTACTTCTCTGCACTGAAGCATCTCACCGTGTCTGCAGCACAGGAGGAAGGCAGTGATGGACAGAGGCGTGTGAGCAGGAGGGAACAAGGATCTCTGTGGCTGCAGGATATGAGGAGAAAGAGTAAGTAGCAAGAACCTCTCCTTTGAGACAGAAATACTTTAAAACGTTTTGCTGAAAGGGGATGCCTAGTATAGACTTGGTGAGGGAGGGTGTGGGAAACACAAAAAAAACCCCTTTCAACAACAGAGGTACTGCAATGGTGAGCTCGATGGTGCCACCCAGAGTTACCTTTTTGCATAATATATGATGCTCTGTGTGGGTCTGGAAACTGGGAAGATTAAAGCAGATGATCTTTCTGCATGCAAAGCAGCCAGACACAGCATGATGGATTATTACTGAACACATTTCTGACCGTGCATAATTGTGTTCTGATCTTCCTTGTTGAAGTTCTACCACCATCTCTCTGCCAGACTAAGTTACTTAACTCACAAAAATACTCTTTACTTCTCTGTGTTGTGACCATAGCTCTCTCTGGGGTCACTTGCATTGGAAGTAGGTTACTGCCAGTTCCAGTAAAATATTAAAATGCCATCAGAACAACCTAGAGCAGACCAGTAAGGTGAATCAGGTAGCTGGCTGCATGTAAGGTCTGGAAAAATAGTGTCTGTTCAGATTTTGATAGGCATGAGCTTCGTTTAACACTTTGTGGTTATTTCTGCACTGTCTGATGACTAGTTTGAACTGAGAATGTTACTGCAAAAGAACAGAGAGGGATTGTTTGTCATTTAGTTTCCTGTCATTTCTATTTGACCTTTATCAGACAAATATTGTGCCATGTATTTACCGAATAAGAGTTAAATATCCTTAGCACACAGTGGTGAACAATACAGAAGAAAAATTCTCTCTTGCTTACAAATGAAAGACAAAGTCAAAATGAAAATGGCCACGTGCACTGGGGGTTTCAGGAGCCCTGAGATCCAGTTGCTGAGGGACAGGCAGATGATCTTGGTCTGCACAGCTGGGGACAAGATTTCTAGTGACATGATTTGTACTGCTGCTGTCTGCATTGCTTAGAAGAGATTGATTGCAGGCTTGTCAGCGTGGGTCTCTACCTGCCTTTACATCTGTGGGGTGTCACCTTCTTCAAATAATGTATAATTTATCCCTCACATTAAACAACTTTCAATTGCACATGGTACCTATGAATACTTAGGTGCCTTCCCCTTCTTAATCAATACAAGTGGGAAATGCAGAAACTGCAAGAAAATGTCCTCCTGCTTTCTCTTCTCTTCCCTAACTCAGTAAAGAAAAACTGTAAATTTAAGGAGAGATTTAAATCAAACTTATGTTTGGATATTTTTTTTCTCAGAAATAAATAGCATGTTATTTTGAAGAAAGATTTAAAATGGAGATATTACTCCTTCACTCAAATCCCAGAAGCATTTCAAGAGTCTTTATTACAACACTTACCATATTGGCAATTACTTGAGATTTATATATATACATGTATATATGTTTAGATATACTCACAAGCAGTCTTCAGTTTATATTCAGTATTACTGTTGGTCCTTAATATTAGGCTGTGCTAATTAAGTCTTAATGAACAAATGTGCATCATTTGCTTTCCAAGCTTTTTCATCTAAAAATGTGAGATTTTTATATTCATTATAACATTAATTCTCCACTTGCATAGTGTTACTGAGCCTGTTGGATATAACCTTCAAGAATATCTAATGCTTTCTATTTTCAACATTTTAATTTCTAGCCTTAAAAAGAGATGTCAACAGGTGAAAAGTGTACTTTAATGCCTTATAATGCTGCTCAGCTCTGTCTCTAATACTGTGAATATTTTTCATTTATTCAAAATTAAAGAATTTGTGCCTTAAATATACGTTACATTATTTTTATGTGATAAATAAATGATACAAGTAATACATTTCTCACTCTCAAAGACATAAATATGGTTTAATTTGTATCAGCACATAGCTAACAGGGGTATATAATTCTTTTCGATGCTTCCATTTCTTCTTTTAAGATGTCTGGAATTTTCTCATTTGAATTTGCACAGGACAAAATACAAAATTACATGTTTATCGAAATTGACTGGTTTCCTCTAGACAGCAAAAGCTTGGTTTTTCCTGACCTCAAAATACTTGCTTGTCATGAGTTGTAGAGAAGGGAACCGTTTGGCTGGGCTCTGGTTTTGGCTGCCATTTCTCCAAGCTGCTCAGCAAGGCACAGAGTTCCTCCCTGTCCCCCAGTTGTACCACAATATGTTCAGAGTGGCTGAAAATCTCATGGCATAAATTGTTGCCAGGCTGGGCAGAGCCTGGCTGCGTGGCTCTGGTGTTGCTGAGCCTTACTGCAATAACTGCAGGAATAACTGCAGGCATTTTCTACGGGACAGGTTTTCCATGGGTGCTCTTCTGTTTTTGCCAGGTCATGGTGTGCCAGGAGAGCACCCCGGTGCCTCCCTGCAGCTGCCCCTTGCTAATAAACACTAAGTTGGTACCTCCTTGCTGAGGAGAGTCAGCCCAGTAAGCACAGCTTGTGGAAAGAAAATCTGCCTGCAGGATTGGTTGTATCTCTGAAATCAAGCACTTGTGATGGTTGTTCCTCTTGAAGCCAATTCTTATCCCTAAAAGGATTCTGAGATGCAGTTTTCTGCCAGGCAGTCCTGTGTTCCCACTTGCAGACCAAACCACGAGGGCTGGCACCAGAAATAACTCCATGATCCATATCCTAAAGGATACCTGTACTGAATCCTGTTTAAAATACAGGATGTTTGCAACATGTCTGTAGTTGCAGTTGTTTTCCTGCCTCTGGGTGACTTGTACTGAAGAGGAACTTCTCTTTGAGGAGTTGTGCAGAGCCTGTTCCTGCAGCTGAAGGAAGGTGGGGAGAGGTGACAGCAAAACACACCTGAGTACACATCAGGAGCCCCAAAGCCACAGGCAGGCCCTGATGTGCTCCAGGAAATCAGAAAGCCTCGAGAGAGATCGAGCTGTGACCGCAATGCCGGTGTTTAGAGGGCAAGAGAAGCATGAGGACAACGTATGTGCTTCTGTCTGAGAGGCTTCAGGACGTTGTGGTTCTCTCTGCACACCTCTTTCCAGCCCCTGCGAGGTGCATGTTTCCCCTACATGGCACTGGAAAGTTGCAAGCAGGAACTTCAGGCATGGGGAAAAAATGGAAACACAATCTTGTCCTGCAACCACACAGTCTTTTTTCTTTTTTTCTGATGGCAACATCCTACTGCTGTGTGGCTGGGCTGTTTTCCCTTTGGACTTGTGGGGTTTTCACTGGTTTTACTCTTGACTGTCATCTATGTCTTAGGCATAGTCCACTTTTCCTCTAGAGAATTGTTTAAGACAATGCACTGAGGAATTAGTTCATGCAAGTCATTCCTGAGCACAACCAAAAAGCCTTGAAAGTGCTGAAATGTGTTTGTGTCATGTGTGAATGCATTGATATTTATCCCTATTATCCTTCACATTTTCAATTCAAGCAGCACATAATTTATCAGCTCTGTTGTCAAATGCTCCATGTAATTGTGTTAAATAGAAAGCTTGGCGGGAGAGAGGGGAGAACACACGGGGGGAGATAATCATTCGCTTTTTTCCGGGAAAATTGCTTTGAATTTGGTGGCCATCTACTCTTTTCAAGTACTCCCATGGCACATGTTGTAAAAGTGGAGCAGCATATCAAATGTAAGAATGCAGTTCAGCAGGGGCAGCACAGGTAAATGTCTTACTGGAACAATGCAGAGCATGAGACTGGAAATGCTTCGAGGGTTTGCCAAGATGAACAATTGCACAGCAGCCCCTTGCTCATTGACATCACTCTGAAAATTAAGTCCCTTGGATTCAAGATGCCAGTGGACTGCAGTGGTCTTCTTTCAGTACCAATATTATGCTACTTTGAGTAGAATTCAGTTAATTCTTTTAGTCTTCATGAAAATGTATACAACACAGTTAACAGATGGCACCACTTAGACTGGGGATGTCAGCTGCAAAAGAGGCTGGAAAAAGCTACTGACATGCTTTAATTTCTGCAGAACATGGGTTTATGTTCCATGGTTGTTCTGTATTCAACAGCTGTGGAGTCACAGCAGAAAACCCGACAGTCAGATCCCTTAATGTGTCCTTTGCAGAGTTGCTAATTAAAACATACATTTAGGGAGCACACCTATAAAGTATGGCTATGAAAGTAGCAATGGGAATAACCTGGGGACAAGGGCCTCCACTTTATTCCCCATACTAAGGCTGCTGAAGTCTGTGTTTAGAATCTTAAGAATCTGCTGACAGCTGATTCTTCCACAGCTTCTCCCTTTCTCCATTTCTCATCATGACCGCTGGTGTGTTGATAGAGCAGTCCTTTAGAAAGTGTTCTTGCTTATGTCTTTGTCAAAGACATATGAACAGATTCTCACCAAGATTTTTTTGCATGTTGTAGGCTTAAAAAATGACATTGGAAGTATTTATATCTTCCTGCCAGCTGTTATCTTCCACTCTGTAGGAGCTGCACTGTAGGGAGTGTGTTGGGAATTGACAGACATCTTTATGGGTTTTCCTGGACCTGGTAAACATGATTAGGAGAGATCCCTTTTGCAATTCTCTTTTTCCAGCCCACTTAGAAAAGCACTTAGGAAGTACACTGCTGTTGGAAGGAACAGACTCAGTGCCTGCAGTATGGGGCAGTCTAAGGGAAAGAAATCCTTTTTATGTCTCTTTTTTTAATTCTTTTGCTCGTGAATAGAGATATGGAAATTGCAATAAAACTCTGTGTTCTCCCAAGGTGCTTTGCTCATGGGAAAAGGGAATGTTGTGACCTGGAACTTCAGCACCTTAAGAGCTTTAACATTATGCCTAGTCTTTGAGTTTGATGTGTTTAAAAGGAGATTTCTCTAGTTTGGATTGGTTTCCCCATGCAAAGGATGGTGCTCCAGTGCAGAGCAGTGCTGTGGTATTACCCCATTGGTAGAAGCTTGTAGGGTTTTGCCTTTTCCCCTGCTGCATGCTGGATCTGTGCTGTGAACCTTGGCTGGCACTGCCTGCTTGAACAGGACAAAACAAGACAGCTACTGAGCTGTTATAGGTATGGGAAGGCTGGACCAGGGAATTCCATCCAACTCCTACCAACCACAAAACCCTTCAACCAGCCTGGTGGGGAAAAGCTGCTCCTGCTATGGTGAAACTGTGCCCCGTGCACTGACTGCACTGACTGTGAGTGAGAAGTTTTGTGCTGTAGCTTGAAAAGTAAAAAGGAAAATAGGATGTGGTGTGCTCTGGTGAGTCAGCCATTTGGGAGCACTAACAGTGACGAGTGCCTGTCCTAGGCAGAACAGGGGCTGTGAGGGATTTGAGCAAAAAGGGTTGCCAGACTGGTAGTTTGATGTCAGCCCTCATTGTGCCAGAAGAGCAGCTTGTCCTCTGTTAATAGATTAGCACAAATTTCTATGCCTCTGTAGCATATTAACAGCGGTTTGCCTCTGTTTTGTTACATAAATAGATTAAGCTTTAGCTGTGCTCCTATCAGAAAAATTTTCTTTGCCTTTTTTTTTTTTTTTGTAACAATTATCAGATATTCTCATCAGTTTTGTCCTACAAGCAAAGCTTTGAAAAAACCCTGAAGAGCTGACTGAACAGTTGCTTTTCTTTCAGCATCTGTAGCTGTTTAATATTTTGCTTGTCTCTCTCTTCAGGTGCACAGAGGAGAGAGAGCTGCTCTCTCCAGTCTGTATCAAGACAAGCAGAACTTGATCAGCTGGGGAGAGAGGATGAACTGCCACAGCAGTGCCAAAATTTCTGGCTCATGTTCTTGAGCTTTGCTGTTCGTGTGTCAAAAATCGAAAGTGTATCTGGGTGAATAATCCTCAGGCAATAAAATTCGTAAATGTTTGGGTTTCAGCCAGCTTTTTAGTGGGGATTTTGTGGGTCCAGTTTTAATTCTTCCTTCCATTTGACATGGGAATAATGTAATTTATGCAGTTCTGGGGGTATGCAACCAGGCAGTGCCTTTTATCATTGCTATTTCATTTATTACTTTAAGTGCAACGGTGACCTGTTACCTTCCTTAAAAGTAAAATCAGAATGTTACAAGTATTTAAAGCAAACTGATGGGTGAAGGAGCTTTGTATATGCTTCTGGATATTCACTACCACAAGCTAAATGGACTTACATTTGTTTAAACAAAACAAAAAACATCCTGATACTGCTATTGCAATATAAACACTGCTATGGTGAGGTCCAGCATCAATGACCTCAGTGACAGAGGTTTCTTTAAGCAATTTTGCAAATAGTGATTGTTTCTTTCATGGACAAATTGCTTTTTGTGTTAAATTTCTGCTTCAGAACTTCATCTAAAGTCAAATCACTACAATGCCACTACAGTACTTGTCTCACAAGCTGAATCCTTTGTTGGATTTAGTATCTCCTATAACTTTTAGGCTAATACTTACCTCTTGGCAGCCTCTTCAGGCATAGCCAGTAATGAATTCATGAGATATTTCATGCCCTAGCCAGGAATTTATTTATCTCACTTCTGTGGATCCACAGAGTGGAAAGACAGGTACTGACAGCATGACTTGCTGGCACGTACAGAGAATTATATTGAAAACATATCCCTAACAACTGTGCAACAACTCACTCTCTAATTAGCCCAAAATGTGTCTGACCTTCTGAAGTGAGACTATGTCAGCATGAAATGAATCTTTCTTGGACAATGGTGAAAGAAGTTAAATGCATTTCAATTTTTTTGATTGCCTGATTGGTTTTGGTGGGTTTGTTTTGTTGCTGTTGTTTTGTTTGGTTTTTGTTGTTTTGTTTTGGTTTTTTTTCATTTGGTTGGGTTTTTGTTTGTTTTGTTTGGGGTTTTTTTTGGCACAGACTTGCATGCCTGTCCTGAGGTTCTGACACTGTAGGCTTTTTGTATGACATTGCAGAAATACATTAGTATTCATGCCCTAACCTAGAATGTTATTTATGCTCTCCTGCATTCTGCTTACTGTGTGAACATGTAGACAATTGTCACTAATTCTCCAGAGCCACTAACCTAGATTTAGTCTCGCAAAATTTGCTCTTGTACATGGTAATAAAGCATGGGAATGATACCTGGCTGTGGTCATCTTAAATATAAATGCATTATCAGCTCTTGAAGGCTAAGCTACAAGTTATTTCCGTGAGGCTGCCTAATTTTATTTCTCCTTGTATAAAAAGGAGGAATAAGAACAAAAGCTTTTGAGAGTAGCAGGTGAAGCTTCTTGGAAATCTTTTCACCTAAATCAGTGACTTCTCTGTAGTAATCAGATGCTGCTCATTTGCTTTTTTCTTTTTTATTATTATAAAAGTATAGGTTTGGTGAGATTTTTTTTTAAATCACAGCTGTGCCAGCCCTACTTCCCCCTCTCATTCCCTCAGCAGTGAATGAGAATTTGCTGCAGTGCATTCTGATGTGCCTTAGTGCTTGTCCTTTAAGTCACTTCTGTGGTTAAACAGATACTTTGAAAAAGATGACAGAATCCAAAGAGGATGAAAAATCATCCCAGTTTTCCCTAGGGAAATAATATCCTTGATGTAGAGTCTGTGTTACTCAGTTTTAATCCTGTATAATTTTTGTGCTGTCTTATTTTTCCTCTTCTGAAAAAGACACGGAGATCTTGCCAGGCACAATATCAGCACATGAACTACAAAGGGCCCTAAAATGCATCTCCTACATGCCAGGACAGCAGAGTAAAATACTGCAGCTTTCTGTGAGAGTCCATTTTGTACCACCGGATTACAAGAGAGTGTCACATAAAATTTATTCCTATTTTCTGACCTAGAAAGATAGATGAATAATATAAGATTGTCGTAAAAAACGAAAACTAGCTCAATATTTATTCTTTAAAGGAAACAAATACTATTAATTCCTTCCTCTCTGGTTCCTTTTTCTTGACTAGCACCCTATCAATCACTTCTAAAATTCAAATTTGCATTTTTGTCAATTTGGCATGCTATATAGAAACAAAGCTTTTCAATAATATATGTGCTGTGCCTGCTCTGAAAGCATATTTTGGCAAGGGCTTTTCTGACTCGAACTGGTATCCACTGTCAGAGATTACTTTTCTATTACTATTTAATTTCAGCACAGCCTGAGAGAGGCTACTATCCAAGGTCCTGGAGAGCTGTGTTACACAGGCAACTGCTTCCTGCAAGAATTATGGGGCAATCAAGGAGCCAAAGAAGCAGCCCTGGAAATTTAAATCCTGCATGCAAAGAGCAAAGCTTTCACTTGACTGTGCTCCCAGTGAGGTTCAGGGCTGTTGCTTCTGGAGGACTTCTGAGGATTCATGGACTTGTCACATCCCAGAGAAGCTCAGTGCTAAAAGTCTCTGCTGCTGCTGATCACCCCTAAGGGCAGGGACCTACATCAAGAACCTTTCCATTTACAACACTCCACAGGGAGGGTTTTTAAAGAGGTTCCTACTGATTTCTGCCAAGCCAAAACCACATTGTGGGCCAAAACTAATGGTAGTGAGAAATCAGGGCATCCTCACCTCACTTCTACAAGGAGCATATCCACAGATGCAAGTCCTCCTGAGAGGAGGTTCTTAATATTTTCTCTGATCTGCTGAATCACAGAAAATGGACATGACACGGTTTTCTGGGATTTCTGGGGTTTTTTCCCTTGGGTTTTCATAATCTGAAATTATGATGTGCTTACTAGTTCTTACTAGAATGAATACAAACTGTCCCTGGATTTAGTCCACCCTTAAAAACCTACTATTCACAATATACTTTAGGATATTCAATTCCTGGATCACTTGTGCTGAAAAATAGAACCATGGAATGGCCTGGATATTGGTCATGGGTATGCAACTATAAAAACCTATTTTAGAAAGTGTTTGTGCCACAACATAAAATTAAGCTACTCAGTATATTGGTATTTATGCCTAATGTGTAGTTCTATGAATAATGTTATAGAAAGCCATGTGATAAGGTTAGTACTTTTTAGGAATTTGATACTAAGAGGTAAATAGACTACATTTTTTTAAAAGTAAAACAATAATTAAACCCTGATCTTCCTACAATCCTCATGGCTTTGTTTCTGAAAGCCAAGCAAAGTTAAGAATTGCTGAGGCATGAAATGCTGGCAGTTAAAATCTGTTATTTTTCTTCTATTATAGAGAAATACATGTGAAAGAGAAACTTTAAAAGGATGAGGGGTTTTTATTAAATCTTACTTCAGAATGAACATTCTTCCTTATTTTGAGGTTTGGGAAGGGTTTTTTCCCAGTTAGATTGTTTTTTCTCTTTTGTGACACTGACTGTGTACTAACACAAATTGATGATATGCCAAATGGCACATCTTTATTTCCAAAAAATTGGTAAAATACTTCCCATTTTAAGATAATTTTTTTCTTTCTGCAGTGGCAAAACAATTTTATTTTTCATAAGACAGAATTGCAAAAATTTTTCATTATTTTCACATAAAGTGAAACAAGCTGCATCACAAAACAGCTTTCTACTGAAAAATTAGAAAAAGTGGTGAAAAGCAGTGCAATGTTTTAACTTCAGAATAAAACCCAGCATTTTTGCCATTAGGAAATTAACAGTAAAAATGTATGACCACCATCAACTCTCAGGATCAGCAATCACTGTAGGTAGGGTTGTTTGTTTTTTTTTTTTTTTTTTCTGTTCCCTTACTCTATATCAAATTTAAATATTTGCATTTAAAAATTTGCATTTAAATATTTAGCTCAGCTCTTTTGACCTCTTCCCTCTATTTAGCTCACATTTCTGTCTGTACTTCCTCACGTTGGCACATATTTATAGATAATCAAATCTGTCTGAGTTTTGTAGCCACTGTGAGCCTGCTATACTGCATACATTTGTCGATAAACTCCAGTGTGATTTATTTTGATGCACCTAAAGCCATCTTCACAACTGGAATTCACTTACAAAAAGACATTCACCTGCTTTGCAGAATTGTTCCTCTCAGGTACTGTTCTCATTTTGAAAAGCTACCTAACAAAGTAGCTGTAGCTGGAGTCACCTCTCCATTGTGACTATCGTTGAGAAATACCAGTGGTTCATGTTTTTAGAGTGGTGTTTTAGCTCCTCCACAGACGTTCTCTTGTTCCATGCCTTCCCCAAAAGGCCTTCGCTTCTCCATTTTGTCACCATGTTTTTTGGATGGCATTTACAATACACTTGGTGCATTCTCAGTTGCAGGACTGTGTCTGTGATCTGTGGGCAATAAAATGGGATAAGCTCATGCTTATGCACATCTGTGGAGCAACTTGGAATGGCTGGAACATGTACAAAGCACACGTGGAAGAATGAGACAAGTGTATGGGAAACCAAATGCAGCAAAAATTAATTTTGATCTCTCACTTATTTTCCGAAGCACACTGGCATCTCTCTTTACAATAATGTTGGCCCCACTGACAGAGGATTCTCCTGTTAACTATACTGCTGTACAGTGAGTCTCCTGCTCACCACAGCTGTCACATTGCTGACGTGTCCTAGGATATGAAGCTGTCAGCTTGCTGTGTGGAGCCAGACTCACGTCAAGCAGCTGCCACCCCATATTCATAACCTATCTTGAATCAGTCTGAAGGCTGCTTGACTAAAGGGACACTCAGAAAGTCCTTAAATACCCAGATTTTCTTATCTAGAAAGGAGTCCTTGTAACTTATAGATATCACCTTGGTAGGTGTGTATTTAAGCGCCTTTTTTCCCCCCCTTCTTCTAACATATCTCAAGTTTGCAGGAAAATCTGTATTTCACCAGGCATGCATATACCCAATGCACATCCAATCTCTGACTGTCTGTGTGGATGCTGTTAACATTATTTATACATTACCAGACACAGGCTGGAAGCAGCAAGATAAAAGCTGTATTTTATGAGTGCTCCCAGAAGCACTACCCTCAGTTGCATAATTACCTGTGGCATCTGCTGGGAGACCTGTGCTATGAAACAGTGGGAGCTGTTAATTTGCATACAACTGTTCTCTGGTTTTCCCCCATTTGTCCACTGACCACAGCATGCTAAACAGCCTCTTCCTCATCTAGAGGAGGACATTATTTCTGCTTTCTTCTGAAGCCAGGCACACAACAAGCAGCATCTGTTGGGAAGGGAGAGGAGGGAGGTGGAGGTGTCCTGCACCATGTGTCTGTGTGTGCATGAGGATACACAGGGGTAAGAGAGGCTGCACAGCAACGCTTGGTATGTGCCTGTGTGTGCAAGAGAGAGGTAGAAACGGGTTGAATGTTATGCTGCAGGCTTCTTGCTGGCCTCCTGCAGTACTAGGAAGAATTGTACCTCTTTAATCAAGCACAGAACTCTAATTAATAATGAGGAAGGCCATCCTGCCTAATTAGGGTTTCCCTGCTGACCCTGCAGGATGTTACATATGAACCTCATCAAATCCGCATTCATTCACTCAACAAAACATCATTCAGGAACAACTTTTCTTTTTGCCTGATGCTTCAGCTGTCAGCCTTTCTCTTCCCAATACTATCTTTTCTTGCCCCTCTCCACAAATGCAATGCCAGGCAACACCTATTTCTTCCACTCTTCTAAAGAAAGCATTAGTCCAAACTAATGCACTTAGTACATGCATTTGCATTTTTGCAGTGGACAGAAGAAAAATATTTGCATTTGAGAGGAAGAAATGCTCTCTGACAGGAAGGATAATGACATAGACTTCTTTAGGTAGGTGGTCCCACTAGGACTAAAAGGCTTTAAGAACAGTTTAGATTATTTTTCACCAAAAGTGCTGTAAGCTGTAGTTGAGTCTGTTTGGGGACAGGAACTTAAACCCAGTGATCATTCAAGATCCCTTGCATCACCATTATTCTTCAATTATTTTTGCACAATAAATTCTGCAGGTTCAACTCACTGCCTGCCACTGTTTCCAGTTAAGAGGTTTTAGGGGTTGGGGGACATAAATGTAAGAGTAATTAATAAAGCTGGTTAAATTTTTAGTGACACTTTTAGGTACCTCCAGGCATGAGATGAGGTACTAAGCTGTACCTTAGCTTGAGAACATAGTTCTGTATCTCTGAGAGCCCTTCAGCCTCCAGGGTGCTCCACATCTGAGCTCTCATGGCTCCTGTTAAGGAGCTGTTTCCCTGGGACTCTGCAATATCAGTGCCAAGAAGCAGACAGGGCACACAGCTCTTGTACCATCTCATTGCCCTGCAGGTAAAGGATTGAGGCCCCTCAGATTCCTCCCTTGCCCCTTAGGTAATTAAGGGTTTCAAGCATGCTGTGTTAATTACCAACCAGTCTTCCTGCTGCAGGAATCTCTTCAGGAGAGCAGTGATTTCAGACTGCTTGCTGTATGTGCTGTATGCAGAGCACCACTTGGAGCAGATGAATGTTATCATATCACTGGAAGCTCTGATGTACTCCCCTTGTCAAATTTCAACTCTGGTAATTAAATTCTTTCCACCTACATTCCCCTTCCCATTTCAATGGAGAGAGAGATACTTCAATTATTTTTCAAAATATTTGTGTAGTGTTAAGGGAGAAAAATTAAATGTTTCTTGCTGTCCATCCCTCATCTGGTTACAGCTGAGCAGTGAGAGTGTGAGCCATTTGTATCACTACATTTGAATGGTATAGTGCTTTGAGGACTTTGGGAAGTAAACAGCATTTCATACCAAATCTCATCCCCAAAAGTGTTTCATCAACTTCTTACAAAATAGTGTCTGCTCTTAATCTTGGTGGAATAACCTGGAGGTCTCTAATATACAATATAGGTCTGAAGCAAGACAAGATACAGATAATGAAAGATGAGCCTGGGCCATCAAGCCCAGCAACTGATCAACTTGCATAATGCCAGTGCCTCTCCAGATCCACAATTTTGGGTTTTCGTTGTTTCTGGATAATTTCTAATTAAATTGAAAGCTTTTCCTGAGTTTCTTCCAACCTATTTCTAAAGCCACTGATGTTATAAATGAACAGAACACACTTTCAGTACTTACTTCTCTATATATTTTATGGTGTTTGTTTGGGTTTTTTTAAATGAGCCCAAGTATCTACAAAAGGAGAAACAGTCAAAAACCCACATCCAAAGGAATTTACAAGAGAAGAAATCCATAGTATTCTAGTATAGAATGAGGCCTAGTATAAGCCTATTCTAGTACAGAATGGTGGTGTCTCATTTTTAAAGCTCTGGTTTTTTTATAAAGAGCTAAAGCGTGCAGTTAAGGAAAGTATACAAGCAGATTTGATTTGCTGGAGAGCAGTTAGCTGGGATGCCAGCAGCTTTGCCCCTGCAGGCTGCATCAGCTGGCACAGCAAGGGACACTGTGGTGACTGCAGGGACATGACATTGACCTGCCCATGGCTGCAGCCCCTCTGTGCCACTGGCTCTGGCTTTGTGCTTTGGTGTCCACTTAAAACTCTGCTCAATGCCTCAGTGGTTCCCCAGCTGTGACTGGGGACTCAATGTAAGTGCTGGAGAGTTTCTAGAGTTGAATCAATAGTTGCTATGGCTGCTTTCTGCCAAGACTTTAACCTTTTTTTAAAGCAGTTGTGCACAACATTAATGAGTCTCTGCAAATAGGAGCCTGTATTAAATTGGCACTGGAGTTTGTGCCCTGGAGTTTGTTCAGACTCTAAACGCAGCTGAAGGGAAAGTCTAAGTATTATTCTAAAATGTTAACTACCCAGAATTTCCTCTCTTCTTCAGCTGATGCACAGCAAGTCATCTCTCTGAAATGACCCTGTTAGCTTGAGTTAGAGGCATTTAGTGTTATGACTCATTGCAAGCTGTATCTTTTTAATTCATTTCTCATCTTCCCTTCCACTCTAAGGCCAGCTGATGGATGCAGAGACAGGGCTGGGTGAAATGCCAAAAGCAGCTCTCAGCATGCAATGAGCCTACAAGAACCAGTCTTTATCTACCAGGACTGTAGGCTAAACTGATAGGCCATGTGCACGTTTTCTGTAGTGCACACACACCTCACACATAAACTTCTGCTCAGTAGGGCAGTCTTTATGGTATTTCTGAGAATTGCTCAGGGTACTGAGCAAGATGCCTGAAATGATGCTTTACCTTTGAGCATTCTCCATACAGAAGGTTTGTTTAATAATCATTACATCTTAAGTCTTGAAAAGCATTTGAAGCCTTTCTTGTCATATCATCTGATTATAGCTGTTTGCTTCACAGACGGAATATGCAAATCCCCACAACATATCTTTACAATGAAATGAGAAATTACGAGAATTTTATTGGTGGTTTTCTTCTCTGCTACCTCCTGGAGAAAAACCACCCTCAAATCTTTTCTCTCATCTGGTTGGTATCAGCTGGGCTGACAAAGTAAAACCATCAAGATCAGAAATAATTACAAAAGCTTAAGGAAAATCTGAAATGTGCATGTTCTCTGGAAAAAAGACAAAGCCCATTTTCCAGATCACTGAAACAAGTGAGCATATTCCATAGAGGTTTTGTTAAATTACATATCTAAGAAAAAGAATGCCTCATCTTGTCAATTGGATGGAAGGAATCAGAAGGATTTCAGTCTGAAAGTGGGGCATGGTGTGTGGATTATTAAATGCAAAAAGATGTAAAAGACTTTGGAGGATGGAAAACCAAAATGTGACAGGTGTGATCCTCTGTGGCACTCAGGCTTCTGAAGGCACTCGTGGTTGATTGGGAAGTGCCACAACTTCCCAAGGGTAGTGGGACGACCAGGCTCTGCTGGGCAAAGTGGACTGGGATAAATGTTTCCAAGGGTAAAGCAGAGGGAGGAATGGATCTTCCAGCATCGAGAGGGACACGGAAGGATCTGCTTCTGCTTCCATGGACCTATAAAATTTGTTCAGTGCTGCCTCCATGAACACTGGGGTTTTTCTGGTGGGATGCTGCCAGCTTTTGATTTCTCCCATCTTCCCTAGCAAGATGAAAGAAGTGGAATCTGATAATCCTGAGAATACAGGTGCTGGCAGAGACTAGAGCTGTTTAAGATGGAGCCACCATGTTGGCCATCAACCTTGGGACTTCTGGGTTCTTAGGATGTTTGGAGTCCATCTAGCAGATGGCTTTCCTCAGTAATTGGAACCTTAGGCACACTTTGTAGGGAAGGTATCAGGCTGGCAAAGAGGACTGGAGAGCCAGAGTGGCCTTCATATGCCTGGTTCCTGAGTGCTGCAGGGACTGCCGGAATGAGCAGAGCTGTGGGGGCAGCTCTGGCTATTCCTGTTTGCCAGGCTGGGGCTGAGCCGAGCAGCAGCTCTGTCCTGAGAGCCTGGTGAGTGTCTGCACTGTACCTGCATGGAGACATCAGCAGCCTGGTAGGGCCACACAAAGAGGTTTGCGTGCTTGCTGAGTGTCCACATCATCGGCTGGGTGAAGAGCAAGTGTTATCCCTACCAAGGACACGGGAGACTTTTGAGTTCATGGAAACACAGGATTATAAACATTATAAACACAGGAATTTATATATCAGTGTAAAATAGTGCAGTTTAATTTTTTGAAATGCAACCAGGTAGGTGGGGAGATTAAATTTTGGTCCAATTACTCTCTCTCCACCTAAAGCCCAGTATTTTAAAAACATCACTCAAGTTCCATTAAAATAGGTCTAGACTTCCAGTGAAATATTGATACAGTTTTTCATTTCATGATGTTTCAAGATTTTCACATCAGGTTGGTTTGGTTTTTATGGCATATGCAGCTTGAATTAGAGGTTGGAGTTCTTACCTAAGACTTATTCCAAGTAAAGAGTATTTGGCAGTTGTATGTGTTTGAACTTAGTTATTTTTTCAGAAATTTCTTTACTTTGCACTTCTTCTGAGGTTAAGCTGCCAAATAGCACAACTTGGCCTCTTTTACTGGTTTAGGAAAGACAGGAAAAACTTTCCCCTGAAGACCATTAGAGGTTAGTTCTCTTCCTCTAGATTTAATTTGCTGAATTCTACTTGTACAGAAGGAAGGAGCTTTAGTACTCTTGGCAGACAACTCTATTGCCATTAACAGCTCAAAATAAGAAGCTATCTGGTAACACTGATAAATGACTGCCTTGGAGGGAGTGTGTATTTAAGAGGCATTACCTCAACTGAATTATAAGGTTGGTAAGAACACCCCTCCTTCTGTGTGAGTGGAACAGAAGGGCACACTGCATCTCAGGTTTGCTGTATGGGATTTATGCTGCTTCACTGTAGCATGTTAGAACAATCAAACAAATATTTCCATGCTGCTTGCAAACTGTTGGAATGGGTACATTTGGGAAGGGGAAAATGATGCACATTAGTAATGTTTTTATAATATGTTTATTATTTTGTATATTTTCAAGTATGGGTTTTTAGAAGCTTAACAAAGGTAGCTGTTGCCAAAGAAATTGCAAGAAGACCTCCATGTTGATAATTTTTCAAAGCAATCGACATATAAATCTCACTTCAAGTTTTACTTTGGTGTGATATTGGCATAGAGTCACCTTTTAATCCAGATATAGGTTTGGAACTTCCCTAAACTTCAGGGAAAATAAAATCTGAAATTTGCTTTTCATCATTCCTCACTATTTCTGTTGGAGCAATACTACCAAGAGACAATTGCCAGTAGAGAGGAAGGATGACACAGACACAGACCCTGTGTCTGACTCCATGTGGCATTTGCTAGATCTTAGCATAAAGAGCATCAACATTTAAAATCAACTCTTGAAATTTGTCTTCTCCTGCATGGTAGATGTTGACCAAAACCAAAATTCTAGACTGGTGAAATTCTCCACATCTTGGTTGTGTGATGAGACAGGCTATGTGGCCAGGTTTAGATTGCTCTCACATTTGTGGCATGTTTTAGACACATATTTTTGATGGAATCATAACTTGGCAACCAAAGCTATCTGACTGGCTTTATGAGAATGAGATTGAAAGCTTTTTCCTTTTGTGTATGTTTACAAGAGCAGTTATTCTTCTTTAATAGAATAAAATGTTTTCTTTTGCTTCTGTATTCACCTGTACAGACATTGAAACCCAGCAGTTGAGTAAAACAGTCTGAAGGAAGGTGGGGTTATTGAATTTCATTGTGATATGTTACATAGTTTTCTGTCTCTGAGGTCACTGGGTATGATGTATAAAATTGGGGTCTCTTAGGACACCAGGCACTCTTTCTCTCATTCTTATGCCTCATTTGTATAATGGGGTTTTTTCTGGCTTTGCTAAAGTATCAGTAATCCAGTTGAGTTCACTTAAAAGCTCAGGCTTTCCCAGAAGAATATTCATCTTCTCAGATGCAGAAAATCCTGCTGATCTTGTGTCATTAAATATCTTGGAATATTTTCAGACAGAGTAGGATGATGGTCCTTTTGGTTTGGACAAAACATGGGTCTGACACTCTAAATTTTTCAAAGAATTCAAGGAGTTAACAGGGTTTCTTTTTGTATTTCCTCCTACAGAGTCTTGTTATCAGCAGAGACAAACATAATTCTTGTTCAGTGCTAGTTCCTGATTCTGAGAGGGCTTATGCATATGATTAGATTTCAGTGGAGCAGCTTGTGTGTAAATTTAAAGAATTTGTTGCATGGCTGGAACTTTTGTGAATAAGATGCATATTACTCCCGGGATCTTTTGATGAAAGGTGGTGTAATCTGTATCACTCAGATCAGATATGTTGCTTTTACATGAGTGCCATGCCTGTAGTCTATTCATTTTCTAACATTTAGAATAAAAGATACAAACTCTGGATGACCTGAAAAGAGAATCAACATATCACAGGCACTGCATATAGATTCCTCCCTAGCACAGCTAGCTGACTGGTATTTCATGCAGTTAAAGGTCACACATTTTTTTGTGTGTCAGGCTACAGTTTGCAAGCAGATCAGGTATTTTTGAAGCTTGTATTAACACATACCACTTAAAAGTTCTTCCTGCTGACTGTTACAGAGCTCAGAATTACCTGGCTGGCTAAATTCACACAACCTGATTTTTCTTTTGTGCTGCCCACCACCACTGCCTGTTATTAGAAGTGGAAGAATTGTCAAAATGCTCATAAGCGGACACTGATTTGTGGCCAGAGCAGGAACACTATGGATAGGCTTGAAAAATGTCATCTGAATAATAATAATAATCTGCTTTCCTTGGGAAGAGGTGCAAAAGCAATGATTTCTTTTCCATCCATGCTTTACAGAGATGGAAGGGAGAGCTGCTTGCAGCTCTTTTCTCACTGGAGGATTCAAGCTCATCAGCCCTCTGAGGTCCCAAGACTGAGACTGTCATTTGCCTCAGTCTGTGATCCCTGTTATATTCTGGGGGCTGAACATCACAATCAGTGAGCTATCGAGATGGACTTAAGGTTCTTGACATTAATTGAAAGAGCACCCCAGAATTTCCTTTGTGGTAGTTTTATTAGAAACGGGCCATTTCTGCAGAAAAAGGCTGAAGTGCCCAGCTTATTCAGGATTGCATGTTCTGCATTTGATTTCAGTTGAATCAGGATTCACTCAAACTGGTCTACACGTGGTCTCTTTGTAGTGCCTACCACCTGAGTGACATAAGGTATGTGTTCTTTCAGGAGCATGTGCCACATTTTGTGTAGATTTGCCTGGTTTCCTCCTCATTCCTACTGAGATACTGCTATTTGCCTTCACACCCACCCATTCTATATAGAGCTAGAGAGAAGCTGTATTTAACATGCCCTACAAAGAGCACCACCAATGGGTTCCCATCCTTTTCTAAGTGATGCAAAACTGAGCCAGAGGCTGAGGGTTGGATGTGTCTCAGAGCCAGTGTGTACATGCTTCCATAGTCAAGGGATAAAAGTAGCTGTTGCTACAGCATAACCCATCTGTGCTGGTTCCATTTTCTACCTCAGGAGCAGAGAAATCTGGAAATGGCTATTACTCTCCATGGCTGAAATGAGAACATAGCAAGAGAGTTCAGATACAGATACTTGTTTTGTAGACCTGTCACTTGCATACACAAATCCCTGCTCATGTGTGCTGAGCAGGAATAAAGTCTTAGTGGCAAGTGGGATAAGCAGTGCAAATTCTCATAACCCTACAGACTTGAACAATTTTGTGGACAGAACACCTGTCTGTGAGGCATTTCAGCACATAACTGTATTAAGGTCACCATTACATATGTTAATGACTTCGTTTTTCTTCATTTACTCTCTAGTGTACCTGTGTATATAAAACTGAAACAGTAAGCTCTAGGAACTTTATCTGTGGGTTTAATGTGGCATTTATTAGTTTTGTGCTATGAACTTGGAACACTAGCCACACATCTCAATGAAAACCAATGAAGTATCTTTTGTATCTAAGGTAGGAAAAAAGTATCTATCTCTGTAGTGCAGTGAGCTCTGCCAGCAAAAGAATGTTGGGATGGTTTTGACAGCAACAATGAAATTATAAAAAAACATTCTAAAATAAAAACTTCTTACCACCACACACTGCATGTTAAGGGCCAGGAGTGAACTCTGAGAGCTGCAGAATTCTATCTTTGTACTGCACTGCCATTGATATGTATTCTCATTAGGGGGAAAGTGATTCACCCAAAGTAGGATGTCAACAACTTTGCTCTTTCCCACACACTTTCTTTGAACTAAGGGGTTTTTTTATTGTCAGGGTCCCTCAGGATCATAGTTTGAGAAACTTCATGCAAGTTCAAAACCTACTTGAGTCTTTTCTTGGTGCTGGTACTTAAAAGAGGCAGGTTTCTTCAATTATTTAATTTCTGCATTCTACCAGCAACAACTGGCTTCATCTTTTTCTTCAGCTGTTTGGTTTTGTTGCAGCACTGAAACCCTAGTATTGCTGGGTTTTGGTTTGGGGTTTGTTGTTTGGGAGGGTCACATCAGGGATAGCTCAGCATACTGCAAAACAACATACTTAGCACTGAATGAATAAAAACAAATCTAGAAAGACATTTAATTCTGCCACCTAATGGTATGCCAGGATCAGAGACACACTATGTACCTGATAAAGCAACAGCCACAATCAGGTGAAGAGGATGGGTCTTGAAGGTTCTTTTAATGTTCTTGTTGTTGCAGAGCATGACAAAATATTAAAAGGGACCAGTAAAGAAACAGTATCACTTCCATCAGGAAAATTAAAACCAAGTGCATTGCACAGTCACATGACTCCCATTAACGGCTTAATAGACATTCCCTTTACTGCTGGATCGTGCTATAAATAAGCAGATGGTGGTGATTTGGGGTCCAAATTGTTGGATTTACATACAAAATGTCTTTGGATAGCAGGAAGAAGGTTGAATAGCTTTAAATTAAACAATAAAAGCATACTGTATTTAAAAAAAAGGAAAAAAGATTGAAGCAAGAGCAACAATACTATCAGTATGAAAAGCTCGAATTCTGCAGTTCTGGCAATGTTTTTAAGCTGAGTAAGATAATACATAATTAAGATTACTCAAATACAGTAAATTGAAAAATCAATGCAGTCTTGCTGATTTATAGCAATAGAGTTTTGCCTTTATTCTCTTATGATTTTATTTTCAAGTTAAGACTTCAAATGCATTCATTTAAAAATATTTAGCAAGCTCTAGCCGTAAGCCTATTTCAGATAGTTTTGGTTACACAGCTTGCATCTGAAGTTTTCTACAAGTAATATTTGTTTTTAACCTACTTTTCAATCAAGGTGATTGAAACCTGCCTGCCTTGATTTACACCCTCAGAAGGATTTGTGCCATAGGATCACTCCTGCCTGCTGTTGTAGCATGATCCTGCTCCAGCTCTTACAGCTCCTAAAAGCACACACAAATGGAAATACTCATGACAGTGTTGCCTACCTGACTGACTTCAGTCCTGAGCAGCAGTGTCTACATACAAAGAGCTTTATGCCAATGAAAAACCATGCTATATCGATGCCCTTTGCTTCTCTGGATTAGTTGTGTCTAGTGTGAATGTCTCCTGGATGCTTTTACATCTAGATACTGATGCAGTGTTTTGTAGAAGTGTTCAGTTGAGAGCAGCATGGGCAGTAGCACATGGAGCATTTGCCCTGAAGCTCATGGACCCGTTCAGCTGCCCCTGAATGAGAAACTGATCCTCCAAGAGGGACAAATGGGAAGGCAGCCAAACCACTGAGGCAGGATAACCCAGCCCAGCATCCCTCTGCAGCTCATGGCTAAACACCACACATTGTTGTAGAGGCAGGTTGCTTTGTAGCAGCTTATGTTCACATACAGAGGAATAAAAGTGCCTGCTGAAAATGTTCTCCCAAGCATGAGCCTTGTGACCTCATGAGAAGGGACAGTGTTCCCTACAGCTGCTGTTTTCATTTGGGTAGTTAAATTCCAAATGAATGTAAACTACTGGAGGGGAGTAGGGAAGCTGGAGTTTGCCCAGGTAAATATTGGCATGTAATAATTGCAAGTGAGCTTGTGTTTGCTTCTCTGGGAACGGTTCACGAAATTCATGTACAGGCTTTGCCTTAGCCACAGCTTAAATGCAGCTGTCTCAGGGGAAATATGGAGGTTATTTAATAGTGCCCAGCAATGACACAAAACAACTTATGGCAGGAAGAGAAGGCACCATATTAAATTAAAACTGCACAAAGCAAAATTTAGGAAGACAGAATGTAATTACCCAACCTGGACCCTGGCCAAGGTACTGATGCTAACACCTTTATTATTTAAAAAAAAAAAAAAAAAAAAAAAAAAAAAAAAAAAAAAAAAAAAAAGGCAGAAATGCCGTAAGAGCCAGGAAAATCAAGAAGAGAAAAGACCTAGCTTTTAGTCTCTTTTTTGAAAGATGGCACTTCAAGTAACACAGTGCCCATTAGCATTACACCAGGGTATTGATTCAGTACCTACTAAGAAATAAGAAGGCCACCCACTGAAGAGCATGCATAATTAAAACTAAAAAATTAGCTGCTTTCTCTGTGAAATACAGAGTTCTCATAGCAGTGTTTCCCCAGGAATAGACCATCAGGGGGAAAAAATAGTTTGCACTTCACCTCCAAGGAATTTTGCAAAGGTCAAGCACTAGAGCCAGCTGGATGCATTATTTAGTGACTTGACCATTTTATTACTGAATATTTCATTGCGTTTGTTTCTACAATCAACTATTTCTGTTCATGTTAAAAGGAGTTATCACTAAATCCCATTTTTACTGTGACAGACAGTGAGACAAGAGACAGCCAAAGGAAGCAGATATAACCAGTCGTACTTGATGCTCAGCAGCTTCCAGTTCCTTTGGGTTCCTTTAGTAACTCCCAACTTCCAGTGATTTTCTTAGTGTTATTCTAGGAGATTGCAACAGAAATAAGAATCCTTGTTGCTGCCCAGCAGTGTTCTGCAGAATTACTCCAATTACACCGTGAGGCCCTGAAGACACGTCACTGAATAACGATGCAAGGTTCTGTGGGCATATGGGAATAGGGAAAGGGAGAAAATGAATTGAAGGCAGAGGTGCAGTTTTGTATCCTCTGTGCAAACTAGAGCCACACAGACTGGAAGTGACCCATATGTCTACCACAGTTACGATTTCAGCCATGGACTCAAATTAAGCCTGGAGGTAGCCATTTATCTTTTACAGAATGGGTGTCTTCTTGAAGGAAAATCCTGAGATTTCACCTTGATCAGAAGTTTCATAGTTGATTGAGAAATCATCTGAGGCTTTAGGGTCAATGTTTTACAGAAGTTCTTTTCAGGCTAAAATTCAATAAACCTGTGTCAGATGGTTACTCAGATACATTTTTGACCTTCGCCAGTCCAGTGTGCCATTTTGCTGAATGGGTAGACCTAGAGTTTTAGGAAAACAGACACAGGACATATAGATAGCCTGTGTAAAAGCTGCACATTGTCATTTATTTCGTGTTAAAAAAATACGAGCACTATTTATCTCAATTCCTTGCATGTTTGTTTGGTTTGGGGTTTTTTTGCTAGTGGGATATTTTAATTTCCCTGAGTGCATGCTAAATTATTTGTAAGATCAAAATTGCAGAGCAGAGCCTGCCTTTTATGAATGAATACTATTAAGCACATTATCTAGTTATGCTAAGTCTTCACAGGCAGCAGCTTCTATTGTATAGCTTTTCTATATAATATGTCCTTCAGAGCCTGTGCATTTACCAATAAGATTTTATGGGTATCTGTAGCAAGCTGGAACATTTTAGATTAACAAATTACATAGCAGCATTATTATGTGCAGGTTGTGTCTGCTCCACAGTTACAGCTGAAAACGACTTTCCACTGTAAACCCAAAAAACACAGCTGCCTTTATATAATCAGAAAAGCTCTATCCACTTCAAGTTAAGTGTAAGTAAAAAGTTATAGGACACAGGACAGAGGAATAAGAGGCTCTGTCTTCCTTGGGCCTCATCTTAAATGCAGAAGTCTACACTGAGTTGAAAGAATTTCAGAATATAACAAATACAGCCATAATATGCCTGTGATATCTGAGGACAAAATTCTGCAATTAAAAGTGGATTTCGCAAACAGATTTGCATGGGTCCTGCATGAGCAGGTCCTTAATATCATTAAGAACTCCTGTTTGAAAAATCACTGCATGTTTTCAATATTTATGATTTATCATGGATGAAAGAGTTTTTCTCTTCAGAAGACAATTTCTTGACTCTTGGTAGCTCTTTTTTTGATCAATGCTGAGCACTTGTCAGAGTCCTTACCTGTGGTGTCTGCGTGAAAAGAAACATAAACTTTTAATCAATCTTCTTCACATACACAGTCTTCCTTTGTTAATGAGTAGAAAAAGCTAGAATGCTTTTCTCTTAATCATATAATAATTTCACTAATTCCAGCAGTCTTAGTGATCATACTACAAACCACAAAAATATGCACTTTAAATTTCTTATAAGACAAAGAGAATACTGTATGTCGTCTTCATTAAGATACCAGGCTCTACCCATTATGATGAAGCATCATTAAAAAATGAGTGAATATGTTTGTAACCTTCTCGGCCAGTAGCACACAATTACTGCATGTGTATAAAAAGAAAAATAATGATCTGATGCTGTAGCCAGAGATACAGATGTACACAGTGAATCAAGATCCATTTTACATATTGTCATTGCTCCATTTGGAGCTTGGATATGCAGGGGTTTCTGACAGCCAGAGACAAAATGTAAGCATTGGTTCATAGCTCTGAATTGGGATCACTTCCCTGGAGTTTCATCCACAGTAGAGACTCACCCACTCCTCCATAGTGCCTCTGCTGTGGAGCTGTTCTGCCAAAGACAGAGTGCAGGAAGCTACCCAGCTATCAGTACTTTTCATCCCATGTTAGTATATTAAGTTAGTTCCAAAACTGCACCTTTCCTCATCTTAGCATGAAGCTATCCTCTAGCAAAGCCATCCACAGGGGACTGAGCTTTGAACCATAGCCAGCCCCTCCTGCTGCTACATGGGATCGACAAATGGCCCCTGAAGTACAGAATCAATGCTTTTATAAAGCTCCTATATTAAAAGATAGTGACAAAAATAATACCCAACATTCATATATTGGGATTGCTGTAGAGGCTTCTTCAAGATTTATTTTTTTTAAATTCTTTTGCAAAAGTACTCAATGCAAAAAGGTCACATTTTGTTGAACCTTGGAAAAGGAGATAGATGGGAAAGGAGATAGATGAGCCACATTTACACTTCTGAATGATTGCGTTGGCCTCATGCTCAGTATTTAAAGCAGAGGGAAGAAGGAGGAATGGAGAGAGATTTGGAATGATGATGTTTGTCTTCCCAAGTAACTGCTGGGTGTGATGGAGCCCTGCTTCCTTGGAATAGCTGATTACCTGCTTCCCCATGGAAAGTGTTAAACTAATTCCATGTTTTTTCTTTCCTTGCTTGCATGGCTTTTACTTTCCCTATTAAATTGCTTATATCTAAACCCATGAGTTTTCCAGCTTTTATCCATCTGATTGCTTCCCCAGTCCTGACATTGCAGAGGGGAGCAAGCAGCTGTGTGGGGCTTGGCTGCTGCCTGGGGTTAAGCCAGGACAAGGTTGCTCCCTACCCAAAGAGTAGCCCTGATTCAGCTAAAATTGTCACTTCCCATAAAGAGGAAAATACTAGCTTTTCTCTGAGCCTTGGGATTTTGTTAGTACTATTGATTTAATAATCACCTTTTCAGATACTGTGATGACAAGAAAAAAATTATAAAGGGGATAGATAATAGGTAGTATCCAGTCCAGAATTTTATCTGATTTCTTTCAGTCTGTTGTAGAGTGATGCAACAAGATAATAACACTGAATTCAGTGCAAGCCACTGTAATAGGGTGGAGAGTCAGAGCCAGTAACCTTCTCATGGTAGCTCTAGTAAGTACTCCAGTATTCACTAAAAGAGGAAATCCCTTCTTGTCTTCCTTCTGGTATTTTGTATCTTTTAGTTATGAGCAAAAATGTAAAGGGTTTTGGTTGTCTTATTTTCCCAAAAGGAATGATTCTATAGAAAACATCCATTACTGCTTACTCTTTAACTAGATGTTATTCCCAAGTGCTGTGTAATCATTAAGTGAGCTTTAATTTAACAAGTGTGCTGCTCTTAGCACATTTTCACTTATGTAGTAGTAAATTAGCTATAACAGATTGTAACTGTTCTCCATCATTTAGCAATAAGTAAATCTTCCCATAAATATCTTTAAAACTAAACCAAGGTATTTTTATGGCACTTGCTTACCACTCATTCTTATTTCTCATCACAGCTTAAACAATATCCATTTGAAAGAAATGATTATTTTTCATGCTGAGGTTCAAATTTTCAGTTCATTTGCTTTCTGGTTACTGGGAAGGAAACTGCACCACCTGAGGTATGTCTCACTTGGCCACCTCTGGCAGATGAGCAATGCTTTGATAACAGGGATGGCAACACTTCAGTGGCCTAAGTGAATTCCCTGGATCAATGGGGCGTCGCTGCATTTCCACAGTGATTTCTTTCAATGTCTCATAGTTTCACACATTTATATCACAGATTTTGCTTTGGTGGTAATCAGCAGCAAGTTTCTGAATGACTACAGTACTAAGAGCCAAATCTCAAAAACACAGTAACCAAACCAGAGGCTGATATTTAGAGGAGCTCTCACCTTTTTTGTCTGCAGCCTTCTGAGTTTGTGTGTTAAGTCAAGCCTCTATGCTTGTGTCTAAAGGAAGAAAACGCCTTCTGAAAGACTGTCCTTCTGTGACACTTCTTCTCTCTGTCCCTATACAGATAGTGAATGACCATGATTAATTAGAATAGCTACTAAAGTGATTTCTTGAGAACAAAGATGATATTTAACTTGAATATTGTTTTCTCCAGGGCTTTTCCCCAATCCTTTAGGACTCTGCACTTCAAAGGGAAAAAATGGATCTGGCACTTAACATTTATGCTAGGCTGACATTGTTGGTTTGCTGCCAAAGAGACATCACAGAGGCACCAGCTGAGGGATCTCAGCCACTGAACCTTGGTGCTGGTCTTACAAGAAATCACTTAAGTGGTGACATGGAATATCTCTGTCCATTTTGTCCTTAAAGTTACAGAAATGCCATCCCAAATTAAGTTAAATCACAGTTTTCTCATCTAGGTACATGACCCTTCAGAACCAAACTGATGCCATCAGCTTGTTTCACAATACACAGCCTGAAGCAAAGTCTTAGAGGATGAAAAATTTGCTTATAAAAATCCTGCCCCATCACTTTCTTATTGCCCCCTGCATATCACAGACCTCTTCATATGACATTATCCTTTCTCTGGAGTTTTCTATATTGTGGCTTTGGTTTTTCGTTTTGGTTTGTTTTTTTTTTTTTTAATGGCAAAACCAAACATGACATTAAAAATAACTGTTATCCTTCCAACCTCAAGAAAAAAATGGGTCTCCATTTTAAAATAATTGCATTTTCATTTGAAATCTGTTAAACCTCAATGGCCTCTTGTCAGTATTCTCACTCAGAAATGTTTTTCTGATTCTTTGACACCTATTTCTCTCTCACTTCATGGGGATTTTGGTTTCCAGCAGAAACCAGCTTAGAACAAAGGAGCTAAAAGAGGGTAGTGGATTTTGAGTTGCACATGGGTGTTACATTAATTATTTTTCCACTGAGTCCATATGTTCTTCTAAATATACAGAATGATGCCATTAGATGGGTAATAATCAGTGATTTCTCTTAGTAGTTTTAGCTGAATTGTGAGATAGAATTGTTCCCTGGAAGCTTATTTTCACTTGGCAAAAGGAAATACATTCATCTAGTCATGCAACTGAAAAGCAAGATAGAACAGGAATTTGGCCAGCATTTTCAGCACTTCAGATTTTTGAAAAGGAGAAATTTAGCTTTTCCTATATATGCATCATCAAAACAAAGTCTTTCTTTTGGAATCTGGGAATTTTATTGAGGGAAGTTTTGGAAGTGGCCCACTGTCACTAGAAAATTCTATAAATATTGCTGTATTTAGAACCTGGATTTCTGTCTGGGCGATCTATATGTACAACAGTACTGTGTCCATTCTTAAGGATTTTAGTTTGTCAATCCAGGTTATTTAGATTTTTATTATTTCGGTTCTTATGCTATTCTGAAAAAGGATACAAAATATTTGTAGAGCATAGTATTTTTTCAAATGTAAACATTTTTCGTTTGTAAACAGTACCCTTTAGAGTCTGTAGAGAAAGGCATGTGTGAGCAAGTCTAATACAAGTTATTTTACTCCTGCATCTCCAAAAGGTAACCTCGTTCTCAGTTCATGTGATGCCTCTGTTTGTTTGTCCTATTGTATTAAACTACATCAGCGAAGGTTTGATCTGTATTATGTTTAGGTGGCTCTGTGTAAAGCTATAAAAGGGCAAGCTCTTTAGGACAAACTTCTCTCAGTAGTGGTGCTTGTTTCACAATATTTTGAGAGCATGTGTTTCCCTCTCAGTCTTTTCATTGACAGCCATACTTCAGTGAGTGCTGCAAGCAAATAGCCCAGAGTCACTATAGGTGTCCTGGTGATAAGACTGTGCTACGACTGATTGCGAAAAGATTTGAAATTTTCATCAGATATGTAATATTAAAAGCATGCTGGATAAATTATGAAAAGAAAAACGGAAAGTAGCTGAGTTTTTTAACACCTTAAATAAAAGGAGAAAAAAGTAGACGGATCAAAGAAGCTTAAGAAGCAAGTCTGTTTGCTCTTTTTTATCAGATGTTATTTGAATCCTGGAGGGTTTCATTATCCAGCTGGAAAGCACAGGGCTTGTTTATCAGAGTGCCAAGGCTTACACTGAAATGACAACCTGGTCTGCAATCCCCAGGGGATGGTGTGGGCAGAGTCATGGGCAGAGGTGAGCTCACTGACCCCATATCTTTGCCTGGGATCCTTGGAAACCCTGGTAGCACAGGTTCAAAACTTCACACACTGTGTTTCCTCAGCCCTTCATTGAAAACAGGGCCTTTGACTGCAAACCTCTTTTGCCAGCTTTTGATTTCCTGTCTGCACCATGTGGCTGCTATCAGTTTACAAATAAAGAAAAATTAAAATTGGTTTATGAACTGTTATTATTATAACTGAGTTCTGCAATTAGCTAGGTCTAAATGTTTTCATATATTCCACACCTCTGTTGCCCTTTGAGATTTTTAACTGTTGTTTTCTTGTACATTAATAATTTCCTTGTATAATTGTTCCCAAGAGAATGAGCTGAAAGAATTATGAATTAATTTGCATCTTTTAATGTACTAATAAACTTTGCAAGTAGAAAATTTCACTCGATCCAGGTGGAAACCAATCACTTTAAATCAAAGCTTACTGAATTTCAAATAGGGTTTTTTTCAGGAAGTTGCAGAAGAACAGTGCTCTGCATGTTAAAAGTAATTAGACAGCACAAACAGCAATTTTAGACAAAGCCCTGGATCATTTTTTTTGCTGCAGCATAGAGTTCATAGGCACTTAGAAAAATGAGTATTTGTCGTACTTAAACAAAATAAATAGCAGTTTCTTGGAGGTTGAGAGGTCTCAGGCTGTAAATGTAGATTTCACTCTTTCATTGAAAAATACTTTTAAACTGTTTTAGCGGTTTTTATTGTCTGATGTAAATAAATAATTCATGGTATAGCCTCTAAGACAGGGTTCAAGAAAAAGAAATATCCTTTTATGTACAATTTATTCAAATAGAATCTTGAGTGAAAGAAATGTTCTATCTCATGTATTCATTTATAACCAATGCCAGGCCCTTGTTCACCAAAGCACTCAACTTCATTTATCTCTGAGCACTTGAAAAACCAATGTTATTTTCCTGAGTAACTAAAGAAACAAATTCTGAGCCTCTACTCCAAGTTTAATACATGAGAGTGTTACTCACATAGTTACTCACAAGCTGAAGCAATTTATTAACTGGTGATTTGACATCCAAGTTTATTTACTTTCATGTATTGTAGCCTTGGTTAAATCTGGGAATAGAAATGCATGCTCTAGCCCCCATTTTCCACATGAGACACAAAATATATAATTAATGGAAAAGACATGTCTTGATATCAAGCTTCTGATTTTGGAAGTCTATTTTAGTAGCTGATAAAGTTTAGCATTAACATTTGACAGGGAAAAAAATCCATTTGTTTAAATGGTTACAAACAGTCAGGGCCAGAATGAATCCCAGCTGGTGTGGGAAAGGGAGGACAGTGCAGAAGAGGGAAGGGACTCTTCCTTAGGCCAAGGAAACGTCCCAAGAGGTGAGAAAAGGCCAGATGGGGACTTGCTGGGGAAAGAGTAAGAGGAAATGGGGGTGCCAGACCAAATAAGGGGTACTGCTAATAAGGCAAAGGGAGCTGTGCCTCTTCCCTGAGGGAACAGATGCAGATTAGGGGCACAACTTCGTCAGGATTATTGATATGGCCACAGAGAATCAAACCTGCAAAAAAATACAACCTGGTGTGATGTCTCCTGATGGAAAATAGAAAAACAAAGCAATTTCTAAAAATATGGCCTAAATATAAATGATCAAAAAACTGAATGCAGGAATTTTTCAGCAGATCTGGATGTTTAGACTTTTTATGCCCCTCAGGGCTTTGAAGAACATAAGCTTCTTTATCAACATAGCCTGAGATGATGCTCCTTTCTTTAGCATACCAGAGAAGGAAAACATTGTATTGACTGAAGAAACCCCCAACAGAACCTGTTTCTCCCACAAAGCTACCAGGCACGCAGGCTTCCACACATTCTACCTGAAAGAGTTTTCCTGTTCTAAGTTTGAAGTTTGTAGAATGCTTGCAAAGCAAACTTGTATGAGTGCTCAGAGCACTGTTTGTCATGAAAAGTACTGACAACAGCAGAACATCCTAGCAATATGAAAATACACATTTAAAACAGTCACTATTTTTATTCTTTGAGATGTATTGTTTGATTTTTTAGGGTGTTGCAGAGATTACAAACAGATATATCGTTTTCCATTCTTAAATGATTTTTATATAAATGTATATATAAATTAATTTTTTAATGTCTATGGTAATTAAAGGCTATTTTTTCTGTGCTCAAACAGCATTTTTACAGACAAAACATCCAGCTATCCCTTAAACAGTCCAGAAGACACTATTTGACACCAGAAGTGTCAAATGATGCCATGATGGATTCATTTTATTTTAGCAACAGATAAAACAAGTGAAATTCTTTATAGCAGACAAATTTTCTCCAATTCTAAACTGGAAATCGTCTTGCTTAATGTAAATACATATGAAAGTCCTCAAAATATACAAGCTGCAGAACAAATTTCAGTGCAATGCTATTTAAAACAGGCAAGGTGAAAAAAAATCATAACAGAAAGGAGGGAAGATGCCACAGAGCCAGCACAGTTCAGTACCACTGAAATGAGGCTGCTGTCTAATTGAGATGTTTTGAGATCTGGCCAAATAATCCAAGATCCTGAAAATTATCACACCTGTAGAAAGTATGGACACTTCTTCACTTCTGGCACATCCCAGCCTGCTCTTGCTGCACAAATTCCTTCGTGGAAGGACTTATTCTTCCACGGTAAAGTAATACTCTATTTAATGGCATTTTTTTCTCACCAGGCTTTAAGAAAGTCATCAGTACTGTCTCCCCAAATTCCCTCCACATTGCAGTGTTTAATGATATCTAATCTAAAGCAAGAACATGGTGCTTAATGAATATTGATTTGTCACATGAATACCAGGAACAGATTAAGTCCAAAAGTTCCCTGTAATCTGCTGGGAGAGATATGTGGAGTGCTGGAGTCAGCATAGCCAGAAAAACTTCAAAGTATTTTTCTTCAGCTCTAATTTGAAAATTTCAATGGCAAAGTTTGCCCTAAGGAGAAATGGTGCTAAGCACAAATTTATTTATTTCCTGCTGATGAACACAGCCATGTGAACGACTGAGATGTTTTTTCTTGCAGGAGGGTGCCAGAGCTGCCGAGTTAAAAGCTTAAGCTTCAAAACTGACATTGACCCTATTTATTAGCACAATAATGGGCTTGTTGTGGCTCCCGTGGCTTTCCACGATTGCAGAGGGCTATATGTAAGTGTGGTTTTGCTGTCCCAGTGCAGGTGGCTGGCGAGGCAGGGTGCATGGTTGAAAATACACGCCGTGGTGTCTCCTGGAAGATGACAGCATTACTCGTGATGCTCACTTTCAGGGCACGGCAACAAAATCCCTTCAGCAATTATTTATCTCTAAGAACAGGCTGACTTCATCTTTTGAAAACATGTGTTTTTTCTGCAGCACTTGGGGAGCAGAGCTTGGACAAATCTCTTTTGGAGTCAGTCAGATGAGCTTTCCCCTTGGGCATGGCAGTAGGTGGCCACCATCCCTTAAGCCCTGGCATCAGCCACTTATGAGAATGTCACTGCTAGGAACTGGCAGGGCTGGGAAACAGGTGAACAAGGGCTGTTCCTCACCTGATTGCTGCCTGGAAGAGAGGCAGGGTTTGGAGCCTGACTTCACACTTCCCTCAGGATACTCCAATCCCCTCATAATGGCATTTTCTGATCTTGCAGAATTTCTAATGAGAAGTTAACCCTCCAATATCAAACTGTATTTGACCTTCTCTAGAGAAATGTAAGATTTCCAACACACGCAAAACATGTTGAAAACACAGCCTATTGAAAAAAAATTGCAAGAAATTTTTACCTACAAGGAAAAATTTTCAGTACAAGTTTTCCTGTTTATACTTTTGATTACTGAGGAATTGTTCACCTATTTTCAAAAAACAGTATCTTCATGAGGTCTCTTTTTTATTACTATTACTTTTGTTGCTTTGAAAATAACTTTTTTAAAACAGCTTACTGTTTTTAGAACACCTCTTATTGGAGCATATCGGTCCTAAAAAAAAGCCAAAAGTGCTTCAAATCCTTCAGGAATCATCAATACTTCATGGACTCATGGAATAGCTGAGGTGTGCAGTGACCTCTGGAGATGATCTAGGCCAACCCTCCTGCATAAGCAGGTTGCTCAGGACTATGTCCAGTCAGCTTTTGAAAATCTCCATAGAAAGATTCCACAATGCTCTGAGCAACCTGTCCCACTGCTCAACCACTCTTACAGTAAAAAAAAAGAAAAAAAAATCACTAAAAAATTCTTACTAAAAAAAAAAAATCTTACATTTCAGTTTAGGTCCATTGCCTATTTTCCTGTCACCAGAAACCACTGAGAAGAGTCTGGCTTCTTTGCTCCCTGCCACCAGCTATTTTTACACACTGATAAAGTGTCCTAAGCGCTCTCTCCTGATGGAGCAGCCTCACCTTTCCCAGCCTGTCCTTGGCAGCCCCTGTGGACTCTCTCCAGTGTGCCTGCATCTTTCTACTCTGCAGCTGGAGAGCCCCAGCCCGTACTGCTGGATGCGGCTGCTCCTCCCCAGGTGCAGGGCTTTGCACTTTCTTTCGCTGAAGTGAGTGACATTCCTGTTTGCCTCATTCTCTGCCAGTCCCCCTGGATGGCAGCACAGCCACCTTTCGAGTTCTGTACCACTGCAAACCTGAGGGTACCTCTGTGCCATCATCCACGCCGCTAAACAAGGGCGCTGAACAGCACCGGGTCAGCATTTGAACACGGAGCATGAAGGAGCGGTGCTCTGGAGTTTAAAAGCCAGTTTTTATGTGCGCATTTGACTGCCGTCTCCCCGTCAAGCCTCTGTGTCTCGCTGTTATCCCTGCTCCTGTCGGCAGGAGCTCCAAGCGCTGCAGAAGCACAGCTCGGCAGCATTACCGGCTGGCACAGGCACCGAAGCCATCGCCTTCCTGCCCCACAGAGAGGTGCAGGGGCACCCCCAGACGGGATCCAACCTGCTCCTTCCACCTGAGAAACTCCTCAGGACATCAGAGGCTACTGCTGCTCCGCTCACACGCGGATTGGGCCAGCTGGAGCATTTACAGGTGCTCACCATCGAGGAGGAAAGGAGCATCTCTTAGCAGGCAAATTTCTGTGAGAAGGCTTCTACAGCTGTTTGCTGCAGGGTGGGCCCTGTGTAGATTTCGGTTGCTTCTGACAAAATTATCTATTTAAGAAACAGTTTGGGGAAAAGCTGAGACGAGTATCTTATTTGAAAGTCTCAGGAGAGTTCTTTACATGATTATATGCTGTAGTAAAAGAGATAAGTTTGATTCCTTGCATAAATTACTATTAATAATGTAATTAAAAATTTAAATATTAATTATTATAATAAATCCTTTAGTACCTAACAATTATAGAGTGTTACAAACTCTGAAATAAGCACTACACGTCTCTTAATAAACGACATATTCATGGCCTGAAACTGACTTTCTTTTTTTCTTGCATTGTAGGAGACCTCAATACTATAGACACCAAATATCTGGATTTTCACTTACTCCAACAGAAAGCAAACAAGTGTCAGAGTAAGAATCAGATCTCAAACCCCAGCAGGTCTGGCCTCCTCTGATGGAACTTCCACCCTTCTGTCATGTATTCTTCTGCTTCATTCTTCTAAATTCAGATTCTTCCTCAAGATCTTACATGCCGGTGCACTTTCAGACTTTTTCCATATCTGATCTCTCTTATCTTGATTTCCATTTTGTGAACTAGCAGGTCACTGTATTTCCTTTCTTATAGTTCAAACAAGGAGGCTCTGAGATAAAGAAAGGCTAATACCACAATTCTCAAAAGCATATCTGTAACTCTAATTCTATTTCTGGACTTACTTCTATATTCAACACATCTTTTTTATTGTATTTGTCTTTGATCCTGCTCAAGACTCTTCACAGTCTGTTTTACTTGGCAGCAAAGAACTATGGCCATATGTAGTGTTAAGGTTGAAAGAAACTAGAGAGCTGCGGCTGGAGTGGAGCTGGAAAAGGGCTCCCAAAGCAAAATTTTATATCAATTTGAGGATTTGATAGTCCAAGGAAATGCTGCTCTGTCCTTCCTAAGGCTCAGTTTAGGATTAAACTTGGAAAAAAACCCAGAGCTGTATTTGGAGTGAGGCTGGAAGGAAGCTGCCAGCAGAGAAACCGTTTAGCCCAAAACGAAATGTTTATCTCCAGGAAGGGCTGTGGAACGCTCCTGCAAGGCTGAGATTAGAGCTGGCAGCATCCATTTTTGTAACTTACGTACGCAACCCTGATTTTTGTGCTCATCGGGCATGTGAACACCAGTCTTAAAGTATGAACTACATCCACAAGGAAGAGGGTTGTCATTCCAAAGAGGTTACGGGGAGGGAGATTGACCTCCCGCTTCTAGAGTGCTGTGCTGTAAGGGAAGGAGACGCTGATCTACCTGATACGCTGGGAAGGACAAGCCTGAAAGTCACAGGTGGCGAGCAGCACAGGCGGCAGAGGCCGTGAGCCGGGCGGGCACTGTACCGCGGTACTCCTATAGCACTCATCTATGCTGCCATACCGATACATCGCTCTGTTCCCACCTCCGTGCCGCCGTCTGTTCACGCAGAACCGGGCGGGCGCGGCCCCGATCGCGGGCACAGCCCAGAGCGGGCGCGGCCCCGGCCCACAGCGGGCGCGGCCCAGAGCGCGCCCCCTGCCGGCGCGCCCGCCCGCGCGCTTCCAGAACCATCGCTGCCCCGGCCAAAGATGGCGGCCGCGCGCGCGTCACGGCCCCGCAGGCCAATGGCACCTGCGCGCCCGGGGGGTCACGTGGCGGCAGGGAGCCAGTCGCGGGGGGTGCGCGCGGCTGCCTGCGTCACTTCCGCTACCGGGGCCGGGCCCGCTGCGGCGGCGGAGCGGGGGCGAGCGCGCAGGAGGCGGCCGGGACCGCGCGGGGCCGGGGCAGGTGCGGGGTAGGGGTTGGGCTGGGCTGAGACTGGGGCCGGGCGGGGGCCGAAACTGGGAGAGAGCCCGACGCGGCCCGTGCTGAATCGGGCGCCGGTCGCCGCCCTGCCGGGGCTGGGAGGGGTTTCTGCGCTCTGTGGTGCGACAGTGGTTCCACAGCGGTGTGTTACGCTACTGCCAGTCAATATGGGGGAATGTTGTTCAGTTTTTAGCTGTCTGCCCTCCTTGCTCTTGATAAAGCTCTTGAAGTTACCTTGCTCTAAATGCCAGTTTCCAAAAAGGAAAGTTAAAATCACCGAGTCGGCCCCGTCAGTTCCTGCAGACCGTGTCACCCCCGTGGGAGAGCTGCGTTTAGTGGCACAGTCAGGATGTATCTCGTAAAGTACTTCCCGTTATAAAAGTAGCGTTTTATAACTGCTCTGCAGAGCAGAGTGACTTTCTAGCAGCAGGATTTTTCTTTGCCACTCCAACGTGATAAATGCGAGCTGTCCAGTGCTGTGCGTGCTTGTTTCTCACCCTTGTTTAAACCGGCCTGTTTTTAGAACACTCTTAGCTTATATCGATCATTGCACGGGTGAGGTATGACCAGTCATTTGAAAGAAGGCACTGGTAGTTTGGGTGTTCTGTAATATCAGAGATTGTGTGCGATTGTAATTAAAGGACATTAAAGTGACTCCAAGGCCTTGGGGTTTTTTTGTATAATGTGCACCATTTGTGGCAGTGAGCTGGCAGTTTTCCTGATACCAGCAGAACACACAGGCTGGTTCTGCTGGTGCTGTCGATTTACCCATGAGTGGTGTCACTGTTTTCAGAACCTGTCTTTTGGGGCGTGACCTTGACTGAATGCTGTGCACATAAAGCTAACTGATTCTTTAGAGGGTGGCTTAAAATCTCTTCCTGAGTATTATCCACCATACATATTGTGCTGTTTGCTTATTTGGGTTTATACTTACATGAGGTTTTAAGTTAATTTGGAGAGCAGAGTACTCCTGCAATGTTGTGTCTCAAAACAAAGGTTAGTTGCCAAAGTAACTCAAACGTAAGTACCTAAAGAGTCTTGATTTAATTTAAGCATATGAAAAGTGGTATGTGCTCATGTTTTTGTGTAAATTGTGAGAGAGAAGTCTCTGATGGAAGTGGGAGACAAATACAGCTAAAGCAAGGTTAAACTGTGTATTTAAGACAGGTTTACCTCCTATTACAGTACTTCAGTGATAATACTGGTTTTACTACAGATTTTCGTTGATTGGTTGGTTGGTTTGCGTTTTTTAATTACTTCTATTGTAGCTGAGAATAAGTAGTAAGTGTACCTTGTCTGAAAACCACGTACCAAAACAGAAAAATACATTTTCTTGTGCATTTGCAGGAACAGAGTGTGTTAAGTTATCTCAGCAACCATGCTGGCTGCCAGGCTGGTGTGCCTGAGGGCACTGCCATGCCAGACCATCCGCCCCACCATCACTCAGGCTTCCCCAGCCTTGAGGAGCTCCAGTATAAAAGTATACAGGCTGTGGCAGCCTAGCCAGGTAAGGAAAGTCTCTTTCAGATGGCCCTGACTGCACACATTTTAAAGGGCTGAGTATATTGCCTAAAGAATCACTTTGCATGGAGTACCTGATGTGAATGAGCATGAGCCTTCTGCTTGTTTGAGGTACTGCTCTAATTTACTGAAGGAAGAATGTTATTCAGTCAAAACACAAAGGGGTTTGGAGCAGTTGAAATGTAATCTTCTGTTCCAATGACTGACTTGTGTCTTGAAATTAATGGGCAAAAGAGCTCAAAAGAGGTACTTAGGGATGGACAGGCCTTACTAGGTAAGGAAGGAGGAACAGAAATTCTTGTCCTGTCTCCCTGTTCCCAAGTCAGAGTCTTAAATATAACATTAAAATAGACACTTTCTTTTTAATTGTTTTAGTCCCAATATGTGTTTAGAGCTGTAGTCCATGATAGAGCAATCTCTGAGCTATGGCAGGACAATCACAGATCTAACCAGCGTTTTTGAAAACCAGACTGTCATTATCCTGAGTCACTGTTTATTCTTCATTGAGAGAGGATGTTGCAGACCTGCAACTCTCAACTGTTAGGGGCTGTTGCTGCTCTTCTGTCTTCTTGATGAATGTGCTAGTGACAAATTCTTCACCTTTGTATTTTCCTCTGAAGCATTCTAAGTTTGTAGGTGCTTGGTGGGGGTTTTTTGTATGCGAATTTTCTGGCATTGGGCTGGATTTCATTAGCTGCCAAACATAACCAAACTCTGGTAAACCCCTTGAATTGTAGTGTTCTAATGGCTAATGAGAGTAATGCTTGTAGGTTTTGTATTTCAGTGTTGAAACTAACTCACAGCTTGATGTGAGTCCTTCACTGCTCAGATGGAATTTTAATTTAAAAATTCCTGTAAAAAATGCTCAGAAAACTTCAAAAGTTGTTTTTGAACTTAGATATGAGTGTATTGTGTTGCTCTTGCAACTTTTTAAGACCTTGAGCAGCATATTGTAATTACTTGGAACTTGTTGACCTTAAAAATACTGAGTTTCTAGGTCTTTATTCAAGGTTTGTTCTGTAAATCAAGGTTAGACTTGAAAGCAAAAAATTTGTATGGCTTTTCCGGCTTTAGTATCTGTAAAATGTAAGTATTGTGAAAGAATTTTTTTTTTTTACATAAGTGTGTTTGCATGGAGAGTGTTTTAGCGTAGAAAGCAGAACGGTTTTTTGCAAAACAAAAAAGTAACAATTATGTTTTTATATTTAACAAAGAGGCTTGTGGCAGTGTTTAGTACAGTGGGACTAAAGTAGAAGAAATGCAGTCTGAAAATTCTAGCTTCTGGAATTCACTGCATTGATTCTATACTTCTAGAATATGTGAGTGCTTTTCACAAAGGTTCCTAAATTTTAACATTCACTTGTTTTCCTTAAACACAGTTGCTTGATATGTATGAAGGTAAGCAGATTAATAAGAGATTGATTAACAGTTTTAAGTGTAGCAAGTAGGTAAGACTATCTCCTGTTTTATTTTAATAAATATTTCTTATGTTACTTCTGAATCTAACAGAGTTACGCCAGCAGAGTAAGAACGGGTACAAGGCGTGGAAAACTTGGCCAGGAAGTGAAAGAAGCAGCATTTGAGCCATCTGCAGAAACCGCACTTAAAGGTAGAGGAGCTCTGCTTTAAATATTGAGAACCTTAACTTAAAACTGCCTCGAAGGAATGTGTTTGTCACTACTGAAACTGGTAGTGAACTGACTTGAAATAAAGTGAAGCTTTAAGAAGGAGAGGTAAAATGGGGCAGCTAATGCAGATACATCAAAATTCACATGAGGGTGTTGTTAACTTTCCAAAAAAAAGTATTAATGAGTGTGTGGTTTTTATTTCTTTACACAGCTGATCGTCTGGGGAGATTCATTGTTGCAGGAGGGGCTGCTGTTGGCCTGGGAGCCCTCTGCTACTATGGAATGGGCATGTCCAGTGAGCTTGGAGCTATCGAAAGGGCTGCGTAAGTAAGATGGTTTACTTCTTTAATGAAGCAAATCTCTTCTTTATCTGTCTCTTCTTTGGCTGCTATCACCCAGTATACACTCAGCTTATGGTTTTCTAAACTCTGAAGAGTAAACCCCCACCTATGTCTCTGTAGGTTTTTAAAGCAAGATTAGAATTATTTAGCCTTAAACGGGTAGTAACCTGAGTGAGGAGTTTGTTTTGCTAAATCTAATGTGAAGAGAATATAAACTTGTCTTATGAGGTGTACTCCAGATAACTTAGGAAGTGTGGTCTTCTAAAAAGCATTGCTAAGACCAGTTTCCCTGGTGTTCTTATGAGATCATTCATTAAACTTTAATAGAGCTGTTAAAAAAGTCTCAGTTAAACACTGTATCTTGGCATAAGCTTTGATCTAATAAATGTGTTCTTAAAACCTCGGTGAATTGCTTCTTGCTCAAAAAAAATCCTGGCTGATGGTAAAACTGTATGACTTAAAAGATAGACTTAAAAGATGGGTAGCAATAAGCACAGGCTTGGGAGAAATGTGTGTTGGGGTCATTCTGCTTTTTTTTGCATTTATATTAGGGAGTGGCAGTCTGCATTCATACTGAACATGTGCAGTTTGTGTCTATGAGAAGCTTGTCAGAGATAAAGCTATGTCTAATTTTTTTCTACGCAAACCTTGAATAACAGGTCAAAAGAGTGAAGTGGGGAAAAAATGTGTGCACTCTGTTTAAATTTAATGTTAGCAGGGAAAGTTTTCTTGTCTGTAGCGTGAGCAAATGATACTGCAGACTCTCACTTATGTCAAGGTCTGTTGCTATTGTTAGAGCTCTCAAAATGACGTTTGCGTGCTGTGGTGTCAGATAACTGCGTGCACTGTGACTCAGCAATTTGTGTGCTGCTCAGCAGGCTGCTTAGTGTCAGTACACATTTTGTAGACCTTTTACCTGAAAGTGGATTGTTACATACACACACCGGTTGCTTTTTTTTTTCTGTAGTTAAAGGCATTCATTACTCTGTTTTCCATGCATGCTTCCTGCTTAGAATTGAATTATAGTTAGCATTATTTGTAATTTTCAGTGTTTCTGCTGAGGTTAAATCAACAAGATTGGCAAATTCAATCCCCATTGTAAACTCAACTCAGGGCAGAAGTTGCTAGACAACATCACTATTATAAAACGTCCCTTATGTCCATGGCTGTGAATACAGTTAACATCTTGATTGTGTTTTTAGCTGCTCTCCAGTCTGAACCTGGTAACTGCACAGCTCTGTATGACTGCTTATTTTTCAGTATTTGGCCACAGTATGTGAAGGACAGAATTCAGTCTACGTACATGTACTTCGCGGGCAGCATTGGCATGACAGCTCTGTCTGCTGTAGCAGTGAGCAGATCTCCTGCACTCATGAACCTCATGACGAAGGGCTCCTGGCTGGTAAGCTTTCTTATAAAAATAAAAGCATTTGCTGAGAAATACCCCCAAATGATGGTGGATATTAAAAAAAAAAAAACCAAGACATGTGGAGTACTTGGTGGAAAGTAAGGCAAAACTTAACCTACATTAGTGTCCTTATCCGTAAAGACTGTTCAGGTATCCTGATGATATTGTGTGATGTGAGTTTTGGTGATTCTAGCCACATTCTAACAAGTTTTTTCTATACTGCTTTGATGATTTGTCAAAGACAAACTACACGAGCGAAAAAAGGCTATGCTATCCTTATCAGCTGTTTATATGCATGTAAGGACCTCTTAAAAATAGCTACCTAAAGCTAATGGCACAGTTTCTGTTGCTGTCTGTAAATAGAAATTGAGGTCCCTATGCATTCTTACTCCTCCCTGTGCTCTCCTCTGTAGCACTTTAAAAGCTGTCTCCTGTTTGCCAAGGGTGAAACAATACTGGTAGGCTTAGCAGGTATTCAGTGTGTTGAGTGGAGTGAAACAATAACAGTTAAATGCTAACACCCACATAACACGGGGAGATTAATTTGATAAAGCAGCATTGGTGATAGAAGCTGTACACTTCTGACCAGTTTGATAGATGTTGAATGATTCTGCTTGGAACCATGAGTAAGAAGAGGCACTGAGGTTAAGAAATCATTGGTAGCAAAAGCCTGTAAACTAGGTGGTGGTTTGGGGTGGAGAAATGTGTAAGAAAAGAAGGAAGTCTAACATATTCCAGGTACCTTAATGAAAGTGAGGGGCAGAACCATAGGCTTTCGTTTTCTTTTTTATACAGCCAGGAGAGTTTCCAACTTGACCGTGAAATTTGGATTTCTAGAAAACTGAGTGAAAATTAATGAAAATTACTGCAAGCTTAAGACCTGCAAAGATTTGACTAACCTTACAGGAGTAAAATGAATGAATACTTCAGTTGTGAATTAGGTTGCTGTTTTCAGAGTCAGTGTTGACTTTTAGACTAGGAGATTATAACAGAGATCACATGCCCGTGTGCTAATTTGAGCTCTGTAATGCTGTTTCTTCAGGCAATCGGTGCAACTTTTGCAGCCATGATTGGTGCTGGAATGTTGGTAAGGAGCATACCCTATGAAAATAATCCAGTGGCTAAACATGCAGCGTGGATGATGCATTCAGGTATGTGGTTTTAGTGTTCATTGTAGAGATGTCTGTGCTTCAGTGTGACCAGATGCTTACATTAACAAAACTCTGGCTTTAAAGCAAATTTTTATATGCTGCTGTAGGGGAGTTGAGATTTTTCAGAGATCAGCAAGAGCTCCTGAATGTCAGGGGAAGATGTCTTAAGTGTCCTTAAGAGAACTCTAGTGTTTTTCATAATCTAAAAGTCATGCCCAAGTTAAACTTGAGGTATGTATACTCATATTGAGTAGAACTAGATGGTCTCCTGGCTGCTTTGGTTTTGTGACTGCTTTCTAACACTACCACTTCTGTAAGTGCTCTTGCCTACACTAACCATTCTTCAGCTGTGCAGGACAGGAGGTATTTGAAAACCTGACTAGAAAAAAAGAGATTTTAGTATTAGTTTACTTCTGAGGTGTGTGTCCGTCAGGTGTTTAAGCTGTGAGTACAGAGCAATTTCTCACAAATGATGTATACTTCAAATAACAATGGCTCTCATTTTTCAGATCTGGTTTTGCCAGGAATAGTTTGTTGTTCAGAAAAGACATGTGGATGTTGGGCACTGGAATTATATTTGCCTCTCTAGAGCTAACGTGTCTGCCAAGAAGAAATTGTTTATTATAGTGATTGTTATTAAGTGAAACAACCTAATAAGATGTTAATGGGCTAGATACACGTTTCCTACAAGTCTCTAGCAAAAATATGAGTTACTTGCCTAATGATTGTTGTATCAGAAATCTATCCTGCTCTTCAGTGTTGCATGCTCCTGATGCTATTAGTCCACGCTAAATAGTTCTGCCTGCCAGCTCTGTTATGAACCAATCAATATGTTGACTTTTGTTAGTCTTTTTTTCCCAAGATTGGCTCCCTGAAGTATTCTGGTGATAGATAAAGCTACATCATGGAATTTAAGGCTGCTCCATTTTAGATAGGAGCACAATCAAGTGCATTGGTGTTTTGTCATGTGTGGATTAGTTTGAGCCATGCCATCTGACTGGAGATGAAAAAATCAAGTGGGTTTGGTGTACGGTGTTTCAAGTCTTACATATGTTCTGTTTTGCTTTGCCTAGGTGTCATGGGTGCAGTGGTGGCTCCTCTGGCCTTTCTGGGTGGTCCTCTGCTGATCAGAGCTGCCTGGTACACTGCTGGGATCGTCGGGGGGCTCTCAACTGTGGCCATGTGTGCTCCAAGTGAAAAATTCCTGAACATGGGAGCACCACTTGGCATAGGCTTAGGCTTTGTTATTGTTTCTTCAGTCGGTAAGATACTGTTTCAATGCTGTCATACAAAGTAGGCTATAAATTTAAGTTGCTAAGATGCAGCTCACAGTTGCAGGCTGGTCTGCCCAGTGAAGATTTGCCTTAAATATAGCCCTTGCAACTTCAGCACAGCAGAGGATGCTCTGTTCGTATTTGTTCTTGAAAACAAATGTGAAGTTGTGGTTCTAGCAGATGTTAGTCTGACAGCCCAGAGGGGCGCCTTACATTTTAGATATTGCCAGTGAGTAGGGAAGTCAGTAAATGTGATCTTAGTTCTCGATGCACTTGTTTTCCTTCATGTGTTTTAGTCATTGTTGTAGTCACAGGTACTTTCACCTGGAGAAAAATGCACAGTTCCCTGGGGTGGTCAGAATGAATGGATCAGATTGAGTAAAAGCTAAAGGTCTCTGTATCAAACACACACCACAAATTGAGAACTGAAGCTTACTGAAAAATGTGTGCTGGAGTGACTGGAGTTTGACCTAACCCAGAGTAGCAGATACACACAGTTACCTTTAACACTGTTGTACCTTGCTCTCCAGGATCCATGTTCTTGCCTCCCACCTCTGCTCTTGGTGCCAGCTTGTACTCGGTGGCGGTGTATGGTGGCCTGGTGCTCTTCAGCATGTTCCTGCTCTATGATACACAACTGGTGGTCAAACGGGCGGAGACTCTGCCTGTCTACGGAGTGGCTAAATACGACCCCATCAATGCGTAAGTGATCTCTGTTACCACAGCTGCCTGCAGTGTCTGCGTAAGGATTTGCTTCAAGTTAGATTGAAGTATGCTTTAAAAACAGCCTTTTGTTTATTGTTCAAAAGTGTGTTGCTGTTAAATGTGAAGAATCACAGGATTTGAAAACAACTGTGAGAAAACAGCTACTGAAGTTAAAACTGAAATCATTGGGAGAATTGTGAGAAATAGAAGTAAGCGTGAGGTGTCATATGCCTCCAGCAATACGTTCTAAAATGTATTTTTGTTTTCTAAAGCGTTGCTGGCAGAATTTATAGCTGCTTTCTGAAAAAAACTGTCAGTATCAGCTGAGACAAAAAAGTTAGTCTTCCCATTTAATATTTATTAGTCTTTGTCACTAAATAAAAAAGCTGCAATGTTGTGATAGGGAAGGAAGGATTGACTCCAGTAAAGACCAAGTCTGACTAACAAGTAACTTTCTTGTAAATGTCTATCTGATCCTAGGTGAATTCTTACGTCCTTGGTTCTATTTTATTCTAATTAAAGTGTAGTAATACTGATCTTGAAAATTCTTGGAGATAAACAGATCCAAGTTCAGTATAAAAGCAGAGGCTCTTGTATGAGAGCAGTATACTGTCTGTCAGGATTTCTGTAAGTACCTCTTGCTGGCAGAGGTGGTAGAACAAAATACAGATGTTTGACATACCAAGCACTGAGGATAGTCATAGCTGGGTTTTGTAAAGGTAGTTCATGCAGGCCCTTAAAATGAAATATAATGATGCGAAACACCAAATAATTCTGTGTCTGTTCAACAGTAGTAACTGTGATTTCTTGTGTCCTAGATGCCTGGGTATCTACACTGATACACTGAACATCTTCATTCGGGTGGCCACCATGCTTGCGGGTGGTGGAGGTGGCAGGAAAAAGTAAAGAGAGACTCACCTTTGCAACTGTCTGACAGCCTACCTAGTGCACATATTAAATAAACATTCATGGTTAAAGCAGTAATGCTCCAAGTGAGAATTTTAAAACATTTCAGCATATTGGTTCAGTGCAATGTGATTCAGTCTTAGTTTTTCTTCAAACACTTTCCAGCTCTGTGTTTAAAATAGTCTGAACTGCTTCTAATTGTACATTATTTTGGGAAAGTAAATTATTTTTAATATGTGAATAAAATAGTCCTACCTGCTTTTTAAGGGGTTAGATGGCAGTTCAGCTCTTACTTTCTTTATTTTTACTGTTGTTGCATAGTAAAGGAAGTAATTTTTGGACTGGTATCCCATAGGCAGATAGGGGTATAAGCTACTTCATGAAATGCTAATTAAATGCATCAATTTTCAGTTACATTTCATAAATTTTGTTTTGGTGACATCTTCAGAAGAACTGAGTAAATTGCATATGGCCCTAAATGCAATCATGACTTTGACCTGGGCAGAAATTTCAGAAAATTTTAAGCAGTTGTTCAAGCAGGATTTGACAGGCTAACTGACCAAAAAGCGTAGAGGAGACAAGATATGGGAACTATGCAGCATTTGTCCCATATGAACTTCAGTCTCCTTCTGGAAGTACACATGAGAATTCCTTGCTTTAATGTTGACTGGCTATAATAGCTAGCTTATTTTGATACTAGATTTATAAAACTGTTGAATAGCAATATAGCTGTGTCTTTCTTCTGGTGGCTAAATTCCTGTGCTGCAGATGAAGGTCTGTCCACAAGAGCTCCTAGTGGTCATCTCTTGGAAGCTTGTACAATTGGCACGGAAGCTGGGAATTGAGGAACGCATGCTGTAAACACCCAGGATCATAAATTTGCCATACTGTCATGTGCTTTAGTCTGTTTAACTCTTCTCCAAAGTGATATGTTAAACTTGGTCTAAAAGAAATGTTCCCTAACAGAGAAATTGATTTAACAGTAAGAAATTTATATTTTCCAGATTCTGTTGCTATATGTTGGAATAAAAGGGAAATTCTTGGGCCATGAAAATTCTGACATAATGTCTGCAGCTCATATTTTCAGTTTCTGGTAAATGTTATGTTTATGTATGGACCTATGAACAATAAAATTCTAGCCTCACAAGTTGACTACTCTCACTTTTCCTCACGTCAACAGAAATTTTAGTACCCCTGCACTACCAGCTTGGTGAAGAATACTATAAATATTTTTTTGGTTGTGGTTACAATTTCCTTTGTAAGAGAATACATACTCCTCTGTAAAAAAAAATCTGCAAAGACAGTTCTCATTTTCACTGGCTAGCACCTTTTTGGGGGTGTTTCCCAGCTGGAAGATACTGGGTACACTTGAAGTGATTCTTTCGGTGTAACCTGTTGGCCACTTCTTGCAGCCAGTGCTGTTATGTCTGTCACACACATTTTTTGACTTCAAAGAGAGGGAAGAAAGTGAATTGTGAAGAACCTTGTTGCAGCTCCTTCGTGCCCAAAGATTACAATGCACAATCTAGTTCCTGGCACTATTACCGCTGGAGGGACGTCTGTAGTTCTTAGAAGGGAGAAATCTTTGGATCATGTCTGTTGTAAGTGGCCTGTTCCGAGTGTTTTTATCTTTAAAGCAATTTGATGCCCTTAATTTCTTCATACTTTTACTGAATTGGAACATAGCAGTGTGCTTGTCCTCAAAATCTGAAATGTATGGGGAGCTGTCTTAAAATTCTGACATTTGTGCTTACAAAAGACCTTTTGTCTAGATTCTGAGGCTGAAGTTTTCGAGGTTGACTGTGAACCAAGGGAGGGATTCTGGACTGTTTGGAATAATGAGATGTAGAAACCAACACACAGCTTATGGGAGGTGTTTGTGTAGAAAGTGAGACCAACAGGAAATCTAATAACCTTTAGAGAAATGGTGCCTGAAGAAAGATGAGCATCATTTTGCTCAATATTGTGAAAAGGTGTGACTTCTGTGGATGAGATTACAGCACTAGCAGTATTTTCCTAGTGTTGGTCTCCAAAAAAGGGAAAAAATGAGTTGTTCCTTTACATTTGAAGTCTTAAGTCAAAACTTAAGATATATGTTAATTAAAACAGCTCTAATTTGATGGGAGTTGAAAATCTAAAGGCAGCACTACTCATAGGGACACCTGGCAGACCTACTTAATGATCATACAACTGGGATTTTTTGCAGGTTCAGCCATGACTCATCAATATGTAAATTGAATTTGGCTAAAAATTCCCCACCTTCTACAGTAATTGCTGAGTATGTGTGCCAAAGAACATTAAAGACATAAACATTGTGTTCAGTCCACAATTTAATTAAATTCTGATCTTTGCTACTGCTTATAGCTGGTTTCTACAGATTTTCATGATGTTTCCATAATTCTCCTTTTAAATCATGATCTAAATAAGCAGCTACATAATGTTTAATCATTTACTTTAATTTTATCAAGAATATAAGGCAATTAGTTTCCTAAGAAGGTGTTCTTCACCATCAGCTGGTATAATTAAGAAGGCCACATCCAACTGACACACGTATTTTACGTGTGCATAGCAGAATACAATACGAAATTATTGAATGTAATTAGCTTTGCAATTTTCATCCAGCTTGCCTTATCTCTAATGCTGCTGAAAGCCATCAGGTAGTATGCACTTACCTTCATAAAACCTTTATAATAGTTCACCTATAACACAGTAACAGGGCATGCATGGTGTCTTTATGTGACTTGAATTGGTCCCAAGACAAAGATAATTCCTTCCTATTCCTGCTGTAATTAAAGAGCAGAACTATTTTTTTAACTCTTCAATATTTGGAAATAATGCAAGAATACAGCATGATTTTCCTTGAACTTCAGTTTATAGCAAACTTGGAATTTAGAAATTGTTGCCATAAGTTTGCTTCTAATTTTGGAATAGACCATCTGGAAATAAAAAAGGGGAATGCATTTAAATAACCCCTCAAGATAGTATTTAAGTAAGAACTGGATTTTTAGTTCAATATGCAAACATCTCAGTGACCTTTAGTCATGGTTAAGAAAGCGAGATGGGGAAAGCAAGACAGGCTCTTGCAACACAGGAAACCATCTGGCAGTCTGTGGCAGTGATGGGCATGGCTGTTCAGACCTGTCACCTGATGCTGGAGGGGCAGCTGCTGCACAGGCATGTCACCACCTCATGTGACCTCGTGGCACAAGGTGTGACATTGGGCACTAGCCCAGCATTCACCCACCCCATTTTACCAAATACCACACAGAACTGACACCATTGAAACACAAACCAAGCGTGTCTGAGAGTGATGGCTTTTAGATCTAACTACCTCTCCTTTGCCAGTGATGAATAGGAAGGGGTCCAGAAAATACCATCTTTGCTAATTCCTTCACTCAGTTTTCACACCACTTGGTGTGTTGCTGCAGACATCATTAAGCTTCTGAACAAATCTTTAGTACTGCTGTAAGGCATTTCTTTTATGAGCTTGTGCACAGGAGCTAAACCTTTAGTGCAATATAGTGGTATTTGTTTTTCCTTGTATGAATGAGCAACCTTGTAATACAGTATGTATTACATCATTACATTTTGTATTCTTGCTAGTGCAGAACACCAAAAAGAACTACTGAAACTGGTTTTTTTAATTATCACAGTTTTCTTTAAAGAAAAACATGACATCACATTCTTGTAATGTTGGTCAACAAAAAATTAAATTGGGATAGGGAAGAAAACAAAAAGCTTCTAACCACTATCACAGAAAACATTTAATTAATATTTTAACTGAAAAATCCATTATTAAATCTAACTCCCATGAAAAATACCAACCTTACATTGTTATAAATTGCATGATGGTCTGGGTATCTGTGGAAGTACCAGACTTCTTCCTGGACACTAACTCAGCACCACTGCAATGATGAAACAGCAGAGCCATGATAACAGTAGGGTCAATAGAGACTTGTGTCAAGGTCATGGCCTTGGAGTTAAAGGTCTTCCTTTACTGCATGCAAGTCTAGAATTACTGCCTCACCCCACCTAGACTGAGCACAAGATGTTGGCACATCTACTGCCCCTACTATTCCTGACTATAGCAATGCTCCATTCAGATACGGAGATCACATTTTTCTTCTTAAGCTGTGCAATACATCCTCATCTTTTCTAAAAAAAATGATGCCACAAGTTAAAAAAACACAACAAACTGCAGAACCAAATATGAGTTGCATGTCTTGTAGCACTACATTCTTTCAGGACTTCTGAAGAACTTGTAGGAGCAAGAGCCTCTGATCAGATTCATCCTCCCACCATAGAACATATTAGAAAACAAAATTCCACATGTTATTACAAATTATATTTGAGTCTTAAGGGGATGAGAAGAACTACCAGCTGAGCTGAAATGCAAAAATCTCACTCTTCTATTTATATCTCATACACAGATGGATTCATACAAACCTTGGGGTCTTAAAAGCTTCAGCAGAGTTCTCCTGTCCCATCAAATTTCTATGTAAAAGAAAAGCCATTGCTTCTGAAGTCGTTTTTCTTTCACTCCTTCCTAGTCACATTAAGTACAACTGAGGTTTGTTTGGTGGACAGGCTGTGTTCAATGCATTGAAATGGATTATGGGATTTTAGCAAGCTGGCAGTAAATCAACAATGGAACATTCTCAAATGTTTCTCTGTAGGAGGTGGCAGGAAGAACGGTTGAAATTCATACAGTTACAGAACTGCAAAGATCTTCAGCCTCTAAATTACTTAATTTAAGTTCTGGGCTTTGTTACCAAGTAATTTTGCTTCTGTGAAATGATCTGCATATCTACAATGTACAGAATAACCAGGAAGAGGTGAGTGGCCAAGTAACAGCATCAGGAAAAAGCACCCTCTTATCTCTGCAACCACGTCCTATCAGAAGAGAGAGGTTTTATTCATGTTTTTAAGAAAGAGATGAATATGCAGAAGAACAATCTCAACATCTTTCCAAAAGCCTAGGGGCTGACATCTGCACAGTGTTTTCTGTTTTGGAGGTTTGCCAGCTGAAGTAAACTCTCTTATCTATTCAGGAAAAAGAGCAAGATGCAGGCCAAGACATTCTGTCATTGTACCACTTCCTTTTATCAAGTTTGCTGGAACTAAGTGATGGGCAGCCAGAGTAGTTACTTTGGACAGAAGGAGAGATAGACTCCATATTCTTCTATCATCTTTCTGAAAAACAAAGGAAGTGCTGAGTGAAACAAGAGCAAATCATTTAGAGCCATGGTAAGTGGCAAGAGGGATAACCTTCCCTACTTGGGTGCCTGTTTCTTCTCTATTTTGGGGGAAGTAGCATGCAGTGGGAAAGATCTGCCTCCATAATGAGAAGGTTACACTCCATAATGAGGTTACACAGCTCCTCTCATCACCCTGTCGTGGAAATGCGAGTGCTGGCAGATTAACTGTCAAAAAAAGTCTCTTAAATCACATCTCGCCTGAACCAGAAGACTGGGCTACCACAAGAAAGAAGTGTTTCCATCACACATACATATTGAACACTGCACCCAATGTAAATGTCTCTGGCTTGAACCCTTGCCTCATTTCATTATGCATTTAGGAGCCTACAGCAACTAAATAAACCTCATCATATCTAAGACTTTGAAAAACCAGAGAGAGAGCATGTTAAGTAAACGGGGAAAGGGGAAGCATCTGTTGTTTCACCTTTACCACATTGCCAACAGGAGGAAAGTTAAAACCAAGCAAAATAAAAACAGCTGCAAGTTCCACTTTAATAGAGCTATCCAGGACAGTGACCTGTGAAGAGAATGGAGTGAACACAGAGCTTAGACGCCCTGAACAACACACGTGAGACTCACAGACACACCAGCTGGCAGCTCTGCAGAGACTTTACTTGCAGGCACTATCTGAGTGGCGGGACACTCATTAAAAGGGCTGTGTCAAAGATGCTTTAAACCCTGCTCCAGGACAGTCTTCAAAGTGTTTATCAGCTCACCATAAACTGCTAGGAGAAATTATAACCTCAGTCATTCTTCATTCTGATCTTTGTCAGTTACAATATTCCAAATGTTGTCATTCTGCTTCTCATACAGTGACTGCTACTACAGCCTTCCGTTTCTACACCATGTTCCCTCCTTCAAAAACAGGCCAGCACATGCTCCTGGATTCACCATAACTTGAATTAAATTAACTTTGTATCCTGAAAGTTCTTAATGTTTCCTGCCTTTTCACAGCTCAAAAGTTAGTTTCATTTAGCACTAAATTTAACAAGACCGTTTGCTCCAGCTATGTTATTCTCCTTATGTCACAAACAGCTGTTTCAACCTGGTTAGAAGAAATTTTCATATACAAAATGCAGATTCTTCTTAAAATGGCATGACCTTTAGAAATACTAATGAATCTTATATTAGCATACCACCTCCAGAAGTAATGACTCTATAAAGATTGCAAATTAAAGAGTTTATCTAAATTCTTTTTGGCAACCACAAAAGAAGACTCCGGATCATGCCTTAATTTAATATTAAGAAATCAAAGTACTTTCTTTGAGATTTTTAGAGACATCCTATGTGGCTTTTGAACACCAGCTATTAATGCAAGCATAAAGCAAATCTCAGAATGCATCCCTTATTTCCCTGGATTATTCAGAAATACTTCTGCACTCAATTTCCTTCCCAGCCTTTTTTCAACTGGAAAGACATATGCCAACAGCTGGTCATTTCATAAAATTAATGTCTTACCGAAGACTATCATACAGATGCCTCAAACTTCCAGCTGACAGACTCTAAGGACACAGATTAGCAGGCTATTTAGTAATCTGTGTCTTTATTCCATCTCCTGTCTCCAGTCAATCCCTTGACACAGTTCTGTCTTATTATTTTGTATATTCTTCAACCTTATTTGCTAAGGACTTTTATCTCAGGACAGGTCTAAAGATGATGCTGGGTCATTGCTTCTTGTCTTTCATTTTCAGTTTGCTTAACATTTCCTATAACATTAGCATTTATAGAATCATATGAAACAGAGCATTAGGAATTACGGAGTTCAACCACAGCAATGATCAGCTTTTACAGCCTGAAATTTTAGATGTAAAGCACTGAAATTTCTTCTGAAAGTATTCAGTTTAGGAGGAAAAAAAGTCTTCCTCAGCTCTGTTTTTTCTCTAAACTGCTAAGCAAGATATAGTGCATAGACCCCAATACATACTCAAGTGAATCTCTATAGGTTTGCAACTAGACCTCTCAATTGGTGAAAATAAACAAATTGCTTAAAATACCCCAATAAGTTATATTGATAAATTCATGCAGTATTTTAATTTTAGAAAGTTTTTGGGTTTTCTGTTTTCATTCCAAGAGCAGCCTGACAGTAAGACAGCACAAACTCCTCAAACAGCTGCTGTCCTTGGAAAAAATGGGCATCTTGTTCCTATCAAACCATCTCTAGGGCTTTTGGGTGTGCAGTGATGACTGTACAGGTTTGCCTCATTTCCCATCATAGTAGCTGGAAGGCTTGGATTGTTGTGATAGAGGAGACCAAGTAGCAGCCTGCCACTTCGACGCAGAAAACAAATGGGGCATTCAGGTAGCACATGCTGTTTTCTTGCTTGGGATGATTGGGAAAGTTGCAGTGCAGTGATGTATATTTAGAAAAACAAGTCTTTGTAAATACTTCTGCTGCCAATATTATGTTGCAAATACTTCAGAAGAAAGATGGAGCCAGGGGCGGGGGGGGTGAGGTAGATGTTGGCAGCACTTTTTAAATGAGCATAGTTGGAAATGTTGGTAGCCATCATGTGATGAGGTTCTGTTTTGCAAGTTATATCCCATCTTATCTGGTTACTTTCCTCTATTAATTTTTTATTTCTTATCATGCACACAGAGAAAGAAGGTGAGGCTTCTAGTTAAGACTAAAAGGACATGAAAATTTATTTGGGTATGGTTGTGGTTTAACCCTAGCTGGCAACTAAGCCCCACACAGATGTTTGCTCACTTCCCCCAACACATGAGCTTGCCTAGAACTTTCTCAGAAAGTGTAATGGAGATAAAATACTGTAGGCACCAAGTGAAATCCTTGTTTCAGTGCTACCACTACTCAGACAGCCTGACTGAATGTTGCAGAAAAATTACTCTCCTACCAGCACTTTCATGTGCCTTATTGACATTTCAGATCTTCTGCAAACCTTTGTGAGCAGGCTGACCAGCTCCATTTTACATACTCAGTTTATGTTGGGATTTATGTTATTTGATTCCATCTTAACAAGCAAAAGTGATGACTTTAAAGGTATAAAATGAGGACTCCCACCCATATGTTTCAATATTCAAAAGAAGCCTGAGATCATAACAACAACACTGAACTGCAAAAGTCCCTCCTGACGTGCTCAGCGGGAATGTGAACGGCCTCACTGCAGGCTGAACAAGGTGTGCCAGTGCCAGGCAGGGCTTTCATAATGCACTTTGAAGATAATACTATCTAGTAGCAAGATTTGTTAGTGATTTGAATCTTGAACCTTGGTAATGCCAGCCTTGGCATACACAAAAAAAGGTTGTCAGGCATTAGCAATCTTCACCATATATGGATATTATTACATAGGAATGCAGAAACAAGCTTTTGGGGCTAAATGTGGTAGATAAAGGGGTGACTCAATTTGGAAGTCTGCTGATGCAGTGCAAGAAATAAGACAAATCCCAAATCTGAAATAGGAAACCTTTGAAATTGGGGCTGGAGGCAAAGTGTGTGCACCGGAGTGAAGCCTTCTATCCTGCTGTAATTCCAAGGCAGATACTGCTCCCACTTTTTAAGGCTACATAGCTTATAACATATTCTGTTGTTAGAGACCCAAATTTTACCAGATTAAGCTGGGAGAATTGGATGCTGCCAAACCTGAACTTTCTGCCTTTTTAGAGACACAGCTCTATAGTTGAGTCCTCCTTGAAGGACTTTTCTTTTTTTTTCTTTTTTATTTTTTTAAAGTACACTCTGTGAACCTTGATACTTATTGGGTTTGATGACTTCTTAATCTGAACTGTTAGCTGGAACCTCCATAACTTAATTATTCAGATATAATAGAAACTGAGAAGTTAATAGTAAACTCAGAAATCTGTTGCTTAACCAGCTGTCTTGTTAATTATGTAGCAACACACTGGCAATTGCTTTGATTAAAACACCCTGGGTCTGGTTTCATTTTCAAGCCCTGATCACTGTCCGTACAGATTCAGTTCTGCTGTGCTCTCTGCCTTTCCAAGCATGCAGAGGAGCACACCAGGTCCTCTAGAAAGGCTGCTATGAAGCACGGGACAAGGGCTCTGCCTCAGAGCATCCCTGTGTACTTTAATGCTCCAAGCTCCTGTGTGAGTGGCAGGGAACTCTATGCTGCCTGACTCTGAGTAAATTGCTTCTTGAAATAGGAAGTGCTGTTTCTTTTCATCTGTTGAGGTGCAATACAAAGGCCAAATCTCCACCCATTCTGACTATAACATTCCTTTGGCTCTATCTTATAAAAAGCTGAGGTTCTGCTGGAGGAGACCAAGACATTCCTTCAGCCTCCTCAGGAACATCTTGTGACTAGTTAGAAGGATGAAGCTCCTGACACTTTGTGGCTTTTTGTTCATCTGTCTTCTGTGCCTCAATGTCTTTGCTGCAGAAGGTACAGTATATAAAGTCTTCTAAAAGACCTTTCTCTTTTCCTGATCTTTCCTTTTTTGATATAAAATGCATATTTACTACACTAAAGGAAACAAACAGAGCTTGACAACGAAAAGAAGAATTGGACTTAGAAAAGGACTTAAACTGCAGAATGTGGTAGCATATCAGTGCTTTGGTTTGTACAGTAGTGTTTCCTCTGTTATTGCCTGTAGTACAGCATGATTTCTTTTACCTTAATATGTGTTCTGAAACCTGTTCTTCTGAAAATAACTTCCTGTTATATTTTCCCAGTAGATAACCAACCATCCACCAATGTAAAAATAGTATAATTTTCTCAGTAGTGGGAAATGTGTTAATGGAAAACATTTCTACCCATATGAAACAAGGGAACAGGAGTAAGTCAGGTCAACAGAGTATATGAGAAGTTCTTTATAGGACAGTGAAACAGTAGAGAGTAACTCTTCTGACCTGCAATCAGTCTAAACTTTTTTTTCCTTTGTTTTTTGTTGATTGGTTGGATTTTTTTACCACTGACATTCCACACTTCAGTTGTAGTACCTTGTGGCACTTAGTTACCATTTTGCAGTATTCCAAATTCACAGAGCAGTCAAAATCTTGAAAAGAGAGGATTTTCCATTTGTCTATAGCCACATCTCTGCTGATGTCATTGTGCATTTGCGGAAGGACAGTTCAGTAGAGTTTTTAAATTGAGAGGTGTAGTCTAGAGTTACCTGTGCAGATTTGAGGTTTGATGTTGTAAATCTCTGAGACTCACCATGATTTTTCATAATGTGTATTTTATACAAAATGTAGCGAATAAATGGGAGAGAAGGAAAAACAATCTAGGTGTCCAAAGGTCAGGAACAGCAGACTTGTCATGCTTGATATTTTCTAGAAACCTTCTAAGAATTTCTTTATGTGTAAATATGATCATGGAGAAACATGTGGAAGCTGTTTTTCTAATTGGTTAAGTCAGCTGCCCAGTTTTCTCATTTACTGGAGTCTGTGCTGAATGGTAGAGCTATTTGCTAGAGCAGTGGTACTTGAAGCTCTTCTGCTCCCTTTGCCTTTTCCAGTCCTTTTTATTCAGGTTTTTCCACGACTCTTGAGGACAACTTAAGGAACAGTGCAAAGGGAATTGGAGAATTTCTATCGTTTTCAGGATGATAAAGGAAGCCTGTCCAGGAAGGACGGGAGATGGCCATATCAATAAAACACAAATGAATACCTGCAAGTTCCTGTAATAGTGTTTAATTTTTGTTGATGTGCATGATACTTCAGTGAGTCATAAAGTGGGGAGGAAACGTGCAAAGGACACTGTTTCTTATCTGTAAGGGCCAATGTAAAAGTGTCTGAGTGTGCAAGATAAATGTACTTTGCATATTAAACCTGTTATATCAGAACTAAATTATGGTGATAAGATAGTTCAGCCTCCATCACGAGCCTTGGCTGTAAACTATGCCATGTTCCTGTGATCTCCAGGAACATTGACCTGTGAGATTTTGTTGATGAGGAATGATCTGTCTCTGTCCTTTCTGCTCCACCTCAGCTCCAGAGTAAACCCTTTTTTTTTTTTTTTTCCCCTTTAATGTAGCCAGCACATACTATGTCAACTGCAGTCAGCAGCTCACTTATTTACTAGTGGTGGGGAGGGAATATTTCAGTGGCTTAGCCCATCCAAGGCAATTTATTCTACACTGCTGTGCATCTGAACACAGAGGTGCTCTTTTTTCCTGTTGGTAATTTTTTATATTTTCTTGAAGTGGAATAATTGTATCACCTGCCAGTGTGACATTTCGAAGGGTAAAGAAATCTTCACAACACCTATCTGATGTATCTATGAGTGATGATGGAAAAGAACAAATAAATTCCTGTTCCACACTAGGGACAAAGCTGTGCAGAGATCTAAAAATCAGTCATGATAATCCTTTGTTTTACAGATCTCTCCATACAAGGATGTCAGTGGTAAATACAGTAAGCAAAATGTCTGTGGACTCTGACACATTTACTGTATATGTACAGTTATTTGCATTACCTGTCTCCACTGATAATGTATTATTTTTCACCCTTAGGTCAGAAGAGTAGAAAACTCTGCTGCTCAAAAGTACCCAAACCCAGGAGAAAAGCAGATAAAGGTAAAAAAGTTTATGGTTTCATTAGATGAATTAGGTAATCATTAGAGAGAAATCACAGCATTCTGGGTGTTTTCCGTCTGCAAAATTCACAAAATTTTCCATGCAGGTAAATATTAGCTTCATTGTATTACTGAGAACTTGTTTTCTTTTTCTTAGGAAACTTATTGAGTTTTTAGATCAGGAAGAAATAAGATTAGAAGAGATTAGAATCCAATTAATGCCGACAGTATCAAACACGAGAAATATGATGAAGCCTGATTAAAGGAGTATCAATGTTCCTCATTGATAAGAACAGTTGAAAAAGTGAAATATTATCCTGGCTTTGCCCTGCTGTATTCCATCACCGTTCATCTGTGGCTGCATTCATCTTCATGCTTTGAGAGATCAACCAAAGTGTGATTCTGTAAATTCCCAAAAATCCAATTATTGAACCCACAGCTCTACCAGGAACAAGAATTAACTGAGATTGAATTTGTCCTAAATATGTGTGTCTAAAGACTGTGCAAGTATAAGTACATAATATTTCTGATTTCAGTGAGACCCCAGTGGAAGAAAAGCTAGACCATGGACAAGTCTAAGATAAAAGGATTAGTATGCTCTTTAGAACCTTAGCATTTTAAATCTTAATGTTTCTAAATTCAATAAAATGTCTAGCTGCTAAGTTTTGTTAAACTCTAAAGATAAAGAATTTGATCTAAAATAGTTTCTTTCCTATTTCTAATCTTTCAATCATAAAATTACTAATTTGAAGTTCCACGCAAATTCATTCTAGCTGAATGATAGAATGTTTAAATGCTTTATTACTTTTTTATGTTTAGATAACCTGGATAACAGTGGAAATCTTTGTGTTACTCTGCAGTTTTCCTTTAACTGGAGCCTTTCCTTCCTGTCCAGTCTCCTAGTGCTGAATCATGGGTTCTATTTTATAGGCAGAGTCCCATTGGTACCAGGAGCAGTGAACAAATTGCAGAATTATGGGTCAGGGGTTGTAGGTGTCTGGGGCTCTCATTTAATCAGCAGGTGTAGTAGCAACAGAGGACTTGAGCAATAGCAGGTTCCCAGCTGGCCCACAAGGCCTGGGGAGTGCAGTGCCAGAGGCACAGAGGTGGCTTCTGTCACTGCTGGCCTGAGCTGGATTGCAGGTGCTGCTGCCTGCCGGATCCTTACCCTGTCCATGTTACTGAGGCTTCATGTGATCAGCACAGCTCTTCCTATTCCATCTGAGTACTTTCTGCTATCTGATAAAATAGGGGGTGTTTCAGGCTTTTTTATGTGCAACAGGCATGAAAACTCTGATAAAAGTGCTTGCAAAGAGAATGTTCCTTTGAAAGCAGACTGCTGTTTCCTGGGGATGAAGTGCAGTGATGCTGCTCTCACAGAGCAATGGAAGGTACTGTGCTGAGGGGGAGAAAGGAGTACAAAGCAAGCACTCCATTAAAAACTGTAAATTCACCACAAAGATCTCCTACAGAGGGAATCTGAAATGCTTTCTTCTGCTGCAAACACAGTAATACTTTATGATCTTTGCTTGTCCTATTACACTCTGCCCTGGTTCTCTGAGCATTCCAATATGCTTACTGTAATTATCTTCTGTCCTTACCTACAGCCAGACCTTTTTTAGGTCAAGGATTGTTTATTTGCTTCTGTATATAGTGCATCTTTCTGCTGCAAATCACTTCCTCAGATCTGCTCATATCAAAACGCTTCATCTGAATTTCTACTCTTACTGAGAGGCAGTTGTAAAAGCTTGGGCCTAATGCAGCAACTGCTCAAAGCTGAATTCTTCTGTTTAATGTGCAGTTCATTGGAATTGTCCAATGTTGGATTTGTTTTGTATTGTTGCTATGAGATTTCTGGCTGACTTGTGCTGTCTTTTTTAAGGGGATATTGCTTGCTTTGTAGTCTGCAGGCAAAGCACAGGGACTGTTTCTCAGTGCTGCTGTGCACTGTTCTTTGTGCTGGGCATGTGCCATGGGCAAGCTGCAAAACCACTTTGAGACCAGGTCAGCGTGGCTTGAGGAGAGGGTTATGCATTACCATATATAACCACACTGGCTACTTCTTTTGAAGAAAAACCACTGATTTGCTAGAATGTTGTCATTCCATCAGAAACAATTGCTGTCCTAGAAAGTAAATGCTTCAAGCTAATGTCAGTCTATGGCTTCTGACCAGGAAATAGGGAGAATGAGATGATAGTAAGGGGAAGATACTGTTTAATGTCTCAGTTGCAGAATTCAAACTCTGGAGAGACAGTAGCACCATCCTGTGTCTATAAAGACCTTCATCTGACTATGGAAACTGCCAGCAGCAGCAAACTTTGAGTGATTGAGTACTCTCACTAAAGGGAAAATAGGCTGCTGGGAATCAGTGACCTCCAGCAACCTAATGAAAAGAAAAAAATTGCCATCACATCCCTGTTTGTTTCCAGATCACTGCTAGCCTAAGCCTGCCCATGAAAACATGGCTGAACATCTTATATTAAAGTTTTGTTCTGTTCTCCACAGTCCCAATTAAACAAATCTCTCCATTTGCTCTCTTTCCTATCTTTGTTTTATAGGCATAAGTTCTAAAAAGGCTCTCATAGAAAGAAGGAAATACTGCAAGCCTTGTCCTCAGCAATTCCATCCAGTGATTCCCGGACCACTTCCACAGCTAAAATGAGCAGACTGAGAGGAGGGTGGAAAAGCATCTGCCTACGTGCACAACTGACAGTGCTTCTGTATCTTGAGGACCCTCCTTTCACAGATAGGATATGAGTGTGCATTGCTTTTTGTTTGGGGAAAGGCTTCAGTACTGTCTCTTCATTCCTTCATTCCTTCACTAAGGCGCCTTTGTCAGTATTAACTTGGCAGAAAGAGTCAGGCAAACTTGTCTGGCTGCCACCAGACTTTGTGTCAGTTGAATATTTCTCTGCACCAAGCAGGGATTTAGTTCCTCAAGTAAGAGAATGAGAAGAACTAGTTGAAGAGGTACCCGAATTGCACTGGTTTGCATTTCTGAATTGCCTAAAGGTGGTGAAGGGCTGATGCTTTTGTTTCTAGTTATCAGTATGCATGCATATTTAACCTTTTTTTAAATCATTTATTTTATATTAACAAAGGTGATTTTTTGTATGATCATCAATCATTGATTTTTCCTGCAGCCTTTGTGCTCGGCGCTTGCAATCCACTTGGAAGTAGATTTCTACAAATGATGAAAATCTCATCATTTAGAAAGGGCTGAAAACCTAGATAAACAGGTCATTAAAATAGTGGTGATGGGCCAGATTCAAGTATGCTTTTCAATATGTCTTCCAAGGGTGCTAAATCTGACTTCAAAATCAGAGTGGCCTGGTTTTTAACTTCCTAAAGAGTGTCATCAAGTGGTTATTAAAGAGCATGCTGAAAAGATATTAAACCTAATCAGATTTCATCTATTCTCTGAAGCCAGAAGGCAGCTGTTCTTTCAAGGCGACAGAGTTGTGTGATCACCTCAATAAACAAAGCTCACTGGAGCATGAAATAAATGCTAAGAATAATACCAAAGGGCTGAATAACAAAAAAAACTGAAGCATCCACTGATACTTTAGTAATGTATCTTCTGTCCTTTCCTCACTGTCCTCTGCATTGCTGCTATTTCGCTGCCTGGGGGAGAGTCCTTAAAACTGAATTACTTTGTTGTTCATGAATTCAGTTTTCCTTCTACTGAATACGAGGAGGAGTAGAAACCTTTTCCGCTGCTGGGCAAATTGCAGATTGCAAATAGTAATTTGTCTGTCAGTACTCATAGTACTACTCTTTCTCTTAACATAATTGTCAGTATGATAGAAATGGTTTTGGTGCCCTTCACAATTTGAGGGAGTTGAATGGGAGCAGTCAGAGGTCTGTTGTAACACGCAGGCAAATGCAATTCCAAAAGGTCAAGTTTATGGGCACTTACTCAGGATCCTGCTCTTACTGGGAAGGTTTCTATTGTACTGAGCAATTGAACCTATTTCTGGCTCTTCTGTGTGCTTGTTATTACTTTATTTTCATATTCATTTTGAGATTAGGTAGCTCTGACGCTCAGCATCCTATTTTTGAAGACCTGACCATGCACAGCATTATTTATATCAAGTCTAAAGGAACTGCCAGTCCTCCTTGCAAGACCTCTGAATCAGGAGGTTGGTGAAGGAACCATGTTTCATTGTTTGGTTGCTGGTCAGGGGGCCAACATTTTTGATTTTTATTGTTTTGTGGGGTTCACAGAAAGAATCTGTAGAATATAAATGACAAGTAAATGTAAAAAGCATTTTTGGTATTGTTTCTCTGTAAAATATGGCCATGCATTTACAGCTCTGTATAAAGATCACTAACAGGCTTGAAGATTCTGTTCTCTAATGTGAATTTAAGCCCTTTTCTTTTATGTCTGAAGAAAGCTCTATGATTTTACTCTTTGCCTTACACCCTCCAAACAGCATGCTCCAAACTCTCCAATTCTCCTTCAGGAAAATGTTCCCTCTGATAACAAAAGCATAAGCCCCAGAGACCATTATAACACAATTATTACAGAAATACTCTGGATCTCTGGAGAGATCCCGGGACATAATTTAATGCACTTAAGTATTTTTATTCACTAAATTTCCCAGACTGGCCTCAATCCCTGGCTGAGGGCTATTCCAGTTGAAGATGCTACTTGTCTAAAGTCCTAGCCTCGGCTGAGCAGACTACAGCAGGAACCTCCAAATAATTTCAGCGTGGATTGTGACTGCTGCCCAAATGCTTTGTTGCTTCAGAGTACTGTGTGTCCTCTTGAAAGCAGTTCCTCAATAGAGTTTGACTCTCATGTACCAGGCCATTTCCTAGTGCGCTAGAACAGAGTTAGCATCTGATCATGGTTTCACTTACAGGCATTTGTTCTTCCTTTTGTTTTCCTTTCACTTCTACATGGATTTGTCTGGCATTACTGGAAGAGAAACATATTTGCTCAGTGGCTTTCCAAAATACACAAACTGTATGCTTATATAAAGTAGTAAATTTATCTTGTCCAAGCTGACAAATGCATTTTTTGTATCTCATGGTTTTGTATGCATTCGGCTGTCAATCAAGAAAATTGCACAGGCTTTAAGTTGCAATAAAGCTGTTTCTGAAGTGTCTCTATGCCTGACAAAACAGATGTTGCATTCTGGTCTGACCATGTGAATTAAGTGTGCCAAGTGGCTCCTCACTTTGTTTACAGCTTAATGCCACCAGCTAACACCAAATTAGTCTGGTTTTTTTGGCACTATGACTGTGAATTGTCAGGACCACAGGAGAAGTGATCCCTGCTGACAAGGAGTGTTGGTGTAGAGGTAAGTTTTGAGATCTCTTTTTTTTCCTACTGGGTAGTAGGAAAAATAAAAATATCTATTCTTTATGCAAAATATTATCCCAAAGGGTGTAATGAGGGTACTTGATACTGACTTTTCAGCTCTCTAGACTGGCTCACAACTGATGAAAGGGCCCAGATAGCCTCAAGGAATTCAGGATTTTAGCTCTGGAAAAGATTTTTTTGTCCAAAGTGTTGTCTAGAGAAGCAACTTCTTGTGATTCCATTTGACAAGGAAAACTACACTCCTCCGTAGGCAATGTCATCTCAAATAAACTCAGGTGAAATATAAAAGCAGAAGGATAAATATTGCCTGTGTAGATACACAGCTAACTCTTGCCAAAACTGAGTAGGAGATTCATGGTGGCATCAGTATTCATTGGATCAAATCTGAGGACCTGTTGCCTGACTGTATTTTGTCTGAAGTTATTGCTAACTAGACTTTTAGGAAAATACTGTCAGATTGTGGAGGCAGGTGAGATGCATGGGCACTTTTTACTGAAGTTTTTTTCTGAGAAGGATTTATCCAAAATTTGTCTCTTTTGTCCCTCTTGTAGATTGAGGGGAAAATCCACTTACACAATCTTTTTTTTACCTCAGATCACCCAGTTGTCATTAGATGTAAGCAATTATCTTCATCATAGCTAATTGCTCTGCAGGACTCATTTTTTAATTGCTGTTGGGGAGCAAAGAGAGCTCCCTAATGGCAGGAGCAAGGGTGTTGGTTCCAATCCACATATGCCTGTGGTTCCCAGTAGCCTTCCATATTATGACTTACAGAAGCCATTGGATAATCTACCTTGGTTTTGAACACAAAACTATTCCATCATCCTTTGTCTTCTGATCTTAGAGAAGCACAGAAGGAATTCCCAGAAATTACTTCTGTTTTCAGTGTCTCAGTGGTGAGATCTCTGCTAGAAAAGTTCAGCCTCTGGATATGGATTTGTCCATGTTGTCATTCAACCCTTGTGCCAGCATCTGCCTGTGTGTTTCAGATGTACTGATGAATATCCTTAAGTGTGAGGGATTTAATTCCACATCTTCAGGCTGATGCTCCACAAGGGAGCTAAGGACAGATTTCCTACAGGATAAGCACCTTACTCTCACAGCGGCATCTGGTCAGGCTCTGAACACGTTATCAGAGAAATCAGGTCACTGTGTGGCTGTGAGCGATCCTCAGATGAACGTGACTGCTCTGGCTTCTGCCGCCTCAGCCACAACAGCCTCAGTTCTCCCAAGAAGCTCTTGCACCAGACCCAGTTCCTGTCAGACACTCAGGCTGCATCTGGGATGTTCCTGTACGAGCCGATTGTTCCCAGCTCCTCGTACAGCACTGGCACTCAGGGCTGATGATTCACACCTGCTCTAGGAGGCATTGGAGCCCAAGCATTCAGAGGTTCCACCACACAAAAATGCCTCTGTTAACTGCCCACCGGCACCTGTACAATCATTCAGCTTCATTGCTGTGCACTCCATTTGTGATGTGTGGTACAGTCACAGCAATGGATATGTTCTGGCTAAAGGAACTCTGAGTCAAAAGCCAAACAGCAGCAGGGTTTCTCTCAAGCACCTGACAAACAAGGTGCTGCTTAGTCAGTGAAGAAGAGTGCTTTTCTGCTGGGTTTTGTCATGTTTGGTCTTCAGCACTGATGCCAACCTCAGGGGCCAAAAAGACATATTCCTGAGGCATCCTTTGGTGCTTGCATGATCTCTGAAAATCAAATCTCTTTAGCATGTTCTTCAAATTGTCTCCCAAAACTAAAGTGCACTGGAAGATGCTGTCTTTGCTAGGTGGGTCCTCCACACAAAACTTCTTGTTTGCATTGTCCCAGAACCCTGTGTCCCAGTCAGTGCCAGCTGTGTGGCCTGTTCACCAAGCAATGCTAAAACCTGCAATGCATCACAGATTTCTCCCCAAGGGATCTATATCCCTGTATAGGAAGATGTTTTCATCAGGAAAAAAAAAAAGTGTGATGCAGTCCATCTGTTCATGAATGGTATCAGAGGTGGTTAAAAGCAAGATTCTGTATGAGCTGAGATAATGCAGCAGTGTCTTCAAGTTCCTCTTTAAAACATTTTTTTGATTCAGTGTCTTTCCAGTTCTTAACTTTCATTACTTGGAAAACAATAAATGATGGCAGCTCCCACTGAGGTCTTATCTTGGTGTTGTTTGAGTGTACCAAGGTTAAACAATTCAGTATTTTCCTTTTACCTAGTTAAATATATATCAATACTGCTGCTTTATTCTGCACACATCTTCAGGAATGAAAAGAGAGAAAGCACTATGTGTGTCTTGACCTTAACCTCATAAGCTCCACCTTTGATAGTCTTTGAAATTAACTCCTCTTAAATTTACAAGTCAAGACTCAGCAGTTTTTAAAACAGATCCTTGAGTCTGAGCAGTAAAGTCAACCTGTTCTTTATAATTTTATTGTAAAATATGCTTTGCACTTTTTCCTGTCTTTTGAACAAAACTTTCTATTTCCTTCCTCAACATTCTTTCCATGCTTCCTTTTGTTCCTAAACTTCTTGAGTCTTCCTCCTTCTCAGTTCCCATTGAATAGAAAATTAATATTTTGCCTCTTGGCATGATGGTCCCCCACCCCTTGTCTATGTGGGATCTCAAAGAAATTCTGCTGTCTGAGTTTCCTCAAGTGCTGAACTACATTAATTTATCTCCATGAATTTCTGTCCACGAGACTGACTGGAGTGTATAGTTTCAAAAAATATGTTGTAAAAGGCTGATGCATTGCCTTTTTTGTTTTCAGACATTAATTTTATACCAAGGACACTTACAGGATTTGAACATCTCTGTTTTGAGGCCCCATATAATCATCTTAAAGCCACATTATGAGAAGGGATTTTTCTGTCATTTAATTTCTATTTCAGCATTCACTGCAATAACTTTGGACTGTGTAATCTTAGTTAGCAGATGTGAAAGTCTTTTCTCAGATATTTTACTCATTCCTCAACATTTATTGTTAAGATTCTAGCTATGTAATTTTCTTGATTTATCTAATTGATAGATTGTTAAAAAAAAAAAGTCAACTACAGCATTTTGAAATAAACTACTAGAAAGTGTGGGAGGAGATGGTGAAAGCACAGTGCTCATAGGTAGGGCTAGTAGGAATGAAAAGCTTTGGGCTATCACCGGGTTAAACTACTTGATGTGAGAACCATCATACACACACTGATTGTAGAAATCTCTCCAGGTAAAAAGTGGATATTTGCTGGAAAATGTAAGTGAGAATACAGTGAGAGTTGATGTGTTTTGGAGGTAAATTACTTCAAAGTTGAGTATTTAATATTCTTATAATAGAAAATCTGTTGACACATATATTGTTTTCTAGGTTAAGGACAAGCACTGCTTTGGTGTAAATCTGCCTGGATACTCAGGTTTCCTCTGGACACAGCAATCCAAGGGAAAGGCTGGGGTATGCCCTGGCAAGTTGGATCTCCATACCCAAGGTAAGTACCTCGTCACCTAGTCCAGTGTGAGAATTACTGAGTTGTGGCATTGCCTTTTGAGAATGGTTTAAGGCACACCCTTGCTTTCCCAAGAGAATACAGGAAGAGCCACCTGCAGTCACAGTGTCGCATCTTTACCTGAGTAAAATCCAGGGCTGCATCAGCCCCCGTGGGCAAAGTGCTGGTGTGACTCAAAGCTGACCTCTATCTAGCAAGGCCTCTGGTTCACCTGTAGTCTTTGTGTTCATGCCATTCCTGTACTGAACAGCTGAGTTTGGTCAGACATGGCAGTGAAAGGAGCATGTTTCATCCCCTGGTTCAACAAGTCATGTTGCAGTCTTGTAAGGAGGACATCCCCACAGCAATGTCCACAGCATGCACACCAGCCAGGACATTTGTGCGGAGAACACAAGTGTTTCTTTGCTCTGCCTAAACAAGTCTTGTTATTTTCCTCAGCCACACTGAGTAAACTATAAAATCTTGATTTATTCATTATTCAGACCCCAACTCTGAGTTGTATGTATAATTTTTACAGGCAAAACAATGAACAATACTAGTTTTTTCATAAATAACTTGGACTGCCTGTCTGCTGCTAAATGGCATCCTTCACACAGATCTGTGTCATGCTCCACAGCACCACATCCATCACAGATCATGCTGCTGAAATGAATGTAGGCTAGCTAAATATACCTGGATATTCTAGGGACTGTTTGTTCATTTTTTATCCCTGTCAAAAGAAAACCAAGAGAGTTATTCGTGGCTCCAAAGAAATAAAGTTACTGAATTGGAAATGGATTTTGCAGTGGTCTTTAAAAGCCTCTAAACTAGTAAAATGGATAGCAAGAACTTTAATTACTTAGCAGCTGCAGAAAATGTTCTCTTTTCCTCAGTTACCTACAGCACCTTTTTTGCAAATGCTATAAAACACTTTTTGGCAAACTAAAACCAGGAGAAGCTGTATCTGAGATGAAGTTACCTCTTATTCCCAGGAATTCCCCAAACCTCTGCTGCCACCCACAGTGAATGACAATAACTCATGATAAATCATGCAGGCAAATGCTCTGAGATTTTTGGTGTGTAGACAAGGTTTTTTTCAGATGGGATGAAACTACCATCTCTTCAACTGTGTGGAAAAAATGCCCACCCCATTTTGTTGGGAAAGTATTTTGTTGTCTGTTTTAAAGCCACTGTGGAAATGCTAAAACTGGTAAATAATTGGTGTCGGCGCTCCCTCTGTTTTTCTGATATTGTAATTTCTTAATTCCTTTGGAGATAAGAACATCGTAGCTGAGTGTTTCTGCTCTTGTTACCAAAATTGGGGGGTTCAGACTCAAGGGGCTTAAGTTGATATAATGCTTGTAGTCACCTCTGTAAATCTTGGTTTTTCTTTCCATGAATGCGGAATATTTTCCTTCTTGTACTCTGTGGGTGTATCTTCCTGAACCAGTTGAGTTACAAAGTGTTTTTCGTGCTATGTGTTTTATCAGACTAAATTTTTTCTGATGAGGTTGGTGAAATACTGGCACAGGCTGCCCTGAGAAGCTGTAGATGCCCTGTCCCTGGAAACACTCAGGAGCAGCCTGATGTAGTTGAAGATGTTCTTGCTCATTGCAGGGGTTTGGACTAGATGAGCTTTAAACTTCAGTGAGCAAGATGAGCTTGTCTCTTCCAACACAAAGCATCCTATGATACTACCCAGGTTTCACCATACTCCTGCTCACTGATGAGGTTTAGCATAGCTGCTTAGTGGAGCTGTAATATAAAAAAGATGTGTAGACAGCCAAGTTACAACTTGTGTTGTTCTTTAAATGCCTTAAACCAAACAGTACAATGTCACTTTCAGCCTGGAATTACTGAGATAAGAGAGGTTTATAAATTTAACCAAGATCACTTATGATCACATCAGAATCTTTTGATTACTTTTACGTGAATTTATGATCTTGGGCTGATTATTTATAGACTGTCTGTGCTGGATATAAAAACTGAACTTAGACCCTCGTGTCAGAACTGTAACAATGAGCTCATTTTCCTTTTAGAATGTTAAATTCATTCAATTAATAGCAAGAGAGTAACAGTGAGAGGAAGAAAGAGGTGTTTATTTGTTTGCATTTTAATCTGTCATGACTACCAAAAATTCCATGTCATTTTAACAAATTTGCATATCTAAATTGATAAGAGTAGGCTGTGGAGAGATCCGTAAACTCTCATTTAGGAGGTGGCATATTTGTTCTGGCAACTGGGAGGATCAGAGTTTGGTGATAATGGCCAAGGACTCAAGCACACATCTCTGATTAGATTTAACCACCAAAAGGTAGGAGTGATTCTCTTTTGTAGTTCCTACTGAGCAATGTTTGACCTATTGCAAGTCTGTTTCTCTCTGACAGCTGGTAATTCAAAACATAGAGATGGGCATTGAAAACTTTTGAGGGACTTCAGTCTTTTCTCTCCTGACAACAAACTGATCCAGGTTCTTGCAGATTCCCCAGCTCCTATAGTTTCTTCCATCAATCAGACAGAAGGTGTGCTGTGCTATGATAGTGTAAAGTCTGGGTCATGTAAAATTCTTCACCACAAAAGCCAGTCATCTGAAATGTCATCAACAGTTGTTCCTGGATTTCTAGCACCTTCTGTATTCTTGATTAATGGAAATTGGTGGAGAGTGATGATATGCCCCAGTACAAGGCATCTTTCTGTCCTTTGCAGAGAGAGGAATGATGTTGTTTGGGCAGACAAGTGTGTTCTGTTTGGTTTGTGGTGGGAGCTGTGCATTTTGTTTCTCAGCTCTGGTGAAACAAGAGTGCTCTGACCCCATCCAGGTGCCAGCCAGGCAGCAAACACCCAGGCAACGAGTGTGGTCATTACATTTATGTTACCTCAGCATGTCCTGCTGCTCTTAAGGTGTTTGGAGATCAGCTGAGACAATTCCTGCTCACACCATGCTGGGGACTTGCTGCTGAACTGACCCTTCGGTGTGCAAGGGACAGTCCAGCTGGGGCCAGGGTTGTCTGTCTTACCTATGGTTTATGTCAGGCCCCTTCTTTTGTTTTCAGGCTAAGAAAACTTCCCACTCACTTTCAAAGATGTGAGAATAGGGAGTGTCTTGAAAGAATTTGACTGAGGCTCCACTTCTCTCACGTGCAGAATTGCATGAGGAATTCTGAGTGAACTGTGTTGTACATAATGCCTCCAGGTATCAATGGTAAATCCCACAGGCCCTTTTAGCATGTGATTTAAAAGGGAAGGCCACAGTGTGATTTGGTGTCTTTCTGCACATGCTGAGGTTTATATAAAGTGTGCAGCACTTTTTATATTGAGTTTATTTACACGCACAAATTCTGCACAGAAAAAAATGCTGAATACTCCTCTCCAGGGTAATGCCTAATGTCATATATGCCCCAAATTCACGGACAAGCATATTAAAAAAGTAGCTTGAACTGTTGTTAAAGAGTGTGAATTTTATTACTTATCAATACTTGTCCAGAGCCTAGAACAGAGGAAAATAGAAACATAAAATCAGAAGACAGTATATTGTTATTAAAAAGCAAAGCAGAATGGCGGGAAATAATATCTGTTACTTCTTTCATTTCGTTTTTCTCACAATTTTTAAATTCTAAATGCATGTAAGCATCCAAAAACTGATTGAAATGCCATTCATGCAAACCTCCCATTTATATGTCAAGCGGGCATTCCCCAGGTGGGCAGCTCTGATGTGATGGCCCTGAGGTGGAAGAGCCACCCAGATGTGAAAAGAGTAATTTCTCTCAGTCGGTGCCCTCTGCCCAGCCTGCCAGCAGGGTGGCAGCAGGTGCCAGCTGGGATCCCAGTGGCACAACAGGGCATTCATTCACTCCTCAGCTGTGAATTACCACCACCCCAAGCTCTTTGGTGGCATTGCTGTGCAGTGTGACGGGCTGTGCTCCTGGGGAAGTTTAGGTGCCATTTTATGTTGCCATCTACTGCCAGTTCTAGTCTGGCCAGCATTTTAGGCTGTGCTTTGGGACTGCTTTGTGGGACCTACCATTCCCCCGTTCAGGGTTGTGTAAAAGGGAAAAGTGCAGCTCTTGGTACTGGTGAAAGCCCCTTTCTTGTCAGCCATATTTGATTAAGGGGGATTACTAGTCTTAGGCTTAAGGTTTAGGGCTAGAAAAGTGAATATGGTGGGGCCCAGGATTTTCCAAGATTCTCAAAGGCTCAAAGAGATGAGATATAACAGGGCAGGAGCTGGCACTGTGCGTGGCTGGGTTTGTGTCTGGCCCTGTGCCCAGCAGTGATCTGGTTTCACATGGGGAAAGAGCTTTGTCCTGGGGGAAGAAAAGCCTCCATGGTTCAGGGCATCCCAGGGGGCTTCTCAGTGCACAATTCAGCAGTTCTACAACCATGCTCCACTGGCCTCAGTATACCCCACCTGTGGTCAAAGGTGGGTAAGTCTGAAAAGCACTAATTGCATTATTGCAATATCCTTCAACATTTAAACTTCTATTGTATAAAAATTCAGGTTGTCTAATGA